>JALMGJ010000014.1:17168761-17571261 GCA_023362775.1 Charina bottae | reverse complement strand
AACCACTAGACCAAACTGGCTCTCTCTCTTGCTAAAAATAGGCTCTCCCTATTCTTCTTTTTCCCCACAACCACAACCTTGTGAGGTGGGTTGGGCTGAGAGAGAGGGACTGGCCCAAAGTCTCCCAAGGAGCTTCCATGGCTGAGGGGACTAGAACTGGGTCTCCTCAGTCCTAGTCCAGTATCTTCAACGTCATCCAGAGAGCTAAGGGAGACTTGACCCTTAGTCTCTCCACTCTTAGTCACCACCTTCGTCACTGCACCAGATTAGCTCTTGGGTTGAAAGAGAGCTTCTGTGACTGAGCGGGGACCAGAACCACTGCTAGTCCAGCACTACACTACCCTGGCTCGCTAATCTTCCCTTTGGATTATCTGAAGATAATCTTGCTTTGATTTCTCCCAGGTACTGGAACGTTCCCGAGATGTTGTAGATGATGTTAGTGTTTCCTTACGGCTTTGGGATACCTTTGGGGACCATCACAAAGACAGGCGTTTTGCTTATGGAAGGTAGGTACTGAGAACTTCCGTAGAGCTCTAAGACATCCTTCTCCGTACTGCAGAGAGGTAAACGGTGAAATTCAGCGTTGCAAGAAATAGGGATGGCCGACAGCAAGGTGGTCTTAAAAAGGGAAACAGGTAAACTAATGGAGGATGACACCACCACCCAGGATGCTGACGGCCTTGTGTGCTTCGGCTCCCCAAAACCTATTTCATAGATGGAAACTTATTGGCTAGTTGAAAATTAATGAAAAAGGAAATGAGTGAATGAGAGATGATTGAGAGCCAGAGAAATTGAACAACCTTCCTCCTCTCTATCTTACCCATAGGTTAATGTACCTGTGGTGTTCCATAGTGCTTGCTTAGTCATAGATGCCAGTCCCAGCATCCATGTGGTGCTATTTGAGCTTCAGGTGGTATTTCACCAGTAGGCCAAGAAATAGAACCTTGGCAGAGAGATGCAGGTAGTGTAAAGGAGGTGGGGCTATGCAGATTGGAGTGGGCGGTACTTCTGTCATTACTAGTTGAGATACCGATGGCCTGCTCCCTCCCTAAGACATAGATGAGAAAGGGAAAACGATCTTTCCCTAGATTCTGGAGTCACTGGGGACAATGATAGCACTTTTGCCTCATGCTCCAGCTTTCCCCAAAGAGGGTATTGTCCAGATGCCTACAGAGTTTTTAGAATTTTAAGTAAAATCCATGCTGGTTGAGGAATTCTAGAAGTTGAAGTCCACATGACTGGAAGGCAAGGGTGGAGAAAATGGTCTTATTCTGCTCACCGATCCTCCTTTTACACACATCTCTTGTGATTTCAAAGAGCAGTTTGCTGGTTATTATACTGATGCTAATAGTATTGTTAAGGCTGGGAAAATAATGAGACAGTCTATGGAAAGGCAATTTGGGTTTGTTCCAGTACTCTGGCTGCATACATTGTGTGGGGGGTCATAGACCATCATTCAGGGCAGATGCACACCTAATTCCTTGATCACTGATTCTTGCTTCCTTTCTTTCTACAGATCTGATGTCGTAGTATTATGTTTCTCCATTGCTAACCCGAATTCCCTCCACCATGTGAAGACCATGTGGTATCCTGAGATTAAGCATTTCTGTCCCAGAGCACCTGTCATCTTGGTAGGCTGCCAACTTGATCTTCGCTATGCTGACCTGGAAGCAGTAAATCGAGCCAGGCGACCTTTAGCCAGGTAGGAAACTTGCTTTAGTTTCCTTCATTGGGCTGGAGAAACGTAATGGTGGTGGCTGATTTGTGTCATGAGTGCCCCATGTCCCCCAGATGGGAGTTTGTCACTATTTGAGATTAACCGTGAGGACTCTGGGAAGTGGGAAGAGCTGTCAGGTTGTCAAGGATAGAGTGTGTTTCTGAACACCTAAGACTTTCTTGAGCAAATCTCATCCCTAGTGTTGACAAAATACATCACCACCTGCAAATTATTTATCTATCTATCTATCTATCTATCTATCTATCTATCTATCTATCTATCTATCTATCTGGTTTCGTCACTGCCCATCTCCCTCAAAAGAGGGACTCTGGGCGGTTTACAATAAAGCTAAAAAGGATTAAAATACATAAAAACAAAATATCTTACATACAAATATAAAATATAAAATAGCAACCAAGATGCCAATATTAAAAGTTCTGATTTAGATTCATTAATACAGGGGAGCCACTTTAAGGCGCTAGCCACCCCCAGGATTGACTATCCCCCTTCCTGCCCCAAGCGAGATGGCAGAGCCAGGTCTTTAACCCTTTCTGGAAGGCCAGGAGAGAGGGGGCCTGCCTCACCTCTGGGGGAAGAGTGTTCCACAGGGCGGGGGCCATGGCAGAGAAGGCCCGCTTTCTGGACCCTGCCAATCGACAATCTCTCATGGATGGGGTCCGTAACATGCCCTCTCTGCCTGACCAGGTGGGACGGGTTGATGTAATGGGGATGAGACGGTCCCTCAGGTAACCTGGACCCATGCCACATAGGGCTTTAAAGGTGATAACCAACACCTTGAATTGGACCCGGAAGCAAACTGGCACCCAATGCAGCTCCTGCAGCAAAGGTGTTACGTGCGCCGTCCTTGGAGCAACCAAGACTGCCCACGCGGCCACATTCTGAACCAGCTGTAGCTTCCAGATACTCTTCAAGGGTAGCCCCATGTAGAGCACATTACAGTAGTCTATTCAGGAGATGACTAGGGCATGAGTGACTGACCAGAGGGCCTCTCGATCCAGGAAAGGGCGATCCAGAAAATTATACCTCCCGTTATGATGTTAAATGTACAGAAACACATACAGAATTATTGAAACACATTTCACTTCAATCTTCTTTGTATTTTTCCCTTTTTCTTTGGAATCATAGGTGTTACTCATTTAAAAAAATGTTTGGTGATCCATGGCTTTGAAAAGCTTAAGAAGCTTAGTTGCATACCCCTTAGATGTAATAAATATTTAGCCTTGAGATGTTTGTGCATCCGTATGTTCAGTGAATATTGGTCCCTACTCTGTCTGACCTGCAGATAGGTCTGGAGAGAAGGCAACAGGGGGGGAAAAAACACTGTACCCACATACAGTGACTGCATAGTAATCGGCTGAAGCGTATCCATAGCCTGGTCACCCCAATACTTTTCTTGGATGAATTGCTATTTTTCCAGTTAGATAACCACCCTTTTCTTCTGTAATTTTGGCCTTTGGTTGCTCAGCCAATGTCAAACCTGCTGTTGTTTTCCTTTCCTTTCAGGCCAATCAAACCAAATGAAATTCTGCCTCCGGAGAAGGGACGAGAGGTAGCCAAAGAGCTGGGCATCCCTTACTATGAGACCAGTGTAGTAGCCCAATTTGGCATCAAGGATGTCTTTGACAATGCCATCCGAGCTGCCCTCATCTCCCGTCGGCATCTCCAGTTCTGGAAATCCCATCTCCGTAATGTTCAAAGACCATTGCTACAGGCACCTTTTTTGCCCCCCAAGCCGCCCCCACCCATCATCGTCGTTCCGGATCCTCCTTCCAACAACGAAGAGCGGCCAGCGCATCTGCTGGAGGACCCTTTGTGTGCAGATGTTATCCTGGTGCTGCAAGAGAGAATCAAAATCTACGCGCACAAGATCTACCTCTCCACCGCCTCCTCCAAGTTCTATGACTTGTTCCTGATGGACCTGAATGAGGAGGACCAGCAGGAGATGGCGGGAAGCAGCACCAGGATAGGTGCTGCTGAACGAACGCTCCCTCAGGAACAGCATCATCATAGGCGGGAATTCCTCCTGAGGGCTGCTAGTTTTGACATCTGTGAGAGTACTGAAGAAGCTGGCTCTAGCCAGCAAAAACCGTGCCTTAGAGCCTCCACCAGCGATGGGATATTGCGGGGCAAGAACTATGGGGAACGAGGGCTAAAGCGGGGCAGGATCCTCTCCTCTTGGAGCCGTGCCTTTGTCAGCATCCAGGAGGAGATGGCCGATGACCCCATGACGTACAAGCCCCGGCCAATGGTGGTAGTGAGGATGGATCCCTCCATCCAGCTGGCACCGTTCAGGGCCGTGCTTAAATATCTTTACACCGGGGAGCTGGATGAGAATGAGAGAGACCTCATGCATATTGCCCACATTGCTGAACTGCTAGAAGTCTTTGACCTCAGGATGATGGTGGCTAACATCCTCAATAACGAGGCGTTCATGAACCAGGAGATCACCAAAGCCTTCCACGTCAGGAGAACCAATCGGGTGAAAGAATGTCTGGCCAAGGGAACTTTCTCTGGTATGTTCTAAAGCTAGATTTGCAGTGCTCTAAAGCCAGGACTTTAAATGAACGGAGACATAGTTTTGATCTCCCAGCAAGACATCCTACTGAGCATCAATGCCAGGGGAAAAGCTGTCTTACTCTGGGCATGAATGTTGTATTGGAAGGTGTCTTGCAACTAACTCTGAGTTATAGTCCAAGCATGGTCAACTAGGATAATAGAAATTTTGGATTGGGCTGTTCCATGTACACGCATGTGTTGGTGTTCGGTGCTCTCCCCACAGAAGTGAACTTGGCTGCTTGAGGGAAACCATGACCGTGCCAAATCTGCCTTTTCTGTGTGCTAACATTCTGTATGTTCCTTTGTATCCTGCATTTAAAAATCTTAGCCTGCTAGGGAAACAGCTACTTTAAAGTCTTCTGCTTTGCTACTCTGGTTTTACATGTGCATGGAAGCACTGATTCCAGTGGGAGGTGGGCAGGCACAATCCCACCCCCAGCTTCAAGTGGGACAGTTTGGATAAGGTTTACCACCTCATTTGGTACATATGCATCCACTGGCCCTCATACCTCCTAGAAGGAATACAGAACCCTGCTGTAAAACCAGATATCCAGCTGTTCCACTACTCCAGGCATCTGTGCAGAAGCTGGTTTAACAGCAGTATTAAAGTGGCACCTGTCCATTTTTGGAGTTCAGAAAATTATTTTGCAGCATTCAGTTTCCTGCTATTTTTATTCTATGTATCCACCTCTGTTGCCAAATACGATCTTGTTGGTTGTCCCTGTTCCTGTGATTGGTGGCGACAATCATAAAACAGAATGGCAATAGCCTTTGGGTTATGCCTTTAGGGTAAGAACATAAGACGTAATGTCAAAACATCAGCAGTGCCCTGCTGGATCGGATCCCTGGCCCATCTAGTCCAGCAGTCTGTTCTCACAGTGGCCACCCAACTGCACAAGGAAGTCCACTTCTCTCCCGGCAGGTGGCCTTCACAGGCAGTCCCACTAACAGCTATTGATCCCCATGACTTCCATGAATTGGCCCAACCCTTCTTTGAAGCCAGCCAAGGTGGTAACAAGCACAACAAACGTCTCGTCTCGTGAGAAATGTAAACATCAGTGTCTTTCAGTACCACTCAATGGATCCATTTGTGAAGTCATATTAGGCTTCATTGCAGCTTTACGTCTCTCCCACTTTCAATTTGTGAGATGCTTCCTGACAACTAGTTTGCTTGTCTTAAACCATGGTTTCTGGCATCATGTCTGTACCACAGTGCTATGCCTCGATTTTCCCAAACCTGCCGCCCTCAGGGCACCAATCTTGGGGCCATAAATGTTTTGAATGACAATTCCCATAGGCCCAACCAATATGGTGAATAGTTGGGGATGATGGGAATTGAGTGCCAGGTTGCCTGCCCTGGGTGCCCCAGCACTCCGACTGGGCTGCATGACGGTTTAAACCATAGAGTTGATAGGGTGAGGCACCAATCTGGAACATCGTTTAAATTGGGGTATAATGCCTTCGCCATAGTTTGTATTAATGATTTGTTGGTTTACTCAGCTAAATCATGGTGCCAGGAAATTATGGCCTGCAGAAATTTCAGCTAGCCATATTTGGATGTTTGGCCTGGCATCTGTGGATAAAATCTCTTACCATTATTAAGCCAGGCTTGGCAAGGTTTTTAAACATGCATAATCTATACAGCACAGTTTCCAATGTGTGTGTACTTATTATTTAACAGATGTGCTTACCGTTTTCTCCTTCTTCACAGATGTCACTTTTATACTGGATGATGGTGCTATCAGTGCCCACAAGCCCTTGCTGATCTCCAGTTGTGACTGGATGGCTGCTATGTTTGGGGGACCTTTCGTTGAGAGTTCGACTCAGGAGGTGAGGCAACCCTGAGCATGGACTGAGAAATTCTGCAGTCTTAGCTGTAACCCTTAACACTGGACTCAATTTTTCACTATATGCTAAGTTGTTTTAGTCTTAATGCTGCATCTAGGAGCTCCTTAAAGAGTGCAGCCTTCTGCATCCTGGTGCTCTCCAGCTGTTTGAAATTGGACTTCCCAGAATTCTCAACCTTTGGCTTTGTTGGCTGGGAGTGGGGTGGCTGGGGTTAGGAGTTGAAGGCTGAGTACTGTAAGTAAGTTAGCAAAAATGCTTATGATCTGTATTGCAGGAAGTGAAGGAGTGAAGGAAACAGTGCTTGGAATTATAGAGTGTCTTTGCCTTTCTGTTGAACTCCTAAACTACTTTTTTGAGAGGGCCATGGAGGGCATGATAGAAATAAAAGGAAAGGAAAACTGAATCTGTTCTACACCAATACCATTAAATATCCTTGCTTCCACCACCAATACATGCACTGCCTTTTGTTCTAAACTTCTCAACTGTCTTTCTGAGGAGCTGATCAATTTCACCCAACCACAATATTCTCAGTCTTCCCCCTTCCTCTCCATTCACTCTTCTCTTCTACATTTCTTTTGCAATTTGATCCACTTAATTCTCTCTGCATGGCCAGACTATTTCAAAATATTTCTTTTGCACTGGTCACTCATTTTTGTATTCAGTCCACATTCATTCAGTGCCTGTTGATTTTTTTTACCCTATCTCCTGTTTCATCTTACACACACTTCTTTAATATTCCATCCCCCCTGTATTCAATGTACTTTTATGTTTCTCCTGATATACCCAATTCCTACCTTCATGTAACTAAGTGAGCAGAAGCTTTTGTGCACAGCCATGTTGACTTGTTCCAACACACATTTATTCTTCGCAACAGTCTGCGTACAACACAGCCTCATTCCCACCTAACAGCTCTGAAGTTCTATGTGCAAGATCCACTGAATGTTTGAAAGAGCACAGCAGCTGTGCTACTGTTGGATAAGGGTACAAAATGGGATACCATATAGTTGAAGACAACTGCAATGTGTTTTTTTCTACCTGAGAATGCCACAAATTTAACCCCCTGGTCTCCTCATTATTGCAGGTAGTGTTACCATACACCAGTAAGAGTTGCATGCGAGCAGTGCTTGAGTACCTGTATACTGGCCAGTTTTATTCTTCTTCAGACCTTGATTACATGAAGCTCATCATCTTGGCCAACCGCCTGTGTCTGCCACACCTGGTTGCACTCACAGGTAATTCTGAAGAACTGCATTACTCTTTCTCATTTCCCATCTATGAACTGACGGGTCATTTCAAATGCCAAACACATACAGGAAATAAGCAGAGTATTTATATTTGATCAACCATTTTGGACATGCGCTATATGTGTCAAGTTTATACTTGCCTTTTTATTAATTTCAGGTTTTAATCAGTAAGACTATTTTTTAAAAAAATACAAAAAATGATACTGATTCCCAGATTATTATTTTTAGACCATTAATAATCCCATTTGTTTGTTATTTACAAGACAAAAATCTAAATCTTTTCCTTGTTAGCCAAGTAATGAACGAACTGACAGTATTTGATATTTTTGTTTTTTTGCAGAACAGTTCACTGTGTCTGGTTTGATGGAAGCAACGCAGATGTTAGTGGATATAGATGGTGACGTCCTTGTGTTCCTGGAGCTGGCTCAGGTATAAACTACTTGCTTAGAGTCAACCCAAAATTCTCCTTTTTTTGGAATGTTCTTATTCCAGGCCATGTTTGGTCTAGTGCTTAAGGTGCTGGGCTAGAAACCAGAAGTCTGTGAGTTCTAGTCCCGCCTTAGGCATGAAAGCCAGCTGGGTGACTTTGGGCCAGTCCCTGTCTCTCAGCCCTAGGAAGGAGCCAATGGCAAACCAGGAGACTGAGAGTTCCAGTCCTGCCTTAGGCATGAAAGCCGGCTGGGTGACCTTGGGCCAGTCACTCTCTCTCAGCCCTAGGAAGGAGCCAATGGCAAACCAGGAGACTGAGAGTTCTAGTCCCGCCTTAGGCATGAAAGCCGGCTGGGTGACCTTGGGCCAGTCCCTGTCTCTCAGCCCTAGGAAGGAGCCAATGGCAAACCAGGAGACTGAGAGTTCTAGTCCCGCCTTAGGCATGAAAGCCGGCTGGGTGACCTTGGCCAGTCCCTGTCTCTCAGCTCTAGGAAGGAGCCAATGGCAAACCAGGAGACTGAGAGTTCTAGTCCCGCCTTAGGCATGAAAGCCGGCTGGGTGACCTTGGGCCAGTCTCCCTCTCTCAGCTCTAGGAAGGAGCCAATGGCAAACCAAGAGACTGAGTGTTCTAGTCCCGCCTTAGACATGAAAGCTGGGTGGGTGACCTTGGGCCAGTCCCTGTCTCTCAGCCCTAGGAAGGAGCCAATGGCAAACCAGGAGACTGAGAGTTCTAGTCCCGCCTTAGGCATGAAAGCCGGCTGGGTGACCTTGGGCCAGTCCCTGCCTCTCAGCCCTAGGAAGGAGCCAATGGCAAACCAGGAGACTGAGAGTTCTAGTCCCGCCTTAGGCATGAAAGCCGGCTGGGTGACCTTGGGCCAGTCCCTCCCTCTCAGCCCTAGGAAGGAGCCAATGGCAAACCAGGAGACTGAGAGTTCTAGTCCCGCCTTAGGCATGAAAGCCGGCTGGGTGACCTTGGGCCAGACACTCTTTCTCAGCCCAACTCACCACACAGGGTGGTTGTTGTGGGGAAAATAGGAGGAGGAAGGAGTATTTGGTATGTTCGCCGCCTTGAGTTATTTATAAAAATATTAAAGGAAGGATATAAAAATAAATAAATAATCTGGTACTCATCTGATATGTTCTGTGAAGCTCAATGCTTCTGCATTGACTTGGATAGGATCCTTCTTTTTGAAGGAAGAGTTCACTCACTATAGGCCTACAGAGCAAGTCTAAAATGGCAGTGTAGGGGTTCTATGGAGGATACAATGTTAGGATGGCATAGTTTTTTATTCTTTCCCCCACTCCTTTCATTGCCTCCAGTAGAAGAATCTTGACTAATGGGCAGATCTGTTTTCCCTGGCAGAGATAAGGGTCACACCTTTCAGTGGCCACTGCTGAGTGACAGCTGCCATTTGTGGAAGATGACTTCACAGGTGGCTCTTAGCCACTAAACCGCCTCCGCAGTTAAATGTGTAATTACAGCTTTTCTAATAGCCCTTGGCTAAATGCAAATGAAATTGTGACTCACGCCAGCATGTCTTTTCTCTCCCCCAGTTCCATGGTGCCTACCAGCTTGCCGATTGGTGCCTCCACCATATCTGCACCAACTATAACAATATCTGTCGCAAGTTTCCTCGCGAGATGAAAGCGATGTCAGCAGGTTGGTGTGATGCATGAGTGGCTCAGTGCTTGCTTGCCTTTTAGGCAAAGGTTTCGGGTGTAAAACTCACAAAAGCAAAAAAAGAAGACCCTCTTCCCATTTTTCAAGCTTTTTGTGGCAGAGGGTGGCCATTCTTGTAATCTCTGTGTGCCATCCGTGCCTCTGATATTTAGCCCTTTTACAATCTTGGAGGAAAAATCTGAACATGAACAGTCAAAGTAGTCAAGGTTGCTTCCCAGCCTGTTATTAGGCAGCAGGGTTCATTGACAAAGTTCCTATTTCTCCAAGCTGCTCCCCGTCTTTGCCTCTAACACCAATTCACTCCTCCAAAAGTCAAACGCGCCTCTTGGAACTAAAACTGGCCACCCCACTTTTTTTTTCATGATTGCATTTTGCAAATATGCAAGAGTTGTTTGTAGCCTGCATAACCTTCTAGGTAGGTATGCATGCAAACATGCACGCAACGCACCATTGCATTGCTGTTTTCATCTTACTTTGCAAGCTGCCTTGTGACAGTCCTTTTTATATTTTCCTGGCAGTCAGAAATGTTAAATTTGTAGTAACATTTAAGAAATGAGAAATAGAAGAATTCTAGCATCGGACTGCGGTTCTCAATTTCTCTGCTATCTTCCCCTGCAGAAAATCAGGACTACTTTGAGAAGCATCGGTGGCCCCCGGTTTGGTACCTGAAGGAAGAGGATCACTTTCAGAGGGCCAGGAAAGAGCGCGAGAAGGAAGACTACCTCCATCAGAAACGGCAGCCGAAGAGACGGTGGCTCTTCTGGAATGCCTCCTCCCCCTCCTCATCAGCAGCCACAGCTTCATCCTCCTCCTCCTCCTCCTCCTCTGCTGTGGTTTGAGGGTTGCACTGCCTACGCTTCAATTGCTCTTTTAAAGAGTGAGCCTGATGGTGTCCAGAATTCCAAAGGCTTGGAGAGATGCCACTGGCTGGAGCCCTCAGTGGAGAAAATCAGCATGAATTACCCTGGGAGGCCGGTGAGAAAAACCCGAACAGCAGCAGCTCAGGAGCCAGAGCATCCAACATCTCATCCAGCACTCCGGGCGGTCTCAATTCCTGCCTTGGCTAGTAAAGAAAAAGCACAGCAGTTGGAGGCCAATGCAGGTGGAATGGGAAGCAGTCCCGTTTCCTTCCAAGAGGCTCGCTCATCGAGCAGGACGGACTTCCCTTTTATAGGAACGCAGGAGGGTTTTTTTTTTAAGTGGGGGAAAAAAATCTGCTCCGAGAAAAATGGAGCTGTTCTGTATTGTTTTTTAATTAGTTGGTTTTTTTTCCCCTTTGCGGAAAAGTTTTGTTTTTTTTAAAAAAAAAGTATTATGTACCTCACATTGACCATTCTCTGCACCTTGATGTTTCAAGCTGCTGCAGATGCTGTGTGTCCCAGGAATTGGTTTTTCTTTCTGGTTCCTTCTGATGGCAAAGTGGCTACTTTATTTTAGTTGCACTTACCACTCAGGTGCTTATCTCTAGAGCAGTGTTTCTCAACCTTGGCGACTTTAAGCTGTATGGACTTCCACTCCCAGAATTCCCTAGCCAGCATGCTGGCAGGGGAATTCTGGAAGCGGAAGTCCATACAGCTTAAAGTCGCCAAGGTTGAGAAACACTGCTCTACTGCTCTAGATATTTTGCTTTTAGCAGGGCATGTATCCTGCCAGAAAATGGCTGTGGTCCCTCCCCTCTGAAAGGTGGACACCCCTATGAAGGAGACACTGACCAAGAGAAGCACAGATTCTGCATTGGGATTCAAGAGCAACAGGAAAAATGGCCCTAGAATAGAAAAACCAACTTGGTGAGGCTGGAAAGGTGCTCCCACCACCCCCCTTAATTTTTTTCTTAATTTTGTCAGTAGTTGGCAACACAATCTACCAGACTGACCAAACAGGGCAGATTAGGAGAAAAATGGGAGGAAGAGAACAATACCGATTCTGGCCATGATGCTTGAGGATGCACTGCGTATGAAAGAATATAAACCCCCAGCAGTTAATGTGCTGTTTTAATGAAAACAAAACCCCAACCAATACACATCTTGGATTTTAGTGTGGAAGGTTCTGTTGTAATAAATGGTATTTTAAAGAGAGAGTTGTGAATTTGTCTGTGACTTAGAAGGGGAGAGAAAGAAGAAAGGATGGCTACCCAAAATAGCCTTATCCTGCACTGTACCTTGTAGTTGTGGGATGCATTTCTGAATGGGAGCACACCAGCCTAGCCGCAAATTCTAGCTGTTGCATTTACAAAAAGGTAGTGATGGCTGCAAAGAGGCTGTGTGAGTGACCTGCATTGTAACTTGAATTTCTTCAGGGCCTATCATGGGACCCAATGTCATGGTCGTGATCCTTTAGCTGTTAAACCAGAAACTCTCAACAGAAGCCATTAAGGATATGAAGAGTTCTTTATTCAAGCTAGTGATCCATTACACCTTAAAGCAGAGCTTTCCAAACTTTTCATGTTGGTTACACAATTTTTAGACATGCATCATTTCGCGACACACTCTTACAGCAGGGCACAAGGCAGGCACTAGGACCTGTGCGGAATCACAGCAGGTTTGGAGGCAGCAAGGCACAAGGCAGGCACTAGGACCTGTGCGGAATCCAGGCAGGGCAGGTTTGGAGGCAGCAAGGCACAAGGCAGGCACTAGGACCTGTGCGGAATCACAGCAGGTTTGGAGGCAGCAAGGCACAAGGCAGGCACTAGGACCTGTGCAGAATCCTGGCCGGGCTTGGAGGCAGCAGCTGCGACACACCCAGACACTGCAGCTGACACACTAACGTGTCCCGACACACAGTTTGGAAAGCTCTGCCTTAAAGACTCGAGTGAAGGGAGCCGGCGCAAACCAACAGCTAAAATTCTTCAGGGTTCCCCACCCCATCGGGGATCCGCGGCTTGGCAGCCCCTCCCTTCGTCTCGCAATTTCTAGATCTTCCCAGTCCCGAATCAACCAACACGATGATAGCGTTCTTTGATCTGTCCTTGGTCCTGGACTGCTTGGCACGATAATCGAATCAGCATAATTTGTGGTCCTGCAAATACACCAAGACCCCACTACAAGCATTCTCACCTACTCTACAAGTCTGACAAGGTTCCACTACAACACACTCCCAACGACCCTGCAGGTATGCCCACCACAAAGCGTCCCGCTGACCCTGCGGGTTTTGATAGACTGGCAGGATGTCACCTCCTGTCACCCAAACTATAAATTCGGATATTGGCATTGAAAGTTCCCAATACTGGTAATTTTATTTAACCAACTTGCACTTACAAAAGCAAGTTTGAAAATGGGCAGCCTACTAGATTTTTAGATATTTTCCCCCCACTCTGGTGCCTGGAGGAGGATACAGAATGTTCTCCTAGACTCTTTCTCAAACTGATGCTTTCAAGCTTATCCAATTCCGTGCCTTCTATCTTTAAACCATTGCTCTGGGTTATGAAGGTTTAGGGCATGGATCCATACATGCAAGAGATACTATTTTATTTTATTTTATTTTATTTTATTTTATTTTATTTTATTTTATTTTATTTTATTTTATTTTATTTTATTTATTTTATTTTATTTTTCAGATTTATTCCCCGCCCATCTCCCATGCAAGGGACTCCAGTACAATTTAAAAACTATACAAAAATATCTAAAAAACATAACAAAATAAATACAATAAAATCCAAGATGGATTAAAACCCGCAGATAGATCACGGAGCTACGGGGCCAGCCAACCCCAGGAGGCACTACCACCTCCGTCGTCCCAGGCCAGGTGGCAGAGCCAGGTCTTAAGGGCCTTCCGAAAGGCCAGGAGGGAGGGGGCCAGTCTCACCTCCGGGGGCAAGATATTCCATAGGGCGGGCGCTATCGCAGAGAAGAGATATGCTTCCCCATGTTGATAAATTGACTGGGTTCATACCTCCTGCTAAACAATAATGCACTCTGAAGCAAGGCCAAGGGTGGCATGTTACATACCCCCAGATTCAAGTCAGAATTTGGAATTTGTGCACAGGGAACCATAAACTTACAGTTCCAGTTGCCACAACGTTGATGAAAACGTATTTCCAAGCAACCTGTTCAATTTTTAAAAATAAGCCCGCTCTTTGACAAGCTTAAGCTTTGAACAGCAAGTATTACTGGTGAGCAAGCAGCTAGATCTAAAGCACAATGAATTGATTTGAAGGTCAACCAATGTAATTTATTGATACAAACAATAATAGACGGGCTGAAAGCAACTCAGTGTTTAAAAAATCCCATTTATCAAGGGAGATAGAAACAAGCAACAAGTTCTGATTGAGTTCAGACACCGGAAGGGACCTGGTTTTCTTGACCAAGCCTACTTTGTAATCCATAAGGCTGGATTCACACATCCCATATCAGAATTAAGCAAGCCACATAATGGTTTATCCCAGTATGTGAACCAGGTCAATATCTGAACTGATACAAGCTGCAAACAGACTACCACATTTCCTTTCACTTTGTAGATTGGATATCTGTTGCTAATTATCTGGAGATTGTCTGGCTTTAGTTAGCAAACATCTTTCAAAACAGTCAATATGTTGGAAAGGAAGAAAGCAAAAGAAGAGTGTGTCACACTTACAGAGTCTACATATCAATTTAAACATCTGGAAGGTAAACAGTGCCCTGATGGATCAAACCCCTGGCACATCTAGTCCAGCAGTCTGTTCTCACTGTGGCCAACCAACTGCACAAGGCAGCCCACTAGTCTCCCAGCAGATGGTGTTCAGAGGCAGTCATTCAGATTGCCTCCGCAGGGAGGCAGGACCCATTCGATTGGTCCGCCCCCTGCGACTGATGGACCCGGCAGGGTTTCAGAGGGAGCTGGGGGTTATACCCGAGGATCAGCTGCACGGTCCAGTGGAGGCCCTGGCCACAGCCTGGAATAGGGAGGCAGCCGGGGCCTTGGACAGGATCGCGCCTGTGCGACCTCTCTTGCCCCATTCAACCCAACACTCCCCGTGGTTCATGCAGGAGCTGAAGGTTTTGAAGAGGGTTAAGAGATGTCTAGAGCGCCGCTGGAGGAAGACAAATACCGAATCCAACCGAACACGAGCTAGAGCCACTGTTAAGGCCTACCTTGTGGCAGTAAGAGTGGCGAAACAGTATTTCTCCTCTCTTATTGAGTCCGCAGAATGCCTCCTGACGGCCCTGTTTAAGATCACCCGTTCCCTTTTGGGGAAGGGGGGTTTAGAAACCCACCTACAGGGCTGTGCGGAGGAGTTTTCTGAGCATCTGCAGGATAAAATCGCTCGGATCCGTTCCAAGTTGGACTCCAAGTGTGAGGCATAGTATGTGGAGATGCCGAGGGAACCTGCTTACCCAGTTATCTGGGAACAGTTTGATCCTGTTGGACCCGAGGAACTGGACAGGATCCTCCGGACTGTAAATGCCACATGTCAGCTAGATCCATGCCCCTCCTGGCTGGTGAAGGCAGCCCGGGAGGTGACATGTGGTAGGGTCCAGGTGATGGTTAATACATCCTTGAGAGACGGGGTGTTTCTGGCTGCCTTTAAGGAGGCGCTGGTGCACCCCCTCCTCAATAAACCATCACTGGACCCTGCTGTGCTGGACAATTTTCGTCCAGTCTCCCACCTCCCCTTTTTGGGGAAGGTGGTTGAGAAGGTGGTGGCGTTGCAACTCCAGAGATGATCTCTGGCGGGAGCGGGATGGGGGTAGTGCATCCATCCTGGCTCTCCTTGACCTCTCAGCGGCTTTCGATACCATTGACCATGGCATCCTTTTGGGGCGGTTCAGGGAGTTGGGGGTGGGCGGCGTGGTTTTGTGCTGGTTAACCTCCTTCCTCTGGGGCTGGTCCCAATCGGTGGTGATAGGGAGGGAGAGATCTGACCCTCGACCCCTCCTGTGTGGGATGCCACAGGGCTCGGTTCTCTCTCCGCTCCTATTCAACATCTACATGAAACCACTGGGTGAGATCATCCGTCACCACAGGATGAGGTATCATCAATACATTGATGATACCTAATTATACAACTTCGTCCCGGGTGAGGTGAGTGATGCTGTGACTGCCCTCTTGCGGTGCCTGGGGGCTGTGGGGGTCTGGATGGGGAACAACAGGCTTCAGCTGAACCCTGGTAAGACAGAGTGGCTGTCGTTTGGGGGCTCCTCGGCATCCAGGAAATTTCCATCTTTGGTTCTGGATGGGGTTGCACTGCCCCAGACAGATCCGGTGTGGAACCTGGGGGTTCTCCTGGACTCGCGACTCTTGCTCGAAGAGCGGGTGGCAGCCGTGGCCAGGGGAGCCTTTGCCCTACTTTGTGTTGTGCGCCAGCTACGCCCCTTCCTGGATCTGGAGGCCCTCCGGTCAGTCACTCATGCCCGAGTCATCTCCCGCATAGACTATTGCAACACACTCTACATGGGAGTATCCGGAAGCTTCAGCTGGTCCAGAATGCAGCTGCGCGGGCAATTCTTGGTGCCCCAAGATCGGCACGTGACACCATTGCTACACGAGCTGCATTGGGTGCGTGTTTGCTTCCAGGTCCAATTCAAGGTGTTGGTTATCACCTTTAAAGCCCTACATGGCATGGGTCCAGGTTACCTGAGGGACCTTCTCATCCCGACATCAATCCATCCCACCCAATCATGCAGAGAGGGCATGTTACAGACCCCGTATGTAAGAGTATTTAGCTTGATGGGGTCCAGGAAGCAGGCTTTCTCTGCAGTGGCTCCCGCCCTCTGGAACGCTCTGCTCCCAGAGGTGAGATAGGCCCCATCGCTTCTGGCCTTCCAGAAAAGCCTGAGGACTTGGCTCTGCCGTCTCGCCTGGGGCGGGAAGGGGAATAGTTATTCTTGGGGGTGGCTGGTGCCTTAGAGCTCTCCTCACTGAATTAGATCTTTTATGGTCACTTGGATTTTATATTTATATTTATATTTGGTAATTTTGTATTTATATTTCAGATGTTATTTATGCTTATTGCTTTAATGTGCTTGTTATTGTAAACTGCCCAGAGTCCCTCTTCTTGGGGTAGCTGGGCGGTGGCAAAATTTGAAAAATAAATAAATAAATAGCTAGCTAGCTAGCCATTGGTCCCCATGACTTCCATGAATTGATCCAACCCTTTTTTGAAGCTAAGCTGGTGGCCAGCACATCTTGTAGCAAATTCCAAAAGTGAATTAATTACAGGAAAAAAATGCAGAGGATGTCTAGGTGCTCAATTTTGCCAATTATGAGTTAATACCACACACACAAAAAACCCTTGTGTTATCAACATTGCCATTTAATTCAACAGTGATCCAAGAATTGATGCCAACTGGGAATTTTGAAAATTGTAGCCCAACTCATGTAGATGGCAAAGAGTTGGTCTCATACTAATTACTGGATTCATGTTAAGGGTGCCCTGCATAATCCCTGTGTCCCAAACCTGGAATTGACTTCTAATATTTAAGCACAAGTTCACTTGCTCATACGTTCCTATCCTGAAATTTGTGATCGACTCACATGGATACAACATAGACTTCAAAGAGTGTTTACGGAGTGTAAGACTAACACCCAATAATTTATTTATTGATCATATTTATATCCCGCCCATCTCCCTCACAAGGAGGGACCCTTTTAAAAAACAATCCAGAAGTAGTACAACAAATTAGAATCCAACGAAGATTTGATTCCCATCATCTTTTCCCCCTCATTGGGGGGAGGTGCTTGAGGGTTTCTAAGCATGAGAACACAACTAAGCCAGTGAGAAGGGTTAATATCAATAACCTGAAAAACAATAAAAGATCATTATTTCATTTGCTTAACACTAGAATGTATCTTAAGGTGCCCTGAAGTTCTCTTAAAAGATTGTACAACAGTGTGCAATTTTTAATTCTTATTTATTGCAAAACAGAACTTTACATAGCCATTAAGCTAAGCATTTCTCTTCCTTCCAAAACAGAAATTCAAAAAGAACAAAAAACGGAAACAAAAAAGGTACCCAGACCATAAGCATAAATATCTAGAAATAGATACAATAAATAAACTTGAACTAACTATGTACATTCACTTTTGTCATTAATCTTCTATTTTCCTCCAGTAGATGACAGCAAACATGGTGTTCTCCTTCTTGGCAGGATCCAGATCCCAGCTGCCCCCAGCTTTAAGTCTGGAAAGCAGACTTGAGCTTGTCATCGTCTTTTGGGTTCAGCCAATACAGCGATTGAATGGAAATACGTTAAATCCCAAAGATTTATATAGGGCCGGGTCTTCCAAATCTATGTAAACTTAATCAGATGGACTTGGTCATCAAGACTCCTATCACATACCCATGCAAAATACATGCAGGAGACCTAAGATCTTAAAATCTAACTCAGTTTGTCATTATGCACCCTCTTCTCTTTAATGCTGCATTTCTGCATTCCACACCAAATTAAAAATTACTTCCAGTAACGGAAGTGGCACTTTCGCATTTTCTGGAAAGGCTTCTGGAAAGGGGGCAGCGTAAGACAAGAAATTCAAATTCATCTTGATAAAAAAAGTGTTATTTTCGCTCAAACAATGAGTCGTAGTGTAAAGTCGTGGCACCTGAGTTATCTGGACTTTGAGGCTCATCGAGAACAGTCATCCACCCAGATACTGTTTGGCAATTCCTCTGGGGATGGATAGATAGCCCTTCCACACAGCCTTGAAATCTCCCTGCTTCCCTCTCCCCCCCCTTGAATTAAATTGTCGACTACTAAAGTTATGGGGCAGAAAACCCTCCACCCAATTCCTCTTGTGCTAACATACCATTCCTCAGCCTGTTATTCAAATATTGACAGGTATCAAGGACACACTGAAAATACGGCAAGCTAGCCAAATACGATTGCCCTGATGTGGGACAGAGGGAAACTGCATCTACCCACCAAACGTGAATGGCTTTCACCCAGGATCAAATGACTGATGTCGAAAGGAGACAATTCAGCACTGAAAGAAGAGCAGTGCATGAAGACTGGTGTTCCCCACAATTTCAGGGCCACTTTGAACCTACAATAGGGATCGGAATGTGCTCACCTGCCACAGCAACAAAGGAGATCCCATATTACAGATCAGGGGGTAAAAAGCCTGAGATGTTGGGAAACTGAGATGTTGAAAGCGAAGTGAAGCCAAGGCCAACAGAAAAACCAAAATAGAAACCAAATAGAAAAATATTCATATCAATAAATCTGCAGGGCCTTTTTTAAAAAAAATTTTTTTTAATGGAACCAAAGAGGACCATTTTAAAAAGTTTCCAACAACTGAGGTTTCACATAAATGTATATGTGGGGGGAAATCAATCTACGCTGCTTCCCTTCAGAAGTGTTGTATGTGGCTTTTTCCGTAAAGTCCCTAGAAACGGGGCAAACCGCTAGGACCCTGCCCAACATGGCATTGCAGCCGGATCAGATCAAATACTTAACACAGCCCAGCTTCTGGATCGTTGCCAAAAAGATGCCTCTACAAAGCCCAAGAGGAAAAGATGGAAACCTTCCCCTGCTATTATTTCCAGAGTATTGATGATATACACTCCCTGATCCTGGGGACCCTATCTAACCATCACAGTTATTAGCTATTTTCGAAACTTACAGCCTCGAATTTAGAGCCATCTCTTGAATATCTGCCCAATACTTTGAAAATAACAAGCATTTTTTTTTAGAGGATTGAATCAGGGCAAAGAAAACTGTGGGCTTCTCTCCTAGGGTTATTTTCTTGCATCTTCCCTTAGCCCCAGGGAGCAGAATCAGTGGAGGTTGCCTTTGAACGTGATGGGTGGGGGCGAGGGAATGAGAATACAGCAGAGAATGGAGCACAAAATTGTACAAAAATTTACAATCTCAAATAATTGCTTGTAAACTCATGGACTGTGATAGGTCAAACCTCACCTCTCTCATGTCACAACTTAATAATTTACAAAATAAAATATTCATACACTTATTTTTAAAAATGCCATAAATAAAACCCTTGTCATATTTACTGCAAATCAGACACAGCCCCTTGCATTAAAGAACTTCCGTTACCATGGCGGGATTTTTAAAAAACATTTTAGTCTTAAAGATAAGCCATTTTCTTTCCTTTCAACGCTCCTATTTTGACCTTTTAGTATAATGACAGCAAATAGAGTGGATATAAAAACTCTACACACCCCCGTTAAAATGCCAGGTTTTTGAGATGTAAAAAAATCAGACCAAGATAAATCACTTCAGAATTTTTTCCACCTTGAATATAACATACAAGCTGTACAATTCAATTGAAAAACAAACAAATCTTTTAGGGGGAAAAAATAAAAACAAAACACTAGAATAACATGGTTGCATAAATGTACACACCCTCTTATAAGTAGGGATGTGGCTGTGTTCAGAATTAACCAATCACATTCAAACTGATGTTAAATAGTAGTCAGTACACACCTGCCATCAATTAAAGTGACTCTGATCAAGCCCATATAAAGTTGAGCTGTTCCAGTAGGATTTTTCTGACATTTACTCAGTTGCCTCTTACAGCAAAAGCCATGGTCTGCAAAGAGCTTACAAAGCATCAAAGGGATCTCATTGTTAGAAGGTATCAGTCAGGAAAAGGGTACAAAAAAATTTCCAAGGCATTGGATATACCATGGAACACAGTGAAGACAGTCATCAACCAGTGGAGAAAATATGGTACAACAGTGACATTACCAAGAACTGGATATCCCTCAAAAATTGATGAAAAAACAAGAAAACTGGTCCGAGAGGCTGCCAAGAGGCCTACAGCAACATTGAAGGAGCTGCAGGAATTTCTGGCAAGTACTGGTTGTGTACTACATGTGACAACAATCTCCCATATTCTTCATATGTCTGGGCTGTGGGGTAGGGTGGCAAGACAGAAGCCTTTTCTTACAAAGAAAAACAACCAAGCCTGGCTACATTTCGCAAAAACCTACATCAAGTCTGACAAAAGCATGTGGGAAAATGGGTTATGGTCTGATGAGACCAAGGTTGAACTTTTTGGCCATCATTCCAAAAAGTATGTTTGGCGCAAAAACAACACCGCGCATCACCAAAAGTACACCATACCCACAGTGAAGCATGGTGGTGGCAGCATGATGCTTTGGGGCTGCTTTTCTTCAGCTGGAACTGGGGCTTTAGTCAATGGAGGGAATTATGAACAGTTCCAAGTATCAGTCAATTTTGGCACAAAACCTTCAGGCCTCTGCTAAAATGCTGAAGATGAAGAGGAATTTCACCTTTCAACACGACAACGACCCAAAGCATACCTCCAAATCAACAAAAGAATGGATTCACCAGAAGATGATCAAAGTTTTGGAATGGCCCAGCCAGAGCCTGGACCTGAATCCAACTGAAAATCTGTGGGGTGACCTGAAGAGGGCTGTGCACAGGAGATGCCCTCGCAATCTGACCGATTTGGAGCACTTCTGCAAGGAAGAGTGGGCAAAGATTCCCCAGGCAAGATGAGCCGTCCTGATAGACTCCTACCCCAAAAGACTGAATGCTGTCATAAAATCAAAAGGTGCTTCAACGAAGTATTAGTTTAAGGGTGTGCACACTTATGCAACCACGTTATTCTAGTTTTTTTATTTTTATTTTTTCGCCCTAAAAGATTTCAGTTTGTTTTTCAATTGAATTGTACAGCTTGTATGTTATATTCAAGGTGGAAAGAATTCTGAAGTGATTTATCTTGGTCTGATTTTTTTATATCTCAAAAACCTGGCATTTTAACAGGGGTGTGTAGACTTTTTATATCCACTAAGAAACTCAAATGAACAGCATATTTTAAAAAGATAAATAACTCAGGTTGGATTAATCAAAGATACTACATGTTCCCTTGCTTGGAATCTGGGTCCTGCATTCTCACGCTATAGAATATAAATTAATGCTAAGTTGTAAACAAGAAGCAGGAAATCCTTCATCTCAAGCTTCATGCTGAAAAGAGATTCCTAGAGACCACCAGCGTGCCTTAAGAACAATCGCTTCTTTAAGAAAAATGTATCATTGCTTGTCTAAAAGCTGGGCTGGGAGATAATCCTGGGCATAGTATTTCATTTCCTGAGAGCCCTAATTTTCACTGAATTCAAAAGAAGAGAAAATGTTTCTAGTCCTCACTGAAGAAATACACTTAAAGGTATTTAAGATGGAAGTTCTAGAGGAGCTCCTGAATATACTTCATTGAGTTGAGGGAACGTGTGTGGCTTCCCCTCTACATCCAGCACCCCCAGAGGCGCATGTACAAGAAATCAGTTTTGAAGATTTGACATTCTCTACCCAGGAAAGCTACATTCAGTAGAAAACATATGAAAAACTTCACAGTGTCAATAGAATGGCAAATACTAGCCCATCTTCTCCAGTTAAAGGATTGTTCTTATTTGTGGAAGTTCCTTCCAACACTGAATAGCAGCAAGAGTTGAAAGCAAACACCTTACACATTTGTACAAAAATGTTTTGGCCAGGAGGGAATTACATGGCCATAAACACCCTCTGTCCACCCTCAAATCCAAAAGGCACTTTCAGCTTATCAAAATTTACCTAAGACAAATCATTTTTTTAAAACAATTCAAAATTCATATCATTAATTGGAAAAGTTTGGCACCGAAATAATATTCATGGGAAAAAAATCTTTTCACTAGAGAGAATATTGTCTGTACTGAAAAGAATGGAACAGCCTTCAAACTCAAGTGTGTATTTTCCTGGGGTCGAATGGCTGCCATTCAAAGCCTAGGAAAAGACACCATTTCTATAAGGACGTGCCAACGATTGTGGCTGGCACACCCACATCTGCTCTGAAAGCACCTTTTGGCTTTGGGTCTAATGTGCACCACGGCCCCAGCTGCCGGAAGTGCAGAGGAGGCTTCCTTTTGAAATGTAAACAATATATGGCTTGGTGAGAAGAAACTGGCAATTCAACATCTTCTCCTTCCCACTCTGCCAGGTGGGCAAACACTGGTTTCAAGACGGTCCACAAGTGAGTTCTGGAAGGGGCCATCTGGCTAAGAACTCACTCCTCATAGACGTATAAACCTTCAGTGACGAGGGCTGATCTGACTTTTTCCGCAACGCCCCTGAGGTCCATGATACAGAGCTCCTCCAGAAGAACATTCAAGGATGCTGCCTGCCCTTTCTTGTCCAGCCAGGTCCGGAGCATTTCATGATACTGCTCATGGACATATCTTGAAGACATTTCCGCAGAAGCAATTTCATTATCAGTCAAGTTGAGGGCCCTCATGAATCTCTTCCATTCCTTCAAAGGCACCTCTCTGATGAAGATGTCAAAAGATCGACTCAGAGCTGGAAAGGAAGATGATACATTATGAGTGAGATGAATGCAACAGGTTCAGGAGGAGGAGGAGGAGGAGGAGGAGGAGGAGGAGAGGGTATGATGGTCCTCAGTGCTGGCTCTCATGTCCTAAAGAAAACAAAGCAAATACTCAAGGTGCTAGAAGGACTGTGCAGTGCTTCAAATTCAATTCCTGAAACTTGCTTTGGAGCCCTTGGGAGCACGAATGCAACATCTAGCAGTGGCTTATTAAAGCAGCTGCTTCTGATTCCCAAATCGCATGGTTGCTACGTGGAAGCTTTGGGGCACTCTGAAGGACTTTTCCAGAATCAAGCGTGGCATAATTTAGTTGCTCGTCCTTATAAAAGCAAAGCTATATTTTTCGGAATGGCACAGAGAATAGTTTGTGAACGTCAGCAATGGGGCTGAGTAAGATTGCCTTCAGTAGGAGGCAGAGGTTTCACAGCTTCTTGCCCCTCTGTCTTGAGAAGCAAAAACACTCCCCCCAAAACAAAAAGCCAATAGAGTAAAAAACAAACAAAGTGAGCAAGTAAAACCGTAAAGATAGTGAAGAACGAAAGCCAGGCAAAACTAGCTGCATCTGCAACAAAAGTTAACCTCATGCTAGCGTGTGCAAGCTAGAACAAACAGAGAAGTGTGATTCTGACAGTGACTGGCTTGTCATTTCATAGGAACCAGAGAAACCTGTTTGTAAATTTAACAAGGCAGCTTTTATTACTTCCAGTATGAAGTGGTTTGAATAACGGGAAAAGAGGCTAGTTTAAAAAACAAACGTCCTCTGCTCCTGCTTTCCCACATTCTGCCATTAAAGAACAAAAGTGGGTAACTTCAGTGGAATGTGATTACAGCCTGATAAACAGTTTACTCATATTTAAATACAGGTAGTCCTCGCTTAACAACCACATTTGGGACCCGAATTACGGTTACTAAACAAAGCAGTCATTAAGTGAATCTGACCCAATTTTATGACCTTTTTTGCAGCAGTTGTTAAGTGAATCATGTGGTTCCCCACTGATTGCCTGGGGGCTGTGAGGGCCCGGATGGGGAACAACAGGCTTCAATTGAACCCTGGCAAGACCGAGTGGCTGTGGATTGATGGCTTAGCGTCTTCTGGGAAATTATCATCTTTGGTTCTCGATGGGGTAGCACTGCCCCATTCAGAACCGGTGCGCAACTTGGGGGTTCTTCTAGACTCACGACTCCTGCTCAAAGAGCAGGTGGCAGTCGTGGCTAGGAGGGCTTTTGCACAGCTTCGGCTGGTGCGCCAGTTGCGCCCGTTCCTGGATCGCGATGCCCTCCGGACAGTCACTCATGCTCTCGTCATCTCCCATGTAGATTACTGCAATGCACTCTACATGGGGCTACCCTTGAAAACTATCCAGAAGCTACAGCTGGTGCAGAATGCAGCCGCGCGAGCAATTTTGGGTGCACCAAGATCTGCACATGTAACACCACTGCTCCGCGAGCTACATTGGGTGCCGGTTTGCTTCCGGGTACAATTCAAGGTGTTGGTTATCACCTTTAAAGCCCTACATGGCATGGGGCCAGAATACCTGAGGGACTGTCTTATCCCCATATTATCGACCCGCCCCACCCGATCATTCAGGGAGGGCCTGCTACGAGCCCCATCAATTAAAGAGTGTCACCTGATGGGGTCTAGGAGACGGGCCTTCTCTGTAGTTGCTCCTACACTGTGGAACACCTTGCCCCCGGAGTTGAGACAGATCTCCTCCCTCCCGACCTTTAGGAAAGATCTGAAGACCTGGTTCTGCCACCTGGCATGGGAAAGAGGAAGGGATAGTTCCTCATGGGGGTGGCTTGTCCCTTAATCCTAAAAAGTCCTCCCTTTATTATTCTTTCGTCCATCTGGATTTTATTTTTATAATTATTTATTATTAATTGTATGAATTGATGTTTTATATTGTATGTTCTATTTTAATTCTTTTTTGTTGTAAGCCGCCCAGAGTTCCCCGTTGGGGGGAGATGGGCGATCATATAAATTAAATAAAATAAATAAATAAATAAATAAATAAATAAATATTGCTTGCTGGAAGCCAGCTGGGAAGGTTGAAAATGGCAATCACGTGACCGCAGGACGCTGTGACAGTTGTAAATGTGAACCAGTTGCCAAGCACCCAAATTGTGAACACATGACCATAGGGATGCTGCGACGGTCATAAGTGCGAGGACTGGTCGCCTATCGGTTTTTCCAGCACTGTCGTAAGTCTAAACCATCACTAAACAAATGGTCGTTAAGCGAGGACTACCTGTATGTGGAATTTAAGAGGCACCCTACTATATACTTAACCCCCCCCCCAAAAAAAAAAACACCCCTGTGGTGTCACCTTGGAGGAGGAATGAAAAAGAAGACCAACTTTTGCCTTTGTTTTTCTATGGACTCCCTTGGATGCCCTGGAAGATCTGCGCTTATCTTTCTGAAGGGTCCCAATGCATTCCTCTACTCCAACATCCACGAGTTACAGAAACCAAAACAATCCTAGCTTTGACAACATAGCTTATTCAGGGTTGCTTTACAAGTGCTTCCAACTTTACAAAGGACAGGTTTGTCAGAACCCAGTGCACCTTATAACCCAAGGCTTCCTTCCTCCTCTTTCTCAGTTCCACATCTATTCTGAATAACTGGGGGATAGTTTTAACTTCTTCGTTTAAAACGTCTCACATCTCTGGCTAAGAATTCATATTTACAGCCTGATGCTGCAGCACATAAGCTACCTTAATAGCTCTTGGCAGTTCATCTGCCCTTACATGAATGGCCATTACAAGGTGGCCAAGTACACATTTCACATACATCAGGGTTCAAAATTCAATCCCTGGCATCTATAGAGGGGGGAAATTCTCCTGTTTGAAACCCTGGAGTGTTGCTGCTGGCCATACAGAGCATCTAGCTTTCTCCATCTTCAGTGATTCTAGCACTTCTTTCTCCATTTGCTTATGTACTGGACAAGCCAGAGGAAACTGTGACTCGTATCTCTCAAGGTCATGTAGGATGACGCATTCAGTTCCCCGGGATAAAGATTTTCCCATGGACATACAAACTCCCACCCTTTGTCCAGAAGACAACTCAGAAAGTTGCTTGTTCTTTTCTAACACTTCTCAGTATGTTCCAACTATGTGGAGAAGATCTGGCTATACCATACAGATTACAGGGACATAAGTGTGTGTGAACAGTTTCAAATATGAGCAACAATCATTCCTTCTTAATAGCACACACCTAATAGGAAATAAATCCTAACTGGATTGTAGTAAAAATTGAGCCACTGAGAAACAAAAGGGAGGTATCGATATGCTTGGGGCGATGGCAAAGGTTTCAGAAGTCCCATTAAATATGAAAGATAACCTCCCCACTCCCTCCGAACCAGTCAAGTGAGGCTGAGCATAAAACATTGGATCTGATTAGGAAAAAATAAAAGATAGGAAGGGGAGGAAGGGAACGGTGTATCCTGGGATGGGTCAGTGCTGGCAAACTGATCAGAAGCATTTCTAACAGGAAAGAATAGATTACAGTGTTGTGTTGCCAATCCAGTCACTAGATATATAATACCATTATACAGTATCTCAAGGAGTATTCTGGCAAAAAGAATCAGGATTAACGCTTAAGAATTTAAGAGCACCTACCATCTGCTGAGGTTTTGCCATTTGCAGGAATCAAATTCCTCCCTTCTGTAAATTTTGGACCTTCCTATAATGAGAAAGAATAGAATCCAATTGCACTCTTGAAGTTAGTAAGATAACGGATAGGAGGAGGTTGGGAAAAGGCAAAGGATATGACTAACAATCACAGCATTTTTCATCTTGGTTACCTCCTCTGGTGGGGAAGCACTTGACAGAGGCATTGTTTCATGTGCTACTGTGCTGGCAGTGGTGCCACTTGGCAAAAGCTGTATGGACCTCTGGTCCATTTGTGCATTCAACACGTTGTCATATTGCTCTTGATGGGAACTCTTCGGCAGATATTGGAGTAATTGGGTAGTCTTGCAAAAAAGAAACATACAGTTCATTTACTAGCCCTAAAAAAATAAAGTATTAGTCTGTCTGTGGATTTTGAGGGCATACACATCCCATTATGCATAAGAACCAAGTCTCACTAAATTAAATGACATTCCAAACACTCATCCATTCTTTTCCATTTAGCAAAAGACACCTTTTTGACTGTTCCTTTTACAAGAAGGATATTGTAGGTAGCAATATTCAATAAAGCAAGGGTTAGTTCTGAGAAATAAAGACAATCCAAGTTGAGTGAAAAGTCATTACCAATTGTAATTATTTCAGCAGTTAATCTTAACAGTAAGGAGAGACGCCACCAAACTATACACCAAACTTTGTCTGTTATGGGCAAAGAAAGGTAACCAGATTTGTGGGTGACTATTCTGCTTGGATACCTGACTAGTCTGATCTCCTTGAAGAGGATATATTTTCAAAATAGTTCATTCAAATATCATGAGAAGGAATGAATAATACAAAATATATGCGTATACAGTAGATTAAACCAAAATAATGTCTTACACAAATAGTTATATTTGCTATCCCTATCTTGGCTAAAGATTGTCTTCCTCCATTTTCAAGTTGATGAGTTTCTATTATATTCCTTAATTTAATATGGACCATGGATTGAAACAAAAACAAAGCAAAGCAAAACTGTACTACGTGGAAAGAGGACATCTTCAAAAATGTAGACTCTATCACCACTTGTATGTATTCTCCTGTACTTACAACCAAGAACCACATAACTTTCATTTCATTCGAATTTATTTATTTTAGCAATTTAGAAGCTGCCCAACTACTGACGACTCTGGGCACCTTATAAAGGGAGAACAGTGCCAAAAAAGAGAAAAAAGTGGCTAGACACAACCATATAAATAAAACCCCATCCAACAGGGGCGCCACATTCAACCTACCCAAGGCCTGGGAGAACAGCCAGGTCTTCAGTAGCTTCCTGAACTTCATCAGGATGGGAGTCATCCAAATATCTAGGGCAGGGTTTCTCAACCAGGGTTCTGGCCTATATTTGAGCCTGAATGGGCAGGGGTTCCCCGAGGCCTGAAAAATATTTTAAGGGTTCCTCCAGGGTCAAAAGGTTGAGAAAGGCTGATCTAGGGGGATATTATTCCAAAGGCCAGGTGCCGCAACAAAGAAGGCATGTTTTCTGGGTCCTGCTAGATGACGTTGCTTAATTGATTGGACCCAAAGCACGCCCACTCTGTCCAATCTCATTGAATGGACAGAAATAGCTGGAGGCAGGCAGCCCTACAAATAACCTGGCCCTACACCATGAAGGGCTTTATAGGTGATAACCAACACTTTGAATGGCACTCAGAAGCCTACAGGTAACCAGTGCAGCTTGTGGAGCAGTGGGGTCACACGGGCATAACAAAGCATGCCCACCAGTGCCTGCGCAGCCACATTCTGGACTAGCTGTAGCTTCTGAGTGGTCTTCAAGGGCAGCTCCATATATAATGAAACTAGAGCTGCTCCGCTTTGTAAGTTGGATAAATTTCTTTCAATTTTTTCCAGCAAAAGGAGATTCATCCTCCTCTCTTTATCTTTATGCCAAATTTGTTTTTTTCTAAAAAGAGCTCTTCCTCCTGCAAAAATGTACACTACTGCTCAATGATGATACAATCATAATTTTTTCTAGATAAAGGTAAAGGTTCCCCCCGCACATTTGTGCAGTCGTCTCCGACTCTAGGGGCCGGTGCTCATCTCCGTTTCTTAGCCAAAGAGCCAGCGTTGTCCAAAGACGCTTCCACGGTCATGTGGCCAGCATGATGCACGCGGAACACTGTTACCATCCCACCGAAGTGGTACCTATTCATCTACTTGCATTTGCATGCTTTTGAATTGCTAGGTTAGCAAGAGCTGGGGCTGGTGCGGGAGCTCACTCCATCACGCGGGGCTAGGGATTCGAACCTCCGAACTTGCGACCTTCCGATCGACAAGCCTGGCGTCTTACCCATTGAGCGACCATGCCCCTGTAATTTTGTTCTACTATAACATAATTTTGTTCAGTCATCACATAATCGTAATGCAATCTTACAACATGCAGAGCTCAATGACCCAACATATTTTACGTACGCAAAAAATCTCATGTTCTATGACTAAGGAGGGAAGACTGAAAAAGAACCACAGTTAATACCCTGAAAAGTCACACCCAATTCAGATAGACAGTAATGAGCAAAATGGACTGACTTCCCATGTTATAATGTAGCTTCTCATACAAAGTCATGGAACTGAAAAAGTCCTCTCATCCAATATTACTTCTACCATTTCCAGAGAAGGAAACAGTTCTTACCTTGGGGCCCCAGAAACGTTTGCAAGCTGTAAGAGAAAACAAGATGGTATAGAAAAAATTAGCCAGCAGAGCAGGGATCGCATGTGGATACATTATAAAGACATTTAAGGGGGGACCTGCAAAATGATTCGTGCACAAACTGTTACATGCATGGAACAGCTGCTTTGGGATGGCTTGTGCCCAAGCTGGGATATGCGCATTTATTCTGAGTACAGAACAAAATAGGACTGCTTTGTTCCAGATGGGGCAGAAGCATTTGAGGGTATGAAGATGGCAAGAATGGGAAAAAGCCAAGGCTGAGGGGCTATTTGGAGTTCAGCAACTGCTGAATGGAAGGGAAGGTGCTGGGAGGATTTGGAGTCAGAAGGGCTAGTGAGATTTTTGTTGCTGTTGTTGTTATGCCACTCAACTCCCAATGACCCTGGGCAGTTACAGATAAAAACAAGGGAAAAACCATACACTGGGACTTCAGCAGCAGTGATTAAGGGGAAGGAAGGAGGGGAGGGAAGACATTGGGGGTGGCCAGGAGGTTGGCAGCCCAGAGGGATATGGCCCCTCTGGGAGCTGCTGAGACTATCATGTTGAAGATGCAATGAAGACACTACATATCCTTGTTTCTGGAGAAGGCAAGAGAGGGAGTGACCTGCACCAGCTGTGCAATGTCACTCTGGAGGTACCAGATACCATTCCTGCAGGTTTTGTTTTGGCTAAAACCCAGAACAGCAAAAACGCCCTGGGTTTTGCTCCTGCTGAACCACGGCTGACCCAGAATGAGTCGACAGTATTTCCAGAACGAGAGGTGTTACTTGAGGCTCAGAGCAAAGCAACCCCCTACTTTAAGTGACCAACCCAAAGTGGAAGTTTCCATTGCCCAATGGTGCCCAGGTCTTGCATTTCAAGAGTTGGGTGTGCATGCATGCCACTTTTGACTTTCTTTCCCCCCTAAAATCACACTAGGCAAAGCCCCCATCCCTTGGCTATCAAGCAACGATAGTGTGTGATGGGAAGGCAAACCTCAACCAGCATGTTACACAGAAGCCATTAAAGATGTGAAGCAATGTAAGGGTGGAAACTAGGTCTCATACAGTCAAAAACAAAATAGTCTGATGCCAGATGTGGCCATTACAAAATGAAAGAACAGATGGAAACTGTTCCTCTTACCCAAAAGAGAGTTGCTTCTAATCCTTTATGGTGAGCAGGTGGGAGAAGAATTTCAGACACATTTGATACTCAGATGATGCTGGATTTTTTTCACAATGGTTTCTTAAGTTTCTCATAACTTTGTGTGCCTATTTATCTCTTCCAATCAGGAGTGGGGACAGGACTTTGACAATAGGATCAACAGCAACACTAGTTTCCTATAATAAAGACTGGGACAAGCGAGACCCTCCAATCCTTACTTTTAAGTGAAAAAAAAATCTTCAAATTGTATGCTGGATTCTCCCCCAGATTCTAGAAGATCTGCTGATGTATTCTAACTCGGACGATTTCAGCTCTAAAGCACTGGGGGAGAAGACAGGAATTCTTGCAACCGGCTAGCAACCACACAAGAGTTTCACCAAATCTCCAACTACATGAAGATGTTGAGGGCGATAGGTCATTAATTTAAAGTCACGTTAAAGAGATGCGTGACTCAATCTAGCAAGGGAATTTTTACACTCCAACATGAGCAAATAAAAACAGTAAATAATAATACAGCCAAGTAAGGCTGACCCCAGGTCAAGTTTCTCCACCTTTTCCCTTTATACATTTGAGCTATATGTATTATGCAGAGCAGGATGGCAGAAATCGACTCTGTAACTTCTGAGTACTGCTGAGGATCCCTTCTTTGTTTTTTCATGATCCCGCCTTATAAAAAGCTCTTTGCATATCACTATCATAGCAAGGACTATGCTAAATGTCTTAACCATCTGCAGTCTCAGCAAAAGCAAAAACAAAAGAAGAAAATATGATTCTTACCATTTCTACACCTTGTGTTTTTCCAGCAGAATACCAGCCCTGTAAGTACAGCCAGTAGAATCGGACAGACCAAGAGCCATCCAAGATATCCAAGTCCATGGGAACCTTAAAAGGAAGGGGGGGAAAGGCAAATACACAGACTGATCATTTGGATGGTATGCTTCCCCAAATTGGGTCCTGTACTGGCTTCTGAGAGCCTTCCAATAAAATTTAATGTATTGGCTTTGACCTACAAGCCCTTTCCTGTCTTGGCATGTAGTTATCTCCAGAACTGCTTCCTCCAACTGGAATCAGCCCCATAGATAAGGTCAATGGCTAAAAGCCAATTAAAAGCACCAGCTCTTCAAAAGACCCTTCCAATGGAAATCAGGCTAACCTCTTCCCTCAGTTAAGCTTTTCTACAGAGCACTTATAATTTAGAATTAGCCATCGATGCATATCCTGGTTTAACATTGTAACATTGTAGTAGACATTGTATGGTTTGGATCCAGCCTGTTTTGATTGTTTGTGACATTATGAATGTTGGATGTTTTAAACTAGATTTACAGGGGCTATTTTAGTTATTTTCTAGAAGTCTCGTAATCTGTGGAGAGTCTTGATTGCGGTGGGACATAAATCCAAAAAATAAATAAAATGGCCCTTTATATATCCGTTGTCCTCTCATCAAAACAAAATTGAGATAAACGCCACAATCCTATATACTAATAACAAACAAAGTGTATAGCCTTAGGTATCTCAACAAATACTACACACGATAGGAGTTTTTCCTAAGTTTTTTGAAATTCCTAAAGTTTGCAAAGGTAAAACATTTTTTAAAAAAAACATAAACCCAGTCAGAATGGCAAAATAAAGAGTTCCTCTAGTCCTGATGACCACGTGGACACAACCATGCAGTGTGTAGTGGTGTGTAATTGCCTCTGCCAGGGGGTTTCCCAACTTCCAAGTCTTGCCCTTGTATTCTGTGTCTCCTATCCAAATACTAAGGTCCAACCCTGCATAAATTCCAAGCCCAGAGAAAGTCAACCAGATGATACCATCTGCTGAAGGAGCTAGGGATGAACATAGCGCTATGATAGCAACTTCCAAAGAACTGTGCCTGCTTAGCAGATACACAATGCTGGTTCTCTTCTGGAGAAGGGACAGTTGCAAATCCAAAAGCCAGAGAACAACAGGAATCAAATAATTTGTCTGGCCATGAAGCTATCCTAACCGAGAGCCCTCATCACTGCAACATGTTGTTACAGTTCCTTCTTGTTCTGTATGAAAATTCATCTTAGGAATAGCACCATTGTTTTCCCCTTAAGTGTTCCTTGATTGGGCTGTTGTTTGCTGCTTGGTTGATTGACTGAGATAATAGTTCCTTGATTAGGGTCTATTGTGCTGTTTGATTGTTCCTCTGGTGCTAATCCTGGCGTTAATCTTTGCATATCTGGGTGATGATTGCTGGCAAGGAGGTGTTCTGGTCTTCTGGCTTTTCTATTGTCTCTTATGAATGGTATGTAAATGTTGTTTACCTCTGTGTGTCTGTTGATGGCTGCTTTGTCTGAGTGCCAAGCTTCCAGGATTTTGTAGCGTTTTTGGATTTGGCTTGGTTTAAGATGCTCACAGTTTCCCAGTTGAAAGTATGGTTACGTCTGTCCATGTGTTGTGAGACTAAGGAGTTTTCATTGTGTCTTCTGACTGCTAGTTGGTGTTCGTGGATGTGTTCTGCTAGTCTTCTGCCCGTCTGTCCTACATAGTGGCTGTTACAGTCCTTACACTGTATGTTGTAGGTAACTCTTTTTCTTCTTAAGCTACTTATATAGCATCTTCCAGCAAAATGGATACCCACGCAAAATGGATACCCACGCAATCAAAAAGTGCCTGACCACTCAACCCACCACAGCAAAACCAACAGAAGCTATGAAAAGGATTACACTGGCATACATCAGAAACATCTCAGAAACTACTAATAGACTGTTACAACCACACGGTATCACCGTAGCACACAAACCAACCAAAACCCTTCAGAACATCTTAAGTAACCCAAAAGACCCAGTAGCTTTCAACTGGGAAACTGTGAACATCTTAAACGAAGCCAAATCCAAAAACGCTAGAGAATTCCTGGAAGTTTGGCACTCAGACAAAGCAGCCATCAACAGACACATAGAGGTAAACAACATTTACATACCATTCATAAGAGACAATAGAAAAGCCAGAAGACTAAAAGACCTCCTTGCCAGCAATCAACACCCAGATAAGCAAAGCTTAACACCAGGATTAGCACCAGAGGAACAATCAAACAGCACATTAGACCCTAATCAAGGAACTATCAACTCAGTCAATCATAAGTCAAGCAGCAAACAACAGCCCAATCAAGGAACTCCTAAGGAGAGAACAACACCTCCACCAACACAGGCAGGACAAGCCATGGTATATAAACAGAGAGCAAGTCCCACTCCCTTTTCGCAGTGAAGATGTTGCCTAGTCTGACAATGAAACGTCTGCAAGAAAACAACAAGGCTCAGAGAGCACCAAGGACTCCACAATAGCACCATAGTAGAAAACATACTGCCTCTCACATCCACATGATATTGGTCTACCTGTTGGAGTTGATGGGGTTGTACCAGGAAGACACTGGGTGTCACTTGTAGGCGTGCAATCCTGCACCTTCTTTTCTCCAGGATGGCAGCTACAGACACAGAGAGAAAACTGACATTGAAGGAATTGGACACCACACAGGTTGAACTAGCATCAACTGGAATTGCCGACTGCTCCATCACTATAAGCAGCAGCTGACTGCAACCTAGGTTACTTGCCAATCTTGAATATTTCCAAGACATACCATAGGTATATACATATATAAACAAATGCATATACAACCAGCACTTAAGTAAGCAGATGAGAGTTGCTATGGTGTCACAATTGCTGGATTGTATTGTGGCAGTCACTGGAATCGTTATTTTTAGATATACCTTCCGTTATGTTGCTGTGATAAATTGCCAAAACGAAACTACCACCTGGTGATGGACAGACCAATTTCATCACTCTGTAGAACAGAGCTTTCCAAACTGTGTGTCACGACACAAAAGTGTGTCACCACACAACCCGGAAGTGCTGATCATCATCAGCGCTTCCGGGTTTTCCCGTGGCGACACACCAACTGCAGCGCGCAAAACCCGAAAACAGCAGCAGCGCTTCCGGGTTTTCCCACGGCGACACACCAACTGCAGCGCGCAAAACCCGAAAGCAGCAGCAGCGCTTCCGGGTTTTCCTGCTGCGACACACAAACGCCGGTTGGTGTGTCGCTGCGGGAAAAACTTTGGAAAGCCCTGCTGTAGAAGCTATTTATTCAAGAAGCTGTCAACAAGCCTATTGTGCCTGATGTCATTCTCTGAAGCAGAGAATTCTCTATCTGTTAAGGCAATCTTTCCAGGGTAGATACAGTAGCCTTTTCAGTTCCAGTATTATTTCTGAGCATGGCCTCTTCTTCTTAGATTCCATAATACCCCCAAATGTAAATCTGCACAAGACCACTGCTTCACAAAGCATCATTCAGGATCTTAAAGGCTCAGTGTAGCTGCTATGAGGCATCTCCACGTCGATCTAGGGCAGGTGCAGATCTTACTTATGGCCACCAAAACAAAGCTCATGCTCAAACTGACGGTGCAAGGCGGCCTTCAAGGCAGTTGTGCCCAGTCTCTGCAAGGATGTGGTGCTTTAAGGCTTCAAGCTGTGGCTTCAGAGGGAAGCGAACACCACTTCAACGCCCTACCTCAAGGTGCCCTTTACGAATGCATCATCAGACTATGCTCCAAGCTTGGAAATTAGAGGGTTTTAGTGCAGAACTTTGTGTTTTTTTCTCTCTAGCTTGCTCTCCCCTCCCCAAAGATCCATGATCTTCATGGCGTGCAAATTCTCCAAACCTCTCCCAATTTGGGGGCATCGGAATAGAGCAGAGCTTTCCAAACTGTGTGTTACGACACATTAGTGTGTCGGCTGCAGTGTCTGGGTGTGTCGCGGCTGCTGCTGCCTCTGAGCCCTGCCAGGATTCCGTGCAGGTCCTAGTGCCTGCCTTGTGCCTGGCTGCCTCCAAACCTGCTGTGATTCCGCGCAGGTCCTAGTGCCTGCCTTGTGCCTTGCTGCCTCCAAACCTGCTGTGATTCCGCGCAGGTCCTAGTGCCTGCCTTGTGCCCTGCTGTAAGAGTGTGTCGCGAAATGATGCATGTCTAAAAAGTGTGCCACCAACATGAAAAGTTTGGAAAGCTCTGGAATAGAGAGTGCCAAGTTTGTACCACAGCATTTTAAAGCAGTGTCAATTAATGCTGACCTTTGCACACATTTGTGGCAAGTTTCACATGGCTGGCTGGGGGAGCAGAAGGTACCATTTTTGCAGGCACACTCAGCATCTGTGGTTGCAGTGCACTCCTTTATCACTACCTCATCTGGAAAGAGAATAAACCACAAATTTAGAACTATAGCCCAGCTGCAATTTCTCAGGAGCAAAAAAGACACAGACTAAGATCACACTGCATGTTAGCCCATGATATCCTTAACCATGATTTACTGAGATGAGCACAGGTGGTTGAATTACCAAAAGCTAATACATCTCATTTTGGCTTAGTGTGACACGTGAGCTCATTCTTAGGATGCAATCGTGGGTACCTTTCCATAAAGGCAATGGTGGGCCTCAGGTTTCATTTCATTTCTTCAATTCATTGGGTTTATAACGTTTTATTGCCTAACAATATTTTTTTCAAATATAAGAATTCAAGCTTCTAAGTCTTAAGCTAACAAAGTCAGCCTTGAAAATGGGGGCAGCAAAGAGATTCTGGAGACTTCCAGAACCCCAAAGACTTTGGTACAGCAGTTTACTAGTCTAACTCAGGGTTTCTCAACCAGGGTTCCGTGGCACCCTCGGGTTCCGCGAGAGGTCACCAGGGGTTCCCTGGGATATCACGATTTGTTTCAAAAATTATTTCAAATTCAGGCAACTCCACATTAAAGAGGCAAGTTTCATTCTTTATTTTCAGTTTAAGAACACCATAATGCATCTAGACAGGCCTACCCATGAAGCGAATAAAACGATTTTGTCACTTCTGGCCTATATCTGAGCCTGAATGTGCAGGGGTTCCCCGAGGCCTGAAAAATATTTCAAGGGTTCCTCCAGGATCAAAAGGTTGAGAAAAGCTGGTCTTACTGTTCTTTGCCTTCCTGAATCCTATCCCTGAAAGCACGCCTCTCCCTGTATGCATCAGCAGGAGAAAGTCTCTTCTGTGTCCCACTGTGAAAGCAGGACCTAATATAGAGATGCAAGAAAGGGCCTTCTTGACTGTAGTACTTTGTTTATTAAATGCCCAGGGGCCCAAGAAGTGCCAGGATGGGCTTCGCTGAAGAGCCAAGCAAGCCCTCCACTCAAGCTTTTGATTTAAAATGCTTTAAGCAGCTCAAAGTCATCTGCTTGTTTTACTGATTCTGCACTATTCTCAATTGCAAATATTGTGGTTTAGCATGATGCATGGCTCAGCCATTATACCTTTCTTTTACAAGCTCTAACCATCTAAAGCTCACATCATTTGCAGATTGTCGTTCCTAAGAAAGGTTTCTTCATTCTGAACTATTGTTCCCCAACCTGGTGTCCTCCAGCTATATTACACTTAAACTCCCATTATCCCTAGCCAGCATCCAAACTCTCCTTAGGCAATCCTGAACCAGCATGTAGATTAGCACCCTGAGGTCACACCCTTGAAGGCCAGCAGGTTTTCCCTGTTTTAATTTGAAATAAAGATGGGAATGGCAAGCTTCCCACTCTCCTTCCTTCAACTCTCCTGTAAACTCTGCAAAAACAGGTTGAAGATATTCAGCTCCTACCAGTGGAATCATCACATTGCCAGATTATCTTTTATAGCCCTTCTGCAGATTCTGTGTCATTTCCCCCAAACTAGGATGACCATATTTCCTTGAGACAAAAACGGGACAAGAGGAACCGACAGCCGGAAGTAGCTGGAGCAGTGCGAAAGAGCCAGAGCAGCTGATTGGAGGGAACATGGCAATGGGGGCAGGTACGCCCTGGCAGGCTCGTACCTGACATCCTGACAGGTTTTTTAAAAAATGGGACAAAATTGACTTTTATATTAAAACGACAGGATGGTCCGGGAATGTTAAAAAAAACGGGACTGTCCCGTTCAAAATGGGACGTATGGTCAGCCTACTCCAAACCCTGGTCCAAACCTCCTCCATTTTTAGCGGTGAGTGCAGAGCAAGGCTATGCTGTGCCCAATGGACACAGGAACCCTTAAAATTGTCTCCACCCCTAATACCTAAAGGCCTGCAGACTCGACAAAAATGGCATTTGTCGAAGGAATTCAAGTGCTTGGCAAATGTGCCATTTTCACAGGGTTGGCAAGTTCCTTCAGTTCTGGGGATTTTACAGGGCTCAAGGACATAAGAACCTGGAAGAAAGCAGAAGAAGTAGAAAGTAAGTACATATTAAAAGACAGAGGCTCTTTAGAAACTGCAGACCTATCCATACATCTCAGGGTTCAGCTTCTGGGTGTACAATGGCTGTCCATATGTTGCACAAAATAAAGACAGAATATAAATACACAAATATAGATAGCAACTAGCAATTCTCTCTTCCCAGTTACATCTACCTGTCCCATCAGATCCAGCAGAAGAGGCATGTTGCGGGTCCCATCTACAAAGAAGTTCCAACTGATGGGACCGAGGAGGAGAGCCTTTTCTGCTGTAGCACCCGCCCTCTGGAACATCATCCCCCCCCCCCCGAGGTTAGACTGGCCCCAGCCCTGTTGGCCTTTAGGAAGTCCCTGAAGACATGGCTGGGCCATCAGGCCTGGGGATCTCGTAGAGGTGGGGAGCCTACAAGATGGCTGTATTGTTTGTGAGTGGTAGGTTAGCACTCTCCTGCGATTTTTATGGTTTTACTTATTTGCTTTAACTGTTTTATTTTTAACTTTATCTATATGAGTTTCTTTTTGTTGATTTAACTTGTGAGCCACCCAGAATCACATATGTGAGATGGGTGGTTATAAATTGATTAAAATAAATACTGTCTGTACAATGTGGAAGTGTCCTAGTATCGAGTCTAGAAGCAGATATGAGTCAACCAAATTGGGAATCTGCCTTTTTTAGCACAAGGATACATTGCAGATGTGCTCAGAAATACATATATCAAGGGAGGCAGGAATGGAACTTCATCAGAAGCATCCTGAGCCTACTCACTGGGGGGGGGGGAACCGCACATTTTTTGAAATAGCAGGATGATTTTCTAATCCCTCTGAATCATCTCCTTAGCTACAATGAAATGAACACACCACCAATATTTTTTTGTGCTGGGATGGATCCAGCTTCACAGAGAGGAAAGTGGTGGCTATCCAGATGTGCCCAAACTACAAAAAAAAACTTCCAACATCCTTATTTATGGTTATGCTAACTAGGTCTTCTGGAATCCTAAGTTAACTTTTCAAGGGCCACAATTTCTCCATCTGCGATCTAGCTTTTCGCATCCTTACTGATTCATGAATTCTATAGAATTCCTATAAGGAAGAATTCCTAACTTTAAGGAAGTTAGTTCCTGCTGTTATCTGAAACTTCCAATGGCTTCTACCACAATTCTTTGAATGGGTCATTTTATTGTTCAATTTTGTCTGAACCAGCATGGTTGAACCACTGCACCAGCATGGTTGTCAAACCATCCCTTGAGCCTCCATCTATGCAGATTTCTTAGAACTAGAAACAGTCACATATGAACATAATTATTTGGCACAGTCTTATGAAACTTTTTTGCCCCACATAGTCAGCAAGAAAGAACTGTCCAACTTATCTTCCTCAAAAAAGGAGCAAATTAAGTAGATGTCCAGGTCTAACTAAGGGTCAGGTCAAGGTGATAATGTGGTACCTGCAGGGCATTTCTTGCACTCAAGGTTTTCATCAACAGCATAGAACTCCTTGGTCTCATCATCTGGTACCATAGGGGCAGTGACCTCTGGATCCTGCATTTCAGGAAGTCTTGCCATTCTGGCTTCACGCTGGAAACAAAGACAAGAGAAGTAGGGAATAATTTTAGTCTGTGTCTCTCTGAGAAGATAGCATGCTGACCTAACAAAGGCTGATGTTGCCAAATCATTATTGCTCCCATGCTCTAGCAGTGTTTCTCAACCGTGGCAACTTTAAGATATGTGGACTTCAACTCCCAGAATTCCCCAGCCAGCAATTCCCCTCTAGCATCTATCTCCCTTCCAGATGTAAATGTACTGTGTAAGAAATGCTAGCTAGCAGGTGATGGTGAAGTCTTTTGCCCAAAGTTTTAGAAAAGTTGCTGCAAGTCAGTGTAGATGTAGTGAGATCAACCCAGAGTCTCACCTGGTGTAAATCAATTAATGTTGTATGTTCCTCGCTTACCCTTACTAAGTCCCCTCTTCTTCATGCAGCTGTAAAAATGCATGGTTTATCACATATTTCTTCCACACAGATATTGAAACTTGCAGGCCAGGACCATATGCAGCTCCCAAACACTACTTGCAACCCCCCAAAATCTTGCTACCCTTTTCACCTACAGAAAAAGACAGAGGTGTTATTTCAGCAGCCGGCTCCAAAAGCGAAGCATTCTGGGGCTTGTAGTTCCGATGCCTGAAAAAGAAGAGTCGGTTCCCTCACCCCCTCCCTAATTGCGCGGTGCACTGTAATATATATATATATGGATGTATAATTAAATATGTAATGCTGTTGTAAGCCACCTAGAGTCCTCCATTAGGGAGGGGATAGGCGGGGTATAAATAAGATAAATAAATAAGATAAATAAATTTCCTACTGTTTGTTTTAATGTGGCTGGAAAAAAGAGGATGACATGTTTTCATTTAGGTTGAACAGATCTTAAAAAAAAATCTCCCTCTCAACTGTACCAGAAATCCACTTTAGTGATGTTAGCATGACTTTGCCTTGCCATTTCCAGCCATCAGTCACATTAGTAAAACAAGTTCATCTCCCAGATACTGAAAAATTGACCATTCTGGTTATAAACCAAAGGTTCCCCATCCCAAGCCAAAGACTAACTTTTATGTCCTTTCGGGAAAAAGAGAGCCAGCCTGGTGTAGTGATTATGGGGTTGGATTATAACTGGAGTAACCCAGGGTCAAATCCACTTTTAGCCATGGAAACTCACTGGGTGATTTTAATCCAGTCACTGTATCTTCGCCCAACCAAAAATAAGAGATATTGTATTGTGTTTCTTTAAGGCACTTAATTGGTTTGTTAGCATTTATAACCATGATCAATGGAGCTACAGCTATAACATCAATGAAGTTTAAGGTGGGGGTGGGGCACCTGTGGCTCTAAGTCCCCTTTCTGCAGCTGTCAGAGGCCCTTCTGACCAGATTGCTGAAAACCACCGACAGTTTACAGTACCGACATTTGGAGGTGGGAAACAAAACAAATAAAAAACTGTACTGTAGTGGAAACACTACAATAGGCGTATCACATTTTTTAAAACAAACATAAAGCCCCACAAACTCATACCTCCAAACCCAGCCCTACCTAAATGCGATATGCCCCCCCCCCCCTGCTCCAGTTTGCAGACTCCAAGTTCCCACCACGTGTGGATTTCATAGCCTTTTCTGCTAGAAATACAAGATCATGCATGTGTGAACTCTATTTTGGTGTTTAGGAAGCAGTGATTTTTTTTGCAAAATGTCACCTGAACCAAACAAAGGAAGATGGGTCTCAGCACATGGAACCGCCCCCATCCCATCAACAACTACCAGACTTGTAAATTAACAAGGCAAGAGAAGCTGCCAGTCTTGTGAATCAACAAAGCAAGGACTTTTGGGGATAAAAAGGGTCCTGAAGCCTGCCCACTCCTTGAGTCCTCTTTGGATCCAGACTTGGCGGCTTCTGTCCCTCTAGCTAGTGCCTGGCAGCCTAGTTGAGAAAGATGTACTGTAAGTGTGGATGAGTGTGCGCGCGCGTGTGTGAGAAAGAGCAAATGTACATTGTAACCAATAACCAAGTAAAGTTTTGCTGTTACTTTAAATCCACTAGGTCAGGGGTCGGCAAACTTTTTTATGCCAGGAGCCATTTTGACAGTTATAAAATTTATAATATCACTCGAGGGTCAGGGGGCGGGGTTTACGGGCGGGGGCCAATCGCGTGGAAGGGGGCGGGGGAGGTTTGGAAGAAGGAGAAGGGAAAGAGGCTCGACTGCTCCAGTCGCTTCTCTTCCGGGAAAGCCGGTGGGGAATCCAGCGCGGGAGCGGGGTTTGCGGGCGGGAGTTTGCGGGCCAATCGCGCACACTTAGGCCCTGCTGCCGCCATGCCCGCTGCTGCGCCTGCCCCCGCCACACCTGCCACGCCTGCCTGGGGAAGAGCCACACTCAAGGGGCCAAAGAGCCGCATGTGGCTCGCGAGCCGCGGTTTGCCGACCCCCTGCACTAGGTCTTCATGTATTAGAAAGAACCTGTTGTGCCTCAGGGTTCAGTTGCAAGTGATGTGTGTTCTCCTAATTATTTCCTGGCTGTTGACCAGAACTGTGTGTCTTGTGTGCTCCAGCCACACCTGTCTGGAAAACCCTGGTAGAAAGCAAGGGGGCGTACAAGATCCACGTCCCTTAACAGGCTCTGAGTGTGTGTTTGAGTGAATGACCATAAGCTGAACTGGGAGCACGTGTAACACCATGCAGTTTTCTTAGCATGATATTGAAGTACGTTGCCATAGTCTTCCTCCAGGATGTTTCTTTCAACTTCCCAACTAGCTTACAATTCTGGGGCGCCTTAGTGTTCTCCCATACAAGGTCTGATGTCCACACTTAGCTTTATAAAGATAGTCAAGGTTAGCTAAGGGCCACCACTTAGCTGATAAGTAGTTTCGTGTGCTGTTAAAATGCAAACAGCAGCTCCTCCAGCATTTTAAAACTGAATACTAGACACCATAATCAGAATCTCAGGTGGTTTCAGAATCATCACCATAATCAGAATCTTAGAAAGCAATGTCAGAAGGGTTCAAACAATATAATGGGTTTTTAACACATTACAATTGTTAATTGACAAGGTACTTGTAATCTTTCTTACACATAACCTGTATCTGCATAACTAAGCTGTACTGGGCCAATGTAAAGATTTGGAAATAATAAGTTAGAGAGATAACATGCAGGTTCAAAATGTTCCCTAAAGCCTCCCAAAATGGATTCTTATGCAAGCCATAATTATTTGGATTTACAAAGCATGCTTTGTTTCTAAACTACAATGGCCCCAGGTTACCACAATACATACATTATTTACGCCTGGTTCCTTGGCCTCGTGTGGCGCAGAGTGGTAGGCGGCAGTACTGCAACCAAAACTCCCCACGACCTGAGTTTGATCCCAGCGGAAGTTGGTTTCTCAGGTAGCCGCCTCAGGTCGACTGAGCCTTCCGAGGTCGGTAAAATGAGTACCCAGCTTGCTGGAGGAAAGGTAATCACGACTGGGGAAGGCAATGGCAAACCACCCCGCTCTGTAGTCTGCCAAGAAAACGTCAGCAAAAGCGCCGTCCCTCCAAAGGGTAATGACTCGGTGCTTGCACAGAGGACCACCACACACACACGTTGGGCAAGACTGTGAAATGTGACTAGAAAGGTTGTCATTCCCAGCCCAAATTAGGGAATCTCCACAAAATAAATATGATTGAACAACATTGGTCAATTTCCTTCCATTGTTCTTGTTGATTTGTAATTTTAATTCATTATAGAAATACAACAAGAATAAATAATCAAAACTATTTGGATAAATCTCATTACTACTGAGCAAGGGGTAAGTGTTGGCTATCATAAAGAAAGCTATGATTCATTATACTGGTGGACCTATGGCTGTTCACCCACAGCCAGCTGTTCTTGGATAACAACATGCAAGAACTCAGTAATCTGTTTCCATGTTTAGATATTTCAGGAACTTGGTTAAGGGAAGCCACCAAGTATTTCAACCTCATTCAGGCATTTTGCCCATCTCTTTGGAAAAGCCAAGTCCACCTGGCCCAGGGACTCCATCTCGTCCTAGTTTCTGGCATCTGTGTTTGCTAACACACGTTAACCTTTGGGAGAATGCGGAGACCCAAAACAATGCAAACAGAGCCAACAGAATGAATTGCCGATTCAGTAGGCTCATTATTAATAAATAAGTAATGGATCGTATTTTTGTATTTTCATTAATTAAATAATGTATCATATTTTTGTATTTTTGTTATTAATAATTAAATAATGGATATTTTTGTAAGCCATTTTCATCCTTTCTTGGCAGGGTAAAAAGTGCTCTAAATAATACGTTTTCCAAAAGGGGGTGGTGGTGGAAAACTACCATTACATGTGTTTGTTTCAACAGTCCTAAGGTATAATCTGAAACCTGTGTAAAATCCTGAAGATCCTTCACCAACCCATTTTAAGACTGGGACCAGATGCAGACTTTATCCTATAACCACAAGCCAGCTTTTTTCTCCTTTGTTTAACACCCTCATAATAGATTCTAGAGCAGAGCTTTCCAAAGTTTTCATGTTGGTGACACATTTTTTAGACATGCATCATTTCGCGACACACTCTTACAGCAGGGCACAAGGCAGGCACTAGGACCTGCGCAGAATCACAGCAGGTTTGGAGGCAGCAGCAGCCAGGACACACCCAGACACTGCAGCTGACACACTAAGGTGTCTGACACACAGTTTGGAAAGCTCTGTTCTAGAGCAGTGTTTCTCAACTTCCTCAACTTTAAGATGGGTGGGCTTCAACTCCCAGAATTCAGCAGCCAGCACGGCTGGCTGGGAAATTCTGGGAGCTGAAGTCCATCCATCTTAAAGTTGAGGAAGTTGAGAAACACTGCTCTAGAGCAAAACCTCCTCATTATTTGTGTGACAATTTGGTTGATTCCAGTTATGATATTGCCCATCGGCAGACTTTGAAATTTTCCTTATCAAACAACCCAACTTGCTTTGCTTCTAAAGGCAAACATTTTAAGATTAAACAATAATTAAGCAATGTCACCTATCAGGACATCGGAAGTGTGCCTTCTCTGTTGCAGTGCCTGCCCTCTGGAATAGTATTCCCCACCAGAGATTTGTGTGGTTTCCACCCTGATTATGTTTGAAAAGCCTTGAAAACCTGGCTATTTTCCCAGACCCGTGGGACATTTTGTTTACTATGTATGGTTTCCTTCTGGATGCATATGATCTGGTTTTCCTATTCCATTGTTTTCTGCTTTTAGAACTGTAAGCACCCAGAGTTGAGCAACCTCTAAATTGCAGAAACGAAATAAAATTTCTCCCACACTAATGAAAAAACAAGGACTGATATTAGCAGCAATTCACAGATTTGCCTGCTTTGTTCAACTCCTGCAGTTCTCAAATTAACTTAAACTAAAGTTTGTTAGCATATGTAACTGGGGCTAACAAACTTGCCCACCTTGGTGGTCTTGGAGGCTAAGCAGGACTGAGCCTGGATGGAAACCACCAGAGAATCCCAGGGCTGTAAATTAGAGTGTGAAGATAAAAAAAATATCCTGGAGAAAGGCAATGACTAATCACTTAGCAAACACTGCCAAGAAACTGCATGTGGTCCGTAGGAGTCTCCAGCACCACTTGAGGTCAACCATCGTATTTGTGAAATGTTGGTGACCTCTAGTTCAGCAGGGCTTTTATATGCAAATGCTACCATCATGTAGAATGGGGGAGCTTGGAAAAGGAAAAACCCTTATCTCAGGTCAGAGGATGGAAATTCCAGCCATCAGCTCCAATTTCTGAAAAGCTACAGAATCCGCCCCCACCCTGCCTACTGGCCAAGAAAGGAAGAAGGCACCAGTGAGACAGCTGCAGAAAGAGAGGAGGAGGAAAAGGTGGGAAGAAAGGAATCATGGAGGAAGCAAAGGGATTCTCCCCTACTCACTTCTGGTTCTGACAAATCTATTCACAACCGGCATGGATCAACTCACAGATGAATCCCATGGGAACTCAACTCTTGGCACAAACACAGTCACCAAACGTGGCCTGAGATGCTCCTTGCCAATAGAAAGGGTCTTATTCCAACCATCTGCATTAACTCCTCAAACGAAGGTAAAGCCAGCCAGCCAATTCATTGATTCATTCAATATACAGTAGCTACCCATCTCATATATGTGACTCTGGGTGGCTCAACCAAATAACAATAAACTGTAACAAATAAAGAACTAAAGTCAAAAACATTAACATTCCTTTATTTCATAGCTAAATACTTATCACTTGTGGCAGCCATACCCAAAGATGTGTTATTTGGCAGGCGCTGACCTTTTTTCAAGCCAACCAGATCACTAAGCCACATGATAGTTCCCAAATTCAGGACAGCCCCTAATCCTGGTGAGATTTAAAGCACCCCCACAGCTGTTTTTGAGGGGAAATTATGGGGTGTCCCATGTGAACAAAGATTTTGTCCCTGTGGTGAAGGAGTTCCTGAAAATTAAGCCATCTTGTGCTATACTGGCCTTATGATAAGGAAGAGTGACTGCAACTAATCTTTCCCCATCTAGTCAGATTCCCAGGCAACAGTTTACAGTTACATCAATGTGATTTTATTTCTCTGAACTAAATGTCAATTTGCTATTTGTAAAATCGACCATACATGGGTCACACCAGTTTTATAATTATTACTACAGCTTTTACTTGCTCAGAATTGGATTTCTTTTTGCTTTTGAATTGGTCAATGAGCATGATAACGTTTATTACTACTGCTTTCTAACTTGCCCAGTATCCCAGGGTGTAGAAGAAAAAAGAATAAAATAAAATGAAATAGAGATTACTTTAAGATTAAAACAATAGTGATCATAGTAGAATATTAGAGAGGTACAGTTGTTCACAACACACAATATGAAGAATGTGGGTGTGACTGTAGGGTAGTGTTTCTCAACCTTGGCCACTTGAAGATGTGTGGACTTCAACTCCCAGAATTCCCCAGCCAGCATGGCTGGCTGGGGAATTCTGGGAGTTGAAGTCCACACATCTTCAAGTGGCCAAGGTTGAGAAACACTGCTGTAGGGTCTCAAATGCATGGGTAAAATACTGGTTCTCCCTGGCACCCCAAAATAATCAGTGTTGGCATCTGCCTGGCCTTCAAGGGAAGAACATTTCAAATGCAGGGTACCCCAATGGACAAAGCCCTCTTCAGCATCCCCACATTTGTCACCCCACATCTGTCCTCAGCTGCCTGTTTTCTTTTCCAACAGATACTCTCCACTCAGCGTTCTTTGTACTCTTTCTGGAGAGTTCAGGGTGGTGGGATACTTTGGCCCTCATATATGATACCTCTGCAAGCTAGTAATTCCTTAAGCAAGCTCTTATTTCTCTTGTTCTTCGGTAGTCTCCTTTTAGCTTCATTACTGTTTGGAAGATGGAAGCAAAGGTTGATATTAGGAGGACTGAATTCTCCTTCTCTAACTCACAGGGAAACAGCTGTTTGAACAGCAGGACCAAATGGCCATGATATGCAAAGGAATTCCTGAGTCTGCATCAATTATGTGTTAAACCATTAGTTAAATCAAGCACTCCTTATGCCACTCTAATTGGCAATAATACCTTCATAATTCTCAGCATGCAAGGGGATATTCAGGCTTCCTCCAGAAGTTCCCAACAGCAAGCACTGCAAAACTGATGCTAACTTTGGATAGGAAACCTATGACCTATTGAGATTTTTTTTATCCGTTCAATCGAGTCCGATTCTTGGAGACTGCCTGGAAAAGTCCCTGCAGTTTTCTTGGCAAGGCTTTTTCAGAAGTGATTTGCACTTGCCTCCTACCTACGGCTGAGAGAGAGGGACTGGCCCAAGGTCCCCCAGCTGGCTTTGTGCCTAAAATGGGATTAGAACTCAGTCTCCCAGTTTCTAGCCTGATGCCTTAACTGCTACACCAAACTGGCTCTCACTGAGATATTACTGAGGTGTTATAACGAACGGCCATGGCATTTCCTGTTTTTTGTAAACAACCTGCTCCAAAAGGTCTGGCCCTGCGTCAGAAAAAGAGCTTTCAACAGTGCAGGCCACCAGAAGCACCTGGGGACTTCTAAACATTGACTGCTACCTACCAATGGGCACATAACACTGGCTGGCAATGTGAAATGCACCCTCCACCCTTTAAGTGGTAGACAGCTCTGCAGTTTCAAGCAACTCACAACACTGTAGACTCCCATAACATGTGGCCATTGGTCATGCTGTCCGCAGCTTTATTACAGCCAGCATAACCAATAACCACAGATTATGGGAAGTTACAGCACTATGGTTGATCTTTGAACTGAGGACTATCATGAGGATAAGAATGGGCAGAGCCACCTCTGCTTCATGAAAGTAAGAGGAGGAAGAATAAGGAACAGAACCTGCCAAGTTTCAAGCTACCAAGACCCTTTAAAATGTATTGTTCGATCTGATCCAACACTCTTGTGGACTGTGGAAACACTCACAAATCAATTTAAAAGGGGAAAAAAAACAAATCTTGGAGGGACTTTCACATGGTGGCTAGAAATTGCAGTTCCACTTCTTCTAAAAGGGCCTAGACGGAAAAACATTTGAGCTGGAGTCTCACCTTCTGGAATTATTTATTTATTTCTTGCCTCTTCTCTGGGACAGCTTACAGGGGGGCAGCCCTCATTCTCATCCTCCTCACAGCAACCCTGCAGAGTCAGTTGGGCTGATAAAAAAATGGCTGCCTCAAAGTCACCTGTTGAGCTGTGTAACCTAGATTTTAACTGGTGCCACCCAGCTCTAGTCCAAAACAAAGAACATGCCACATACTTTGGGTTTTGGGTTCTTAGGGATGCACTGAAGCCTTACAGTCTTAGATTACAGTCTTCCTTCAGGTGGGAAAGGCAGGTGGGATTATATCCTTCCTCCTTGGGAGCTGAAAGCCCCCCAACAGCTGTCCCACGGGGCAAGGGGCAACTGTTCTTCATTTAAACCGAAAAGTGCCCTACTGGCACCATTCTTTCTCCTTTTCTGTCCTACTCCCACCCCACTGATTGTTGGTGCCAGTGCTGCTCCACCCCCCTTGTTTTGTTCTCTTGGGAGATATTTCTTGCATGAGTCATGGAGGTACAGGCTGGGATGGAAGAGTAATCAAGAGGGCTTGTCAAAGAGCCACGCTGCCTTGCCACCGCCTACAAGTGCAAACAAGGGTGGGGAGAGGAGAAGGCAGCCAATAGCCAACTGGTTGGAACTAGCAAGTGTTTGGCACTTCCTGAACATTCTGTGTGGTGACGATGGAAAGGTAGCTCAAGCTAGTACCATTTTCTCACTCTGAATGGCAGTGCTGGCCTGGAGCAGCTCTCTTACAAAAAAAACCCCCCAAGAAGCATCAGTCCAGCAGTTACAGAAAATGGAAGAAAATTCAGCAAGAAGGGCCACAACATAAAACTCTTGGCCAAGGGTCCTTAAGCAGTCTTAGATGTTTACCAAACACACCAGAATCATATTAAAAAATAGAGCTGGCTTCCTCTTCCAGCAGGTTCAGACATGTGACCATTTTTATATTCCAAGGTAAACCTTTGATCTGAAAGTTCAGATTTTCTATGTTGAGAAACCACTGGATTTTCAAGCTGGAAAATTCAGACCTGCATCAAAGCAAGTCTTTTTTTTTTTTTTTTTTTTAAAGGAGATAGAAATAGCATGGAACCATGGAATATCTGTTCTCACTCCCTAGACTTACATTTTTTCTGACAGATATTGTAGCTATTCTAACCAGATTGTGAAATAGATTAAAAGTTACCTCAAGCCCTTGAATTTCATGACATGGTCCTTGTGTTTGGCAGGCATAATGGTGCCAAAGTCTAATGCAATAAAACGTGTTCATTCATAGAACAAAAAAGTTTTAAGTTGTTTACCAGCACTTATCAGGTGCTGCACAAGACACTGATTACTTTCATTTGCAAAGAACTTCCATTTTTTAATGCACAACTCAAAATAATCCTACAAGACAGGCCTCTAATATTAATCCAGCTTAATATGTAACAGAGATGGGATCTGATCTCAGTTCTCTTGCCACAAAGGCCAGTTAATGCAATTACTGCTGCAGAATTCAGGGTAATCAATGTTTTTTTTTTAAAAAAAGCAATTATATTGTTTCAGATTGGTAATATATTTGAATGTATCTCATCTGACAAATACCTGCACATGTCAGGAAGAAAGGTACAGTTCAGACATTTTGTTCATGTACAGGGTGTACCCAAAGTCAGGCCCCATAGACCAATCACATTTTTCCCCCCAGAGAAAATATTACCGTACTTAGGAATGTTAAAAGGTCATGCCTGAAACAACAAAGAGTTTAGAAGAAAATGGCAACCAATCTGAACATTTAGTGAAACTTATATAATAAATTGTTGATGGGTTCTGAGTTTGGGTACACCCTGTATATTAAAAAAAAATACAGGTTTTCAGCAGTCAACGCTACTAAACACTATAAAAAAGTCAAGCCAAGCCAATAATTACAATAAAAAGGTAAAAGTTCCCCCCGCACATTTGTGCAGGCGTGTCCGACTCTAAGGGCCGGTGCTCATCTCCATTTGTTAGCCGAAGAGCCAGCGTTGTCCGAAGACGCTTCCACGGTCATGTGGCCGCATGACACGCGCGGAACGCTGTTACCTACCCACCGAAGTGGTACCTATTAATCTACTTGCATTTGCATGCTTTCGAATTGCTAGGTTGGCAAGAGCTGGGGCGAGTGCGGGAGGTCACTCCGTCACACGGGCCTAGGGATTCGAACCTCCGAACTTGCGATCTTCCGATTGACAAGTCTGGCGTCTTACCCGCTGAGCCACCACACCCCCTAATAATTACAATAGCATGCATCTCAAGCCAAGACAGTCTCCCCTCAGCTCCCCTTCCAGCACAATACTGAATCAGTCTTAAAACCTTTCACCTACTTCTAAAATGATAAAGGTGGTGCCCAGCAATTTTTTTTTTTGCAGTTTCCAGAGGAGGAACCAATTTTGTCTGTTAGTGTAAAGAACGATACACCCTGACAAAACTAGCTAGTCTGTCGTGGTGAAAGAGTTCATGGACTGCAATTACCAACACGAGACACATGTTGTATTATCCACAAAGAGAATGTGTATCCTAGAACAGTGTTTTCCAACCTTGGCGACTTGAAGATGTGTGGACTTCAACTCCCAGAATTCTGGGCGTTGAAGTCCACCCATCTTCAAGTCACCAAGGTTGGAAAACACTGTCCTAGAAAATGGAGAAGTCCTGCAAATATGGGGTCTATGGAGGTCCTGCCTCCATCACAGGGGAAAGCAACCCAGATCAAGCACTACAGCATCCCCAGAACACACAAGCACCTATGACTAGAAAGACGCAGAACACCAAGAGACCTTGAGTCAACTTCCTCTGTTAGGAGATAACCTAAGCTTAAGGAAGTCTCAAAAGCCGCAAGCCTCGCACTCAGCAAAAAGACCTTTCTTAGAGCAGAAGTGAAAATACAATGATCTCATTCCACCTTTCCCCCTTCCCCTCCCTTCTCAGAGCACGTGTTAAAAATATCAAAATCGCTCAATTGCACAACCTTGCTGATGCAATCCTCCCCCCCCCCCCCCCCGAAAGGACTGTGACATCACCCTCCCTTTATCGTTGGCCTTCAGGACCATTTGCTTGTTAGGCAGAAGTCAGCTCCCCCCCCCTTCGCCCCTCTTGCATTGCCTGTTAGGCAGAAGTCAGCTCCCCCCCCACTTCGCCCCTCTTGCACAGATAAACACATTAAGGTTGTTACTAACTGCTCAGGAGCAAACTTTACTTGTATGTGGTTGAAATTACTTGAAAGTGAATAGATGATGGGGATAAAGATAGATAAAGTCTGCTTTACTTTTATGAATACTGGGCAGGGGTTTCACTCATCCATGAACCGAAAGTATGATTCAGCATGCTATGCGAACCCAGAACTGCGGCTTAGTCAACAAACCTGGTTTTATTGTGACTTAGTATGCCATGTGAACCAAATCCAAGAATCTCCCTAGATCTTAAAGAGTAATTCACCTCCTTAGGGCCTAAGCATTTTTAGATCAGAGCCCACTTTACCAATTGCATAAAACCACTGAAATATTTTTAAAAGGTGCACTATATGGTAGACCATTATAACTGTAACGACATTGTAGAACAGACTGTAGCTTGAATCATGTCAACTGGATTTCTGTTTTCTCAGTGGAAACGTTTCGCTCCTTATCCAAGGAGCTTCTTCAGTCAGTCAGACTGAAGAAGCTCCTTGGATAAGGAGCGAAACGTTTCCACTGAGAAAACAGAAATCCAGTTGATATGATTCAAGCTACAGACAATTCCACCTGGATGACTGAGAACCTTCATAGACATCGTAGAGCAGAGCTTTCCAAACTTTTCATGTTGGTGACACACTTTTTAGACATGCATCATTTTGCGACACCCTCTTACAGCAGGGCACAAGGGAGGCACTAGGACCTGCGCGGAATCACAGCAGGTTTGGAGGCACCCAGGCACAAGGCAGGCACTAGGACCTGCGCAGAATCCTGGCAGGGCTTGGAGGCAGCAGCAGCCACTACACACCCAGACACTGCAGCCACTCGCTAACATGTTGCGACACACAGTTTGGAAAGCTATGTCGTAGAACATTACTGTATTCAATGACTTAAGAGCCAGAAGAATGGAAGGTGAGAACAGGTTTATTTATGCAATCGAGCGGAACAGTATTTCTTATAACGGAATACATTTTTAAAAAATCATTTTAAGTTTTAAAAATTTGAGCATTCAGGGAATCGAAATCTGGCAATACAGATATGTTGGGCTTTACCAGCCAATATTTATGTTAGCCATGCTGGCTAGGAATTCTGTTGTAACTCCAACAGAAGGAGAAAACCAGTTTGAGAGTTGGCTATGCTAGAATCTTTAAGGCAGGGGATCTTTCCCAGTTAATCCCAACACACTTACAGTATGGTGTGCAAAAAGGAGATAAGCGTAAGAAAACGGTCATCTAATGAAACTAGCAAAAAATTCAAGACAAATAAAAACAATGATTCACACAACACATCACAGAAGAGCTGTTGAAGGATGTCACCCTGGCCATTTCTTTAAATAGCCTAAGACAGAGCTTTCCAAACTGTGTGTCGCGACACAAAAGTGTGTCGCGACACAAAAGTGTGTCGCCTGCGGGGCCCAGATGTGTTGCGTCAAAACCCAGAAGCAGCCACGGCGGTGCGGAAAAACCAAAAGCGGCAGCAGCGCTTCCAGGTTTTTGCGCGCTGCCCCAATGGCAGCGCTTCCGGGTTTTCCCGCGGCGACACACCAACAGCGGGAAAACTTTGGAAAGCCCTGGCCTAAGAGATCAAACGCAGCTGCAGAAAACACAAGAAAAAACATCACAAAAAGGAAAATACTCTTGCCCCAGTGAAAGTGAGAAAACAAACGTGTCCAATCTTGCTACAACAACCTATTTCCCCAACAACAACTGCGGAAGAAGACAGGCGTTAACCCTTTGACAAATAAAAACAATCTGAAACATCCTGCAAATGACTGTCAAGCAAGCAGGGAGTGTTTCATTGCAAACAGGTCAGAAGTAAAAAGAACTGTCCCTTTCCCAACATTTATTGGGAGACTACGAAGCTTTGCAGAGGATTAGCTCCACAACAAGGAATCTCCACATTTATACAGGACAGTCTGTTAGCTTGATGTCAAACTCCGGGACTGGTCAAAGGCAGCCTGCTCTTGTAATTTTGATGTTTTCTGTCTTTCTGGAACAACTTTGAACAATTTTGCTCTGTCTTCTGTATAACAGGCCTTCAGGTACTTGAAGACAGCTAAAGTCTTCTCTCCTCTCCTCTCCTCTCCTCCCTCTCTCTTCTCTTCTCCAGGCTAAACAAAGCCCACACCTCAGACCTTTTCTCATAAGTTTTCCTTCCAAGTTGCTGATCTCCTTGATTGCTCTCCTCTGGACACATCCCAGTTTGTTAATGCCCTTCCTGCAATGTCTAGAACTGGACATAATATTGTAGAGATGGCCTGACCAACATAGAATAGAGAAAAATGATGACTTCTGTTGATCTTGACACTATACTTCTGTTGATGCAGCCTAGAACTGCATTTGCTCTTTTTTTCTGCAGCATCATCACATTGTTGATGATTTTTGCACATACTACTACCCAGTATTCTTGCCCCCTCCCCATCTTATACTCATGCCTTTGATATCTGTTCCTACCCAAACATAGGACTTGGCATTTGTCCATGTTGAAATTTACATTGCTGGTTTCTGACCATTGTTTCAACTTGTCAAAATTCCCCTTGATCTTGATACTATCCGGTATTTGCTATATCCCATCTTTGTGTTGTCTGCCTACTTTCTAACCCCTCATCCATCATTTACAAATATGTTGAAGAACACATGGTCTAGAACAGAGCCCTATAGTAATGCCCCTTGACGTTTTACTCTTGATGAGGAGCCACTGATGTACATTTTTGGGGTATCTACTTGCATTTGCATGCTTTCAAATTGCTAGGTTGGCAAGAGCTGGAGCTAGTGCGGGAGCTCACTCCGTCAGGCAGGGCTAGGGATTTGAACCTCCGAACTTGCGATCTTCCGGTCAACAAGCCTGGCATCTTACCCGCTGAGCCACCATGCCCCTTAGAATCCACATAATGACACCATAATCCTCATTTTATCATTTCCTCTACTAAGTAGACTTAAGGACTCTTCTATATTTAAGGAGTCTATTTTACCTGCACCAAACAATCAGGAGTAGTAGCAAGCAGAACCAGTGCTATATGTCAGTGCAGCATAGACAAACAATCATAAAGGGTTCATTTCCCATAATATTAGAGTGATAAGCACAATACAGACCTGTTTTACACACTGGGCCAAGCCATGGCTTCTTAATCATGATTTAGTGAATAAACAAACATTTGGGTTTATCAAACATACTAAATCATGGACTATAATTCACAACCCACAATGGTTGAATTCACATAAGCTAAAAACCCAACAAACCACATTATGGCTTATTGTGGCATGTGAACCTAGCAACCATAAACTGTGGCTGTAAAAGTAAAGCGGCACAGAAGCCTAGTGGCACCAAAATTAAGCCTCAAACTTTAAAGCAGAGCTAGAGAAGCCAGCCAAAAAGATTAAGTCAGAAACCATGGTTCTAGCAGGACTGAAGGGGAAAATAAGGTCTGGTGTGTTAGACAATTCAGCAAATTGGAAACTACCATATATGTGCAAACTAGGGACACTTTAGGGAAGGAACTGATTGAAGAGAGCCAGTTTGGTCTAGTGGTTAAGACAACGGGCTAGAAACCAGGAGTCTGTGAGTTCTAGTCCCGCCTGAGCCATGAAAGCCGGCTGGGTGACCTTGGGCCAGTCACTCTCTCTCAGCCCAACTCACCTCACAGGGTGGTTGTTGTGGGGAAAATAGGAGGAGGAAGGAGTTTTAGGTATGTTCGCCGCCTTGAGTTATTTATAAAAATAATAAAGGCGGAATAGAAATAAAATAAAATAAAATAAATAATAAATAATTCCCTTCATTTTCAGGAAGATTGAAGGTATAGGTTTACTGCAGTTTTACTTCACCCAGTAAAGCCAGTTCTCTGGGCAGTCTACAAGTCTCTTAAAATCTCATTTAAATGGGGGAAAGTGATTAAAACTAGCAAAGAAAACAGCCAATGGCTTGTTTTGGACTGTTCTCTCCCCCCCCCCCCCCCCCGCCGTAAGCAAGACCTTCCACCTGCAGAGGTGAGGACAGATGAGTATAACAAATGTTACCCACCAAGACATTCAAGGTCTATTCAGCTATAAGTAGTTCAGGTTTAGAACAAGAACTCTAGAGTTGATGAAGACGACAGTCTGATGCATTCATAACTCTCAGCAGATGACACTAATCCTGGCTGATCTTACAAAAAGCTAAGCGGGATCAAATCAGCCTGGATCTGTATTGGATGGAGACCACCAAGAAATCACAGATCTGTGGACAAAATTGGGAAGCTGAAAAACATCCTGGAAGAAAACAGCAGTGAATTGCTTGTCTATTGTTCAAGAAAACAAAAGGGTGTGGCTGTTTAGTCACTAGGAGCCAAGTATAATTGCTCATTGATGAGGTATTTTAATCTGTCTCCCATGTAACCTGCATGTGCATTTTCTTTTTTTGTTTTTGTTCAGTCGTTTAGTCGTGTCCGACTCTTCATGACCTCATGGACCATAGCACGCCAGGCCTTCCTGTCCTCCACTGTCTCTCGGAGTTTACTCAAATTCATGTTCATTACATCGGTGATGCTATCTAACCATCTCATCCTCTGCCGTCCCCTTCTCCTTTTGCCTTCAGTCTTTCCCAGCATCAGGGTCTTTTCAATATTTTTATATATATATATAATATATATATATATATATATATACACACACACATGCACGCACGCACGCACACACGCACGCACGCACAACCTTCCTTTATTCCCTGCTTACCTCATTACTATTTAGCTCTTATATCAGTTTAACCACTCTACGGAACAGACAAAATGAACCACCGTTCATAACAGCTTGCACCTTTTAATAAAATGTGTTAATCTGAAAAGGCACTACCAGACACTTTGGTTTTAAACTCAAGGGAGACTTTATGTTTGCCAGATAAGTGTGGGAAAAAAATGAATGAATTTATTTTCTTACACTCTTTACTGACCAGCCTCAAGCAGAAATTACCCAGAGAAACAAATAAGTTAAAGCATTATCTATCTAGGCAAGGTCATGACCCTACCTTTCCCAGCCCTTCACCGCCAGGCATATGATAGAATCAGAGTCACTTCCTGGATAAATTTTAACACAAAGTTTGGTACCAGGAGAGCAAGGCTGGGGCTTTTTTAGCTGATCACTTTAAATGGAATCAATCAGCAACATCTATACTATGCAAAGATTAACACGAGGATTAGCACCAGAGGAACAATCAAACAGCACAATATACCCTAAGCAAGGAACTATCAACTCAGTCAATCAACCAAGCAGCAAACAACAGCCCAATCAAGGAACGCCTAAGGAGAGAACAACACCTCCACCAACACAAGCAGGACAAGCCGTGGTATATAAACAGAGAGCAAGTCCCACTCCCTTTTCACACTGAAGATGTTGCCTAGTCTGGCAATGAAACGTCTGCAAGAAAACAACAAGGCTCGGAGAGCACCAAGGACTCCACAACATCTATACTGCCCTGGGCCATCCTGATTTTGATCTGGCAGGAAACTTGCCTATTACTTTCGGTGGCAATACAATCCCAATAGAAATTGGTCTACTAGATTTGCATCCACTTCCTCTCCCAATTGTATTGTAGATATAACCAATATAAACAATTATCCACTTCATTTTTATGTTACCAAAAATGTAGTGCAATTCAGCTTCCCACATCGGAAACTGCCTACAAACAATCTCCTAAACGATTATGAGTATGCTGAATTCACACAGCACTCACAATATAACCCACAACAGTCTAACCATATTTTAACCTGAGCATGCTTTGTGAATCCAGGTGTGGGATCAGAATATGATTGACTGAACACACAGACACTCTTAAATAGGGCAGTTAAAACCAAGCAGCTTCATCCACATGTACAAAACTAAATAACTGGGTTAATTCTACAAAACACAGGTAAGTCATGTACAGGTAAGCATGTCAGGAAAACAAGAGAACAGTATACGTTTCTACAGTTTTCCTGGGAATTCACATACTTCATTAAACCAGGGTTTGTTTAATCATGCTTTATCATACGAACCTAGCAAGTCAAAACCAAACAAAGGGTAAAGTTCAAGTTCTAAACTATTCTGAAATTACTCCTCCAAAAAGCTGATATACAAATAATCTGCAATCCACTAACAATAATTTGATTCAGTACCAATTTAATCACACTGCTTTACTTACTGGATGCATTGCTGGTGACTGAAGCAAAGCAAGTGATTTCTAAGAATTTCATTTACTGTCAACCAGAAGGATTAATATTTGTTAATGTTAGTGGATCAACATTTCCTTTCAGTGTAGTTTAAATGTAAAGGTTGGCCCACTGACTTAGTCCCTCAAAATTATCAGTTTGTCTGACACTGACCGATACTGAAATTTTATATAGCAATAAAGATTACCAGGGGGGCGTGGTGGCTCAGCGGGTAAGACTTGTCGGAAGATCGCAAGTTTGGAGGTTCGAATCCCTAGCCCTGCGTGCGGAGTGAGCTCCCGCACTAGCTCCAGCTCTTGCCAACCTAGCAATTCGAAAGCATGCAAATGCAAGTAGTTTAATAGGTACCACTTCAGTGGGTAGGTAACAGTGTTCCGCGCGCGTCATGCCGTCCACATGACCGTGGAAGCGTCTTCGGACAACGCTGGCTCTTTGGCTAACAAACGGAGATGAGCACCGGCCCCTAGAGTCGAGTCGGACACGACTGCACAAATGTGCAGGGGGAACCTTTCCCTTTAAAGATTACCAGAATAATTGATAAACATTGATACTACCAGAAATAATTGCTGGAGACATTGCTTTCCAGATCATTGCAATGTTTATCAATTAACCCAAGTGCAAATTGATAACTCTGAAGGTATCTAAAATCAAAAAGTCCAATTTTAGTAGCACCTTTTAAGACTAGCAAATGTTATTAAAAGGCATAAACTTTCCTGAGCTGCTGAGTATTACATCAGACACATGGAGGGGCTTAATTCATTTAGGATTTAAATACAAAGGGATGAGGCAGGAAAAAGAGGAAAATGCAGGTGAAGGTTCCAACAGGGGACAGATTACAAGTTGCAGCTTATAATTTTGTATCAATTCACTCAGAAGTGCCAATTCATGACCATGGAAGCGTCTTCGGACAACGCTGGCTCTTCGGCTAACAAATGGAGATGAGCACCGGCCCCTAGAGTCGGACACGACTGCACAAATGTGCAGGGGGAACCTTTATCTTTTTTCAGAGGTGGAGGCTAATTGAGGGTGAGTGCATAGAGGATTGCAGCCTGAAGTCAAAACCTAGCAAGCAAGTAAAGAAAAGGAAAAAGGTGTACTGTTAACACAATACTAGATGTCAGGCTAGAAATGTACCTACGGATGGGGATACAGTACAAGATTGCCAGTGATTGCATCATAATGGAGAAGAAGGGGGAGGTTCTAGCAGCCATGCCTGGGAGGCAGAGAGATTTCAAAGGCAAGATCCATAATCAGGGGATTTCCATCTTCGAGTTTCCAGAACCCAAGCTAGCCATCTCCTGTCGGTCCCCACACTTGTATTGTCGCCAATACAATGTGGGGGTCGTTCACATGGGCTCTAACTAGCCCAGCACTGCAAATCTGCTAACAAGGGTCTCTCCAGTCAGAGGAGGGGGGGGGGGGCAAGTTTTCCTCTGGACTTGGGTGTCCAGAAAAACGACGACAACCGATGGGTGTCTCTCCTTTCACTTGGTGGCTGTTTGGAATCAAGTGATAGCGGCAGCCTTCCGACGCCTGGCGTCTTTACGCAGGACCGAACCGCACCTTTGGGACCCGCTTTAGTTAACCTTAAAACACCCCCACCCCCACCCCACCAGGCTCAGGCAAGCCTGGGTACAACACAAGGACGCCCCCGGGAAGTTCACAGGACGCCCCCTTCCCTTCCCTCGAGAAGCCCCTTCCTCCGACTTTTCAAACAGCCCCGATACGGCCTCGGTTTAGGTTGGCCTCGCCAACCCAGCGCAGCTTCTTTCCCGGGAAACCAGAATCTCCCGAGGAATACGAAAAGCCCATCGGAATCCTGTCCTGCTATATCGAGCCACGTGAGAATGCTGTTCACGAAGGACAGGGTTCAGAAATGGTACCGGGAAAGAAGCGTTCCTCCGCTTTAGTCCGACCGGGTTTTACATCGCCTTAGAGGATTTCAAGCGCATGTGTGAACACCCACTTGGCTTTACAAGCCACACGCCAACTTGCCACCCCCTCGCAGGTCAGCCCGTAACTCGTACCGTATCCAACCAACGCGCGACGAGAACTTTAGTGTGGCTCGATTACCCGCCACACGGCGAGAAACGTCGAGTTCTGTACGCGCACGCCTCTCCAGCAAACGCGCCGGGCAGGAAGACACTTGCCCGGACTTGTTCGGAGGCGAAGCGAGGAGATGGTCCTCGAGGCAGGGCGATCAACTCGACCACCCCCTCCCTTCACACACGCACAACCGTGAACGCCAGAGACGTTCCCGTACAAGGGTCATGATCTCGACCTCTCTCTCTCTCTCACACACACACCTTTTCTAATCGCGAGGGCCGCCACCTCGTCTTCGCCTTCTTCTAGGATCGCCAACCTTCGCTTTGCGGGACGACGGGGTCGTCCTGGGAAGGGAAGGGGCGCGCGTGGATCTGGCGACGCGCTTCGCACTTGTCTGCGGCCCCCCACCCGGCACCGGGGAGACCCGCGGGGTCAAGCAGCGGAAACGAACTCTTTCGCAGGTCGGGGAACTCTCTCTCATCCCAACCCACCTAACAGGGTTGCTGTTGTGGGGGAAATGGGAGGAGGAAGGAGTATTCGGTATGTTCGCCGCCTTGAGTTATTTATAAAAACAATAAAGGCGGGATAGAAAACAAGCCAACAAATAAATCTCCCGTAGGCAAGTCCGCGGCGCCCGGAGAAAGCCACGCACTCACCGGCAGGCAGGCAACGATACACAGCGTTAGAAGGCGCTGGGCTCGCATGGCGATGCGGAGGGACCCGGCTCGCAGCGGAAATTCTGTCCCTGCCCCGAGGTGGAGAAGTCCGTGTCGGAAGATGGCCGCTGAGCGCTCAAGTAGCGCCGCCCGGGGCTCGCGGTCCGCGGGATGCAGCTGAGAGTGAGAGTGGAGAAAGCGAGGCTTGGAGCTTGCTCGGTAGAAGCAAAAACGCGATAACTTGGCAGCGTTTTAAACTCGTGCCGGGAGGCGATGCTTGTGACGTCACCTCTCTCCCTCCTCCTGCCCAGCCGCACCTCCGAAGTTTAGTTGAATGATCGCAGGTTGCGCTCCCGCCCTTAAAGCCCCTGGTTTGCGGGCTTCCCTTCCCCCAGTCTGTCTCGGCGGGTAACGCAGCCTTCTCGACTCCAACCTGCGGCTCTCCGGATCTGTCCCGCAGCTGAAGTCCTAACGCTTTTGCTGGCCCCTGGAAGGACAGACCCGTTAGCCGAAGACCATCACTTCCGAAGCTGGTTTGGGCAACAAACCAGATTAAGGCGGGGCTGCTTAATTTGCGGCTCTCCAAGCCGTGCTAACTCGGCCAGCGTGGGTGGTTGGATTGAAAGTCAGTCGCACCATCACGCCCCCCCCCCCTATCCTGTGGTTAAACTGGGTCGTTGTGTACTGGGATAACTCAGTCTTTTAAAATATGGGACCACAAGCATTGAACAGTGGTGAGCAAGCCAAGCTTCTAGACTTCTCTCTAATGGACATTCAGTGGAGCAATGCTGGCAAAATAAGTTTTTTTGGTGGGGAGAGAGAAAGGGTTTGGATCGGATCCAGCAGGAAAACCTGTTTACTGCAATGTAAAGGAGAGAATTTAGAGCATATTTACTGTATGTACTAGAATAATTCTGGTTATATGGAGATTTTTCAAGTTGATCCAAGACTTTCTGGGACAAGAAGAAAGAATAGTCTCCCCAGCAGTCTGAAAATACAAATGCTCAAGCGGGAATTTAAAAGTTATGGAGATATAATTCTTTTTTTTTAAAATTTTATTGGATTTTAAATATACAGAGCTAAAAGTTAAGAATGAAACGGAAATAGAACTACAAATTAAAAGAAAAAGAAAAGAAAGGTGCAGTAAAGGAAAAAAAAGAAAGAAAAACACAAACAAAGAAATTGGATAACCTCCGATCCAACTATGGTCATAAGAATAAAATAGATAGTTTGTTTTTACATGCTAGTTATTCATATGACATTCATATACTTTTCTTGTCTATTATATACTATTTATATATAATCTAATCATCAAATCCCCATATTAGCTTTACTCCTCCTGCTTTTTGTAAATAGTCCATCAATGGTTTCCACTCTTTAAGAAAGTAACAATTTGAATTATCTTTTAATAAGCAAGTCAATTTATCATTTTCTGCCATCTCTAATAGTTTCAACATCCAATCCTGTATTGTTGGAACACTTTGATTTTTCCAGTTTTGTGCATATAAGAGTCTTGCTGCTGTGATCATATACTGTATTATTCTAGAGAAATATTTTTCTATTTGTACCTCCCAAATTCCAAGTAAGAAAAATTCTGGTTTAAATGGTATTCGTATCTGTAGTATATTTTGCATCAATGAATGTATCTCAGTCCAAAATTCTTTTGCAATGTTACAAGTCCACCACATATGGTAAAAAGACCCCTCTTGTTTTATACATTTCCAACATAAGTTGGATATGTTCCCGTACATTTTTGAGAGTTTTTGTGGGGTCATATACCATCGATACATCATCTTATAAAAATTTTCTTTTAAGTTGTAGCATAAGGTGAATTTTAATCCTTTAGTCCACATATCTCCCCATTGATGAAGTTGTATATTGTGGCCAATATTTTTCGCCCATTGAATCATACAATCTTTAACTTGTTCCTCTACCATTTCTCCTTTTAACAATAATTTATACATTCTAGCAATTAAGCGTTCATCATTTTCACATAATTGTATTTCAAATTCTGATTTAGTTTGTTCAAATTCTAATTTTTTTTTATCTACTTTAAATTTCTCTATAAGTTGCATATAGGAGAGCCATTGAAAGGTATAACCTTCTTGGGCAAGTTCTTCTTTTGATTTTATCACATAGTGTCCTTGTCCTTTTTTTAAGAAGTCCTTATATGTCAGCCGCTTGTCTTTATTTCTTACTTCTGTTCTATAAAAAGCTTCTTGCGTGGAAATCCATAAAGGTCTCTTATAACATAAAGTTGATTTATATTTATTCCAAATTCTCAACAAGGATCTTCTAATATAATGATTTTTAAAGTCCACATTTATTTTAGCCTTATCATACCACAGATATCCATGCCATCCAAATCTCAATTCATGACCTTCCAAATTTAATAATTCTGATTTTTTTTCTTTTGCTTGCATTTGTTCTCTATCTCACAAGAAAGGTGTGAAATGCATTCAAGGGCTGAATATGAACCTCAGTAGATATACCTGTTTTGCATTCACAGAGAGAGGGAATTGGTCATTATTTGTTCCTCTGTTCCACCAACCCAGGATTTGCATTTCATCAATTAGAGCTTAATCCAATTAAGTCTGCATCTGCATTTTATGGAGACAAAGTTTGCAATTTCTACATGGGACACATTGCCAACTTTTTCTTTCCCACCAAATTTTTAAATAAAATCAAACCTGATCAAGAGTTCGCTAAATTAAAAAAAACTCACAATTTTGTGATATTTGGGTTACTGTTCATACCACAGCATCTTGGTTGACTCAACATGCAAAATCAAAGCTGGAAAAAAAGTTTATGGGTTAGTGCAACATGTCAATACAGGTAGTTAACTCTAGTAAACTCTTACCCACATGGCAATGTTAGCACAGCATGCTGACCCATGGTTTACATAACCACTGTTGACTGATTTAACCCTAGGGTTAAATTTAGGGTTTATATAATACTGTGAAACAGTTAACTGGTTGGGTTTGCACAACAATCTAGCCATATTTTAGCATCACATATTGTATGAACCCAGACTGTGGTTTATTAACTTAATGTAACCCAGTTTCCCAGATTTTCAAGACACTCTAATCATCAATTAACCACAAAGATGAATATGCAGTTGGCAAGTTTGTGGTTCTCCGTGTTGTGCAAATGCAGTCCATATTCATACTACCCTGTCAATACCACTGTCAAACAAAATTAAACAGTGTTGACCACACAAAATTTTATCCAGGTTCTCTTCAATTCTGGAATCGACTCTGAAGAAAAAAAAATTATGTAGTTCTCTAGGTGCAATTCGAAAGCATGCAAATGCAAGTAGATGAATAGGTACCACTTTGGTGGGTAGGTAGCAGCGTTCCGCGCGTGTCATGTGGCCACATGACCGTGGAAGCGTCTTCGGACAACACTGGCTCTTCAGCTAACAAACAGAGATGAGCACCGGCCCCTAGAGTTGGACACGACTGCACAAATGTGCGGGGGGAACCTTTACCTTTACTAGGTGCAAGCTTTATGACCCCTAAGCAGTGGTTTTGGCATATAATGTTGGACTGCCTGTGTTCACTGAACCAACAAACCTTATTCTAGCCTAGCTTATTATAGGGTTCAGGCATCACACTACGTCCCAATGCGTTGGTTAGTTTTTGTGCTGGTGTGTTGTGTGAACAAACAATACACAGGCCAGGGTGAAACCAGCCATGTAAATATGGAAGCAAATGAGCTGCTTCTGTCTTTACCCCAATCCCTGTTTGGGGAAATGTAACAATTACCCATGAAGTTCTACAAACATCTCTTAAAATAATGTAACTCTGTAACAACACTTGATTTTAGGCTCTGTGATCATCACAGGGAAGTTAAAAGCAAAAGCATCCATATCTGAAATCTATGCTTGGGAGGGGAGGGGTGAATCAAAAAAGTCACAATAATGTCTGGAACTCTGCAATGTAAGCCCTGCCCCTTTTGTGTGTGTGTCCCCAAACATGTCAAAACAGGTGGGGCTTCGACTGCATGGGCCCAGTCACCCTGTTGACTTTTCTGATCACCTCCCTCACCGATGCTCATGCTTCTCCCAGACAGGCTCCCCATTGAATTCAATTTCCATTGCTCTCAAAAACACATCTGATTTCTGAATGATTTTAGTTTCATTCATTCTACCCAGGTTTAAGCCAACAAGAGCCGGTGACTCGGCTTGCATGTTACTTTAATTCTGGGAGTTGAAGTCCACATAGCTTAAAGTTGCCAAGGTTGAGAAACATTGCTTTAGCTGTTTGCTTTGAAGACTTCTCTGTTTCTCTTCACTCAGTATCTCATTTATTAAAACCAAGAACAGTAGATATTGAAGACTGAAAATCTCCTGATTTTTCTGCCACTTTATGAGCCAATGTTTTTATGAACTGCAGCCCCAAATCATTAACCAGTCTGCCACTTGATTGTGGATACCCTTAACATCTAACAATGCAAGGTCCTCTACTACAAAGCAATCTGAGGGTATACCTAAAATGCTTCAAAAGAACCAGGCTCTGCTGTCTATCCCTTTAAATAGCCTGTTTGCGAGGAATCTTACACATCAGGAGGCAGTAATAAATCGGCTAAGCAAGCCTTTTTCAACCCTTTGACCCTGGAGGAACCCTTGAAATACTTTTCAGGCCTCAGGGAACCCCTGCACATTCAGGCTCAAATATAGGCCAGAAGTTACAACATTATTATATTCATTTCATGGGTAGGCCTGTCTAGATGCATTAACAGTGTTCTTCAACTAAAAATAAAGAATGAAACTTACGTCTCTAATGTGAAGTCGCCCGAATTTGAAATGATTTTTTAAATAAATTGTGATCTCCCGGGGAACCCCTAGTGACCTCTCCTGGAACCCTGGTTGAGAAACCCTGTCCTAAGCTCTCATCCCAAGCATATAGGTCTGGATACACATCACTTTTTGCCTAATTTTCTAGGGTTCAAAAGAATCTGTCTTTTTCATAAGCCACATAATGTACAGAAAATGTTTAGGATGGCAGAAACTCTGCAAGAAAAATACAGCATTTTCCCTTCTAGAATTTTTAAGGGCAATTTAAAGACGGGTCCAGCCCTTCATTCAACACCCCCCTCACTTGCTTAAGGCTGGAGCCCCCTGCCAGCAGCAGAGGAAATGACTACAAAACCCAGTGCCTCAGTGCAGAAAGAATGTTGCCATCCTTCTCTCTCCCCCAATGACTCATTTTATGCTTGGCTAATTGATCTTCAGAACAGACTCCAGATTTTAAAACAACAGGCCTCCCCATTGACATCTCTTATACCTCAGCTGGACCCAGCTGATAACTTAGAGGAGAGTGTAACTTCCCAACTTACCTGTTTAATGCAGTTACAAAAGGGGGAGATTAACCCTGTAGGCTCAGACCTACTGCAGAACCCAAGAATCGGAGCGGTATATTCCTCAAAGGCAAGATTTTCTTTCGCGCCTGATATTGACTCTGATTTGGATTCTGATATACAGTAACCCGTTGGATAATGATGAACAATCTGCCCACCTACTGTATTTGGAGGGAAGTTGCTGACTCCCTTCTCAGATTTTGCTCTAGATTCCATCTCAACAACAACAAAAAGGTTGACAACAACCTAGCTCTTGCTAATCAATCTCTCACACACCATTGTCACCCTCAGAACTGGATGCTGCTAACCATGAAATCACGAGGAAGGGGTCACCAAACACTCAGAAGGTGCTTATAGAGGATCCAGACGAGAGGGAACCTTCAACCTCAAGAGCTACATTACAAAGATGGAAGCAGGCTGATGTACCCCAGAGTACACCACACCAGAAAGGTCACTAAGAGAGCCAGAATCTTCCTCTTGCATCTCCTATATACAGGGTTCTCCTCAGAGCCATATGGAGGACTGACATGAGTCCACCAGAACAAAGCTACCCTACTTAGTTGGAACGTGGCTGGTTGGTTGTCAAAATGTAGAGATAATAACTTCATAACTTTTATAACTACCTTTGATGTCATCTTGCTGCAAGAAGCCTGGCTTCCAACTGATTTGGCATTAAATGGCTATACAGCTTGCTCCTTAATGCTCTGGTTGGGAAAGGCCTGAATGTAACAACTAATGAACTCCTGCCACTTAAACACTTTTGTTGTATATTTGTTCAGTCGCTTCCGACTCTTCGTGACTTCATGGACCAGCCCGCGCCAGAGCTTCCTGTCGGCCGTCACCATCCCCAGCTCCCCCATGGTTGAGTCTGTCACCTCCAGAATATCATCCATCCATCTTGCCCTTGGTCGGCCCCTCTTCCTTTTGCCTTCCACTTTCCCTAGCATCAGCATCTTCTCCAGGGTATCCTGTCTTCTCATTATGTGTCCAAAGTACTTCAGTTTTGCCTTTAATATCATTCCCTCAAGTGAGCAGTCTGGCTTTATTTCCTGGCGTATGGACTGGTTTGATCTTCTTGCAGTCCAAGGCACTCTCAGAATTTTCCTCCAACACCACAGTTCAAAAGCATCTATCTTCCTTCGCTCAGCCTTCCTTATGGTCCAGCTCTCACAGCCATAGGTTACTACAGGGAATACCATTGCTTTAACTATGCGGACCTTTGTTGTCAGTGTGATGTCTCTGCTCTTAACTATTTTATCAAGATTTGCCATTGCTCTCCTCCCAATAAGTAGACGTCTTCTGATTTCCTGGCTGCAGTCAGCATCTGCAGTAATCTTTGCACCTAGAAATACAAAGTCTGTCACTGCCTCCACTTTTTCTCCCTCGATTTGCCAGTTATCAATCAAGCTGGTTGCCATAATCTTGGTTTTTTTGAGGTTTAACTGCAACCCAGCTTTTGCACTTTCTTCTTTCACCTTCGTCATAAGGCTCCTCAACTCCTCCTCGCTTTCAGCCATCAAAGTGGTATCATCTGCATATCTAAGATTGTTAATGTTTCTTCCAGCAATTTTAACTCCAGCCTTGGATTCCTCAAGCCCAGCACGTCGCATGATGTGTTCTGCGTACAGGTTGAATAGGTAGGGTGAGAGTATACAGCCCTGCCGTACTCCTTTCCCAATCTTAAGATCCAGTCAGGGCCCTGTACTTAATAATAGGCAACATATACCTTCCACCACCGAGAAGAAAATATGAGATCAGGAGCTTATGGAAGGAACTGGAATGCTATTTAAATAATTTACTCAATGCATACCCACTGGCATATATATTGATAGGGGGAGACTTAAATTCCAGGCTTGGTCCTGATGATGAAATTCAATATATTATTATTGCTTAAAGTGATCTTACACTGTGTTCAGAATTTTTAGCTGGAATTGAAAATGATTGTGTACAGCAATATACAGACTTAGCCAGAGAAATCAGAGACATTAAAAAGTAGGAAATGAAAAAAATGCAGAACAGTAAAGGCACATATTATTTATTAAGTAAAAAAAAAGCCTCAAGACAGAAACATTAAATTTGCAGTCTTGTGCTCATTTACAGGTGGAAGAAGTCCATTAAGAGAGCCAGTTTGGTCTAGTGGATAAGGCAACGGGCTAGAAACCAGGAGACTGAGAGTTCTAGTCCCGCCTTAGGCATGAAAACCGGCTGGGTGACCTTGGGCCAGTCACTCTCTCTCAGCCCTGGGAAGGAGCCAATAGCAAACCAGGAGACTGAGAGTTCTAGTCCCACCTTAGGCATGAAAACCGGCTGGGTGACCTTGGGCCAGTCACTCTCTCTCAGCCCAACTCACCTCACAGGGTTGCTGTTGTGGGGAAAAGAGGAGGAGGAAGGAGTATTAGGTATGTTCGCCGCCTTGAGTTATTTATAAAAATAATAAAGGCAGGATAGAAAATAAATAAATCAATAAACACACAAACAAACAAACCCAATTACATTTTGGGTGAATTGGTTATGTGAACCCAGACAACTTACTCAGCCATGGCTTAACATACTATGGCTTACCATTATGTGTTCATCCTATTTCAGTTGGGCTTATAGATAGGCACGGGTAGTAACCAAAGTTCCCACATGAATTCAAGCTATGTTTTACTTAACCATGATTGGTCAGCTAAGCCACAATTAGAATTCACACAGTATAGTAGCCATGAAGCATGATTTACAAACTCTGTTTAAGAGCATGCTAAGTCAAAACCAAACAAACTACATTTTGGTTTAGGATTTCTCTCCAAAAAACAACTATTTGCTTAAATGTATTCTGTGAAGAGTAAAACTCTTCGATAATGAATCTATTGGTGGCCTTTGGGGTGCCGCAGGACTCCGTAGCTTTGGATGCAATCATCTGACAAGGACAGTCCACTAGAAATAAGATCCTTTGTTATTTTTACTATTATTTATGCTTAATATCCAGAATTTTTATTCTTCCCCCATCTCCAACAGAAAAGTCTCAAGACCATGTGTATTGCTGCAATACACTAACAGGGCTACCTACTTACCTTGGAAACTAAAGCTAGAGAATTGAGCACACTTACCTTGGAAACTTAGAACTAGATACAATAAAATTTGTTTTTAAGTCAACATAGACAGACCCAGCATGTTAACTATTAAAAATGTTAACTTTTCCAGGATGCTACCATTCATTGCAACAGGCAGGAAAGTCCTATTTCTGTAGCCTCTGGCGGTGAGCAGCAGATCTTAGGTGTGGTTGCTCATATCTTTATCTCCTGGTCTGCCAAGTTTATGTGGTTAGTTTTTCAAGGCCAGTTTTTTTTTTTAAGTTCTATAGGAAAATTCTCTCCAGACTCTCCTGATATTAGGGTAGTCCTCATCCACTGATCTTTCATTGTACTTTCTCCTTCCCTAAATTTGGTTGGTTGATGGGGTTTCAGAAGAGCAGCTAAAGAAGGGGAAACTGGTGTCATGCTTTAAAACTGTAATGTTACAAAGGTAGCCTAATTCGTACATGGCTTTAGGGATTAACCATTTCCTTGTCTGCAATGCTGTCTAATGCTTTAAAAGATCTTCTGACCTTGTTTATGTTTAGAACAGAGGATACGGATGACTCCATGTATGCTACTTAACCATAATATGGTATTTTGGGTTTTCTCTGGATTGCTCTGAAAACCCAGCCAGTTGTGACTAATGGGTAAAGAAATCATGGATTTCCATGTGAAGCTAAGTGTGTGGATCCAAGCCCATTGGGGGTGGGGAGGTATCATGTTTGAGACAGGGCCGTGCATAAACTGGAGAGGCTTGGAAGCAGAAGATTAATTTGAGTCTCCCCCTCCCTCCAAGTTCTTGTTGCCTCCTAGATCAAAATATTTTTTCCTGTAATTTATTTATTTTATGATGATGATGATGATGATGATTTTGCCCATTGAACCCAGTAAATGGGAGCAGGATGAGAAAATCAAATCCTGGAATAAGGACTTGGATGTTTATTCCAATGATTAGTTCCACTGCTTCATAGAGAAAGCAAGGGCCCATCTGATCATTTCAAATATTGACTCATATTTTGGACTCCTCCCAGGAGTGGGGGAGGATCAGGACCATTGCCCTGCTTCCTAATAAAGGCTTTGCTTGACCTTTATTTGACCATCTTCTTAGCTGTAGGAAACCCAGTTGCCAAGCTTTAAACGGCAGTAGAGAGAGGAATACAGTGATCCTGTGTTCGAGAGAGAAAGTTTGTCTAACAGCTAAGGTGAAAAACCGCACATTTTCATTGATGTTCTTGCAAGAATTGGAACATCAAGGCTTTGGGCATGTTTGGAAAGTCCAAGGTTAAAGAATGACTCACTCAACCACAGCACAACTACATATGGTTGCCATAGCTTGCAAAAGGGCTGAATTAAAAGGTTATACAACAAACCTTTTGATTTAATTTAATTGATGCTGCCTAGAGCAGAGGTGAGCAGATGTAGTAGAGCAGTGTTTCTGGCTGGGGAATTCTGGGAGTTGAAGTCCACACATCTTAAAGTTGCCGAGGTTGAGAAACACTGTAGTAGAGGATCTACTTTAATTGGCTGAGTTCACGTAGGCCCTGCTCCCCTTTAAATTTACAGCAACATAATAATCTCAACCCTACCAAGATTTTCCCTTGATAATACAACATTGGCTTCATCTTCAATATTACCTACGATGGAAGAATAGATGGTAAAGTTGATGGAGTTGGCTGAGATGGCAGAATTGACAACTTTCATTAGAGAAAAGACATTGACTAATTTTATGGCGAATTGGAAGCCCCTTTTGGACTTTTTGCGTGAAACAGAAAAGAATGAAATTATGATTTACAGATTTGGTGATTAATAATATTAATAATCACTCTTGGAGATGGCTGGTGCCCTAGAATGGCCCCTTATATATTCAGGGATTGAAGTAGTATCTTATTTCCATCTGAATTTTATATCTTTATTTTTAGTTGTAGCCATATTTAATGTATTAGTTAGAATTTATATTGAATTTTAAATTTTATTCTTATTGTAAACCACCCAGAGTCCCTCCTTAGGTGGGAGATAGGCGGTGATAGAAATTTGAATAATAATAAATGAATAAATGAGAATAGAAAAAATGGGTGTTGTGTTGTAACCTTAGAGTAAGGGTTTATTGTAAGTTTTACTTATGTCTGTTGTAAAAGAAGTCGGGAGTTCTTCCTTTTTCTATTTCTGTTCTGTTCTTTTTTTTCTGCACTTCTGTTCTCTTTCTTAGTTTCTGTTAAATTTTATCTCTGTGTTTTAAAATTTAATGAAGTTATAAAAAATGGACTTCATCTTCTGCAGACTGCAAATTAAAAAAATAATGTTATCATGACACAAGCCATGTCACTTTTGTATCACTGCACAAAACCCATCTGGTATATTAGCGGAGAGCTTTTGCCTTTAGATGGAGGAGCCCCACTCTTTCTTATGGCTGCTTTTTGAAAAGAGTGAGATAATGAACTGAGTTTTTTCTGATTATTTATTTATTTTATTTTTATTTTATTTATTTTCTATCCCACCTTTATTATTTTTATAAATAACTCAAGGCGGCATACATACCTACTACTCCTTCTTCCTCCTGTTTTCCCCACAACAACAACCCTGTGAGGTGAGTTGGGCTGAGAGAGAGGGACTGGCCCAAGGTCACCCAGCCGGCTTTCATGCCTAAGGTGGGACTAGAACTCTCAGTCTCCTGGTTTGCCATTGGCTCCTTCCTAGGGCTGAGAGACAGGGACTGGCCCAAGGTCACCCAGCTGGCTTTCATGTCTGAGGCGGGACTAGAACTCTCAGTCTCCTGGTTTGCCATTGGCTCCTTCCTAGGGCTGAGAGAGAGTGACTGGCCCAAGGTCACCCAGCCGGCTTCCATGCCTAAAGCGGGATTAGAACTCACCGTCTCCTGGTTTCTAGCCCAGCACCTTAACCACTAGACAAGAGCTTTCCAAACTGTGTGTCAGGACACGTTAGTGTGTCGGCTGCAGTGTCTATGTGTGTCGCTGCTGCTGCTGCCTCCAAACCTGCCCTGCTAAGATTCCGTGCAGGTCCTAGTGCCTGCCTTGTGCCCTGCTGTAAGAGTGTGTCACGAAATGATGCCCTGCTGTAAGAGTGTGTCGCGAAATGATGCATGTCTAAAAAGTGTGTCACCAATATGAAAAGTTTGGAAAGCTCTGCACTAGACCAAACTGGCTCTTTTATTTGCCCATTTCCCTGTGTTTGTCAATTTCAATCATTTTTTTATCTCAACACCTAATAGGTGCCTAGTCAGTTTCAGTTCTCCAGCTCTACAGCAGAGCTTTCCAAACTGTGTGTCGCGACACAAAAGTGTGTCGCCACACACAGTCTGATGTGTCGCCACACAACCCGGAAGTCCTGATCATCATCAGCGCTTCCGGGTTTTCCCGCGGCGACACACCAACGGCGGCGCGCAAAAACCCGAAAGTGGCAGCAGTGCTTCAGGGTTTTTGCGCGCTGCTGCAACGGCAGCACTTCCGGGTTTTCCTGCGGCGACACACCAATGGCGGTTGGTGTGTCGCCACGGGAAAACTTTGGAAAGCCCTGCTCTACAGACTTAAAAAACTAGTTGGCTATCATAGCAAAATTCCCCCCCCCCATCCCCCGGGATCCCTCTGTCTAACTCTAACTCTGCTGTCTGAATCAGAATCGCTTTAGCACTGCTTAATTTTAACAATTTTACAGATACATGTTTATGATTGGGAGCAGTCTTCCCAATCATCTCTCCTCTCCATTTTGTATTATTTTATACTAGGGAAGATCCAACAAATGAGCCTACAGAAGGCCAAGCAAAGTCCTGGAATTGTGCGGGAACGTCAGATCCTCCGATTCATCCCACTGAGCCCCAATTGGGGGATGTTTTCCTGCTGTTTGGTGACATTGTAAAAAGGAAGGGCAGCAAATCCATAGATGGAAAACCCTCACCATGTCTATAATGACCAGGACACGCACAAATTAGGACTCCAGTTTCAGTTGGGATTCACAACCAAGGCAGGATAGAGATTGGCAATATGGAGGGTCATTTTTACGATGGCATCGTTTTGTGCTGACAGAAGAAAGGGTGGGATAATATGTGTACTCAGTCCCAGGCATATGTTCTGAGTTTCTACTAACCCACAAACCGCAAGCAACCGGCAACTGATCTCAGGGGGCTGCACAAACTCCGTCAACGTGGCTCTGTGAACAGTACTGATTGCTCACAGTATACACAGTGTACTCTTCCTGTTCCCATTTCCTCTTTGGCATGCCGTCTGAATCAGTGGCGATCACAACTTTTCACACAGAAGATGATTCATCAGACCTAATGCTCACCCACAAGGTTCCATGCAAAACACATCTTACTGAGCAGTGTGTACACCAGGGTTTTTCAACCAGGGTTCCGCGGCACCCTAGGGTTCCGTGAGAGGTCACTAAGGGTTCCCTAGAGATTTATTTAAAAAATTATTTCAAATTCGGGCAGCTTCACATTAAAGAGGTAAGTTTCATTCTTTATTTTCAGTTTCAGAACACTGTTAATGCATATCTACAGGCCTACCCATGAAACAAATATGATAATGTTGTAACTTCTGGCCTATATTTGACCCTGAATGTGCTGCCGCCGCCACTGGTGTTTCGCCAGTGGCGGCACTTTGGAAAGCCCTGATCTATAGGGTTGCAAACTTCATTGAGTCAAGTTCATAACTCACAATGTGTTTTCAAGGCTTATTTCTTATTTAACAAATACATTTTCAGAAGAATAAATGAGGACATGCTAAGAAAAACAAGCATAGTGCAAAAAACCTATCAATTTTAAACATTTTTTTTTAAAAAAATCTACTGATATACTTTCTTTTTCTTCAAGGATTTTTTTGTTTACAACTTATTTATTTATTTATTGTAAATCCAGCTTTATTTTTTACTTTCTTTCCCTGCAACTGTAACATATCAAGAAGTGTTAAATAACAAACAAATAAGCCTTGAATACACATCCTGAGTTATGAACTTGACTCAATGAAGCTTGCCACCCTATAGCCACATTTCCATGAGCAAGCGGAATCATTGATTTCAATGATACCATATTGCATTGAAGTCCTGCATAGGTGCATACTATACAGTAATGTGGGGTCCATTGAGTTTAGTCTCATGTAAGGGGGTATGTAATTGCAAGTTTCCTTATTTTATTTTGGAGTGCACAAAAATGAAATACTCAGTCTGTAGTGGCAACACAGAAGACCTTTTGTTATTTTGAGGAGTTAAGTGACATATTTTGATTTTCTCCCTCACACAAAGAAGATGAGAGTTTATTTAGAGTTATACTGATGTTTAACTGGCTTGTTTTTATTTCTGGTTGGAATGGAGGGGGAGATAGATTACCCCAAGACTGTTGGTGTAAGCATAAGTCCACTCCTCCAACAGCCCCTCCAGCGGCTTGGAATGGGGGGGGGGAGATAAGAGATTGTTGATGTTGGGCACTGGCTTATCTGTAAAGCTTCCTAGGCTCTTGGATGATGTCATAAACAGGTGTTCTGGCCCCTGAGAAGTATCCCAGTCAAGGTCAGGCCATGCAGCCTCTGTACCATGGAAAAATGGTCACGGGGTTTGAGGGCCAGACTTTGATAAAAACCTTAGGATTGTCTTTTGAGGGTGGGAACCTCTATACAGACGCAGGACGCTGGGTGCTGTAGAACAAAGCCAGCTGGGGGACCTTGGGCCAGTCATAACCCCTCAACCAAAAGCAGCTTGGTCTAGAACATAGCTTTCCAAACTGTGTGTTGCGACACAACCTGGAAGTGGACATGCACGGTGGCAGTGCGGGGCACGCACAACGGTGTGCACGGCGGCAGCGGCGCGCCATCAGCGCTTCCGCGTTTTAGCGGAAAACACAAGGCCGCCGCCGTGCCCCCGCTGCCGCCGTGCCCCCGCTGCCACCGTGCCCCCCGCACTGCCGTGCCCCCCGCCGCCGCCACGCGCCCCCCCCGTGCCACCGCCATGCATGCCCCCGCCGCTGTGCGCACTGCTGCCGCCGTTGGTGTGTCGCCATCGGCGGCAGTTTGGAAAGCACTGGTCTAGAGGTTAAGGTACTAGACTAGGAACTGGGAGGCCCAGGTTCTAGTGCCCTTTAAGCTACATATACACCTTGGGCCAGTCACTTTCTCTCAGCCCTAGGAAGGAGGCAATGGCTGACCACTTCTGAAAAACCATGCCAAGAAAACTGGAAGGACTTGTCCAGGCAGTCTCCGAGAATCGGACACGATTGAACGGATTAAAAAAAAAAGTATGTATGTATGTGAGGCTATCCAGCTTGTAGTAATAGAACTCTACTTTGCTGACTGAAAGTTTTGTTTATGTCCTTTGTTTACAAAGTGTGCAGAAAAAGTATGCAAAATATTGTATGCATTTTAAAGTCTTCTCCTGATGTACACACCTTTGTACAAACTTTGTCCGGTATGTGCATTTTTGTCCATGCTTTCTTCCACAGTAAACTGCAATTTCTGCTTATTTTTTTTCTAATGCATGCATTTTTCTAATTTGTTTTTTTTTCCAAGCCAAACTGCAGTCCAGATCTGGCAGCCCTATTTATATAAACATTCTTCTGCAACTAATATTTTATCTATCTCGACTTGTGAATGCTTTAAACTTATTGACAGGAAATGATAAATGCTTCATCGGGGACAAGAAAAAATAATCTTTAGACATGTACCCAACCATTTTTTTAAAAAAAAGCAATGACTCAGTTTTTTCAACAATTTGTAACACACATCATAAGACTGCTATTGTTTGAGGTTTAGAAAGTATTTCCTGCTAAGTATTGTATGTAAGAATGTAAGTAAAATCAACTTGGATAAGATTCCTTCAACACATTAGGAAATATGTTCTACAGATAAATGTTCTCTCTTAATTTAAAACCAAATGTAATCATACTTTTCCTCTTCCCAAACAGTGAAGCTGCAGAAAGGAACATATTATAGTTGAACTCTAAATGGCTGGATTGCCAACCTTTTGGGGGCAGGACTTTTGAAAACATCTTGTGCATGTTCTCGCAAAATGGCTCTATGGGGTGGGGAGAATACTCCCAGTTCTCCAAATGGCCATCATGCTTATTTCCTGCAAGGCAAACTGCTGAGTTGTGTCCCATCCCGCTTCGTCCCCCGCCCGCCCGCCCAATTCCCATCAGTTCACTTTCTTCCTGAGCAGATGGTATGCTTCCAAACCAAATACTACACCAGTGTTTCTCAGCTTTGGCCACTTTAAGATGTGTGGACTTCAACTCCCAGAATTCCCCAGCCAGCCACACATCTTAAAGTGGCCAAGGCTGAGAAACACTGATCTAGATCTATCTACTCTGGACTTGTGCAGAAGTGCTTTGGTGGCAACATGCATTATTTCACTGCCAAGGGTTGAGAAACACTGTACTACACTGTAATTACCTGCTGCTTCTATATTTCAAGAATACCTGTAAAGGTTGTATCAATCTCATAGGCATTTCTGGAAATAAAAGTGATGATGAAGGCAGATATTAATAGCTTGCCTGTTTCCTTGTTTTTTTTAAAAAAAATAAATGTATCTAGCCTAGCCAGCACCAATGGAGGTATTTATTACTGGACTATGACCAAGGCTTTATTAAAAAGGGATAGGTTCTAATCCTGCTTGAGAGAGGACATTTTGCTGCATTTTGCTGCTGAAAACAACGTTTTCTGTCTTGGACTTTGCCCAGATTAGTAGCTACTTAGAGACATCTTTGGGTGTGTCCTCGCACGGACACAGAGCAAGGAAAGTACCCAATTGTAATTTAATGTATTATTCATACCTGGGTCAGAGTGGTATGAAAATCCAGGAATGTAAGTTGAGTAAGCCACAGTAAAGGAGTTATGGAAGGACACAGCTCTCTAGTCCTTTTAGAAGAGGAAGACAGAAGAGCTTCCGATCAGTCACTCTTCCCCACAGAGGAGACCGTGTGTGGTTCAATGCACTTCTTGACTGCTCAGGTAAAACAACAAGGAGCTTTTAGCATATTGTGTTCTAGGTACCCAGTAACATTTGTTGATGATGAATGAATCTCTCATTCATCAAGGCCAGTCACGTACTGTAGACTCTTCCTTTCTCTATAGCAACTTGATTTATTTCAGCAGGTGTGTGGTATGCTTAGTCATTGTTGATTTTAGTCTGATAAAAGAAGACTTTCCAGAAATGATGATACATTCTGGAACGTTCAACCAAGTCAAAGTTATGTGTTTTTTTACTTTATCAACACGTGTTTTTTTTTCAGAAAGGGTGGGACAATTAGACAATAGAAAAAAAGAAGCTGGCTGTTCTTCTTCCAAAGCAAATGCAGCACTGTTTTTACATTTCTCTTTTATCCCTAACAGCGATTCATTTGGATAATTCACTCATTAAAAATTAACACACTTCTGGATTCCACCAAATGATCATCCTGATAATCACATCATAAGAAGAGCTGTTCATTTAAAATCCAACATTACCTACTCCATCTGGGAGCACCGGTTGGCTTACAAGCACATCATTTATTTTACCATCACTTTCCATTAAACTATGACCTTTCCCCCAAAATAGCCAATAGTGTTTTTTCCCCCCCAAAAGTTGATTATGTATGCTACCTGGCTAGAAGAAAGGGCAAAAGGATGCTGAAGGATGATGCTGTGGAGCAATTTCATAGCTTTTTGGAAAAGACTATTTTGTGACTGGCCACACTCACCGTGTCAACCATTTTGTGGATGACCAAACCCTCTCTATGGCAGCAATTCTGTGAGAACACCCATGGACTGGTTTCAGAATACATGTATTAAGGAGCCTCCAACACTTAAAAACTCCAACACTTAAAAAGATCCTCATCTCTCATGATGAACTTGTCCAATATCCAAGATCAGCAGGAGTACATCTTTTGAGGATATAACCACTTATAAAGAATTGCTTCTAGGCGAGGTACAATGCACTGCCTTCAGAACTGGGACCCCCGTCACCTTTGGGGTTTTTTAGGAGAACTGTTCAGATGCATATTTTTAATTTGGCCTTTTACGTTAGTATTACTATTTTACCATTTTCATTTTTTAAGGACATTATTATTGCTTTTGATGCATTTATTGTTCCATCTTTTAAATTGGTTTATATCAGTAGGTTACTTTTTAGCAAACAGGGTGCTACAGACCACTAGAGATCGCTTTGTATAGGTGGTGGTCCCTGGTGCAGGCAGCAACATTAAAAAATAGGTTTAAAACTGCCCCAAGTCTTACAAGATTTGATTAACTCACTCAAAACGTTCACAAGTTTATCTTTTTTTAGAATCAAACAATTACAAAGGGTCATTTAGGCAACCAAGCCCACCCCCTTGGTCAGTGCAGAAATTTAAAGTTGCTTGATGATGATCAACCATCTGTATAAAAACATATGAATCAGGGATACAGGATCAACTTAATGGATCAGGGTCATATTTGAAGTTGCTTAGTTGCAGCACCTCTGAATTTAGCCACTGCCCTGGCAAGACTAGCATTGCAGAGGTCTACATGGAAAGCCTCCATCCACAGGGGCTCCATGGATGTGTAAAATTCAAAGATAATTTTCCTTACTCATCACAGCCCTTAGCATAGCACCTAACCAAGTTATTCTGCAAGAAAAGAATCAGGAAACTGCATCTCGACCTTGATCCCCGTGCTTTACAGAGTTCTGGAGAAGGCAAAAACTTGAGCCCCCGGCTGTTCACTCACCTCAATGACTTCGAGAAGCCAAGGACAATAGAAATGACATTCTCCATATTGCCATGCTGGGATCCTGTCCCCCTTGGTGCTGTGTGACCCTTTCTAGATCGGTGCCCCTCACCTCTTACTGTTCTTAAATGTTTCTGCTTTCACATTTCACTTTCACAATTAAACTTCACTGCACATTCTGTAGGGAAGGTTCCAAAAGATGTTTTAATTCCATTTTCTCTTTCATTTCATCTGGTTTGGCTTTAAGACCGAGGCGGGGACTGTTCCTGGGAACTGGTGATAAATGTTGGGTTTTAGCCCAGCCTTATCTGCTTGTGTGCAGGCACAGGGTAGCAACTGCCAAGTCAGGGATGACCAGTCTGCCTTTCCTTGTCTTGCAGGGAAAATGGAGTTGCAGTCCTAGGCCACATATGGGGCTCGGATCCACAAGGGGTCGTCTCTAGCTCTTAACTGAATAAACCATGGTTAGTTGTGAGCAAGCAGTCTTGAAAACCCCACTTTTCTCTAGCTGTAGGAAGTGGGGGAGGGAGGGAGGGAGGGAGTTCCCTAGAGACCTCTCGTAGAAAAGGGGGCGAAGACTGAGGAATTAAACCAAAGACGGTTTGCCATTTTTAGACGGCAGTATTAATGGCGATCTACATTGCAGGGTGGTTGTTGCATGGCCTTTATCATCACATGGCCGCAGCCTGCAATGTGACGATAAAGAACATGGCAAATGTTAATGCTTAACATTTTTTCTTTAAACAATTCCCGGGATTCAGAGGAAGTTGTTATTCAGCAGGAACATCTGTACCGCTTTCGCTTTGAAAGCAGAACTGCTCAGGTTGAGCCTGAGCATTTTTCAGGCTGGGCTATAAAAACTTGGGCCTGAAACCTTGGGGAGAGTTTGCCAGTCAATGTCAACAGTGCTGGCCTTGATGCAGCAAGGAGGAGGTGTTTTTCTTCCTCGACTACGTTAAAATCTTGCATTCACCGTGCCTCTATGTGGACACCCATTCTCAGTTGTCATCCATTGGATTTTAAAAATGCAGGGAAGTCACCTCTACCCTTTTCTGTTTCTGTGCTCCAACTGTCGCCAGGCGTCTTGTCTCTTTGCGCATGTGCGTTGGCGGCTCAGCGCATGCGCGTTTCGCGCTTTGAGAAAACGCCCGGTCAGGGTCGGGCGAAGGCAGCTAGGCCGACTGAAGCCGGGGGCTCGCGTAGATGTCTTCGCCGGAGGAGGCGCTTGTCGCGCCGGCCCCGGCAGGGGATCTGCCCCCAGAGTGGGAAACGGATGAAGAGCGCATGGCCTTTCTGTTCTCGGCTTTCAAACAGAGCCGGGAGGTTAACACCACCGAGTGGGACAGCAAGATGGGCTTTTGGAGCGAGCTGGTGTTGAAATCGGGGCGACGGAGAGGAGGGATCCGCACCTGCCTGCGCGAGCTCCAGCAAGCTTTCGAGCGCCGGGGGAGCGTCCCCCTGGGGCTGGGCACTGTTCTCCGCGAGCTGCTCAGGTGAGGTCGGCGGGGCCGCTCAGTCTCCGGGGGTGGGTGGGCGAGGCGCCCTTCTGGGGCCAGAGTGCCTCTGAGCGCGTGCCGAGTGCTCACGCGTCGACTGTCGAGGGCCTCGCGCTGGAAAGGGGCAGTTTCCCACGGAGCAGCTGCTTTTTCCAGGAAGGGAAGGAGGGGAGGCTGTATTTAATCTCATATCACTATAAGATATAACATTATTTCTTAAAATGTGGTCCGAGGACCCTTGGGGATTCCCCAACACCCTCTCAGGGGTCCGCGAAATCAAAATTATTTGCCAAATATTGAAGATATTTGCAAAAATTTAAAACAAGGTCAGTCGTCTAATTTTTTTTATATTTTTCATGAAAAATATTTTGTTAATATCTAATGGGTTTAATATTATTTTTACATGATTCAATCAATAAATATTCTACAAATGAGTATTAATTTTTAATATGGTAAACCGATAAATATAGCCCATACCAACAAAAGGTCTTTTGGGGTTTTCCATAATTTTTAAAAGTGGGAAGGGTTCCTGAGAGCAAAAAGTTTAAGAAACATTGAGATATAAGAATCATATATATATGCAGACACACATGTATATGTGTGTGTATATATGTATATAAATGTATAATCCCATATTATATATAAATATAACTACATATGCACACACTCTCGGATCTGTCTCTGTATAAATATCTTGCAGTATAAATATCTACCTTTCTTTGTTCAGTGATTTAAGATGAAGGACAATTCCCTCTTTTGTTCTTGACAGTTTACACTCAAATTCTTAACATCCATTTAATATAATGGTCATCTGTAGTTTTATATGTGCAGTTACGAATTTCTTTCATCAAATAATATCTAAATTCGGTTTTTTTGTTGTTTGTAAATGAAAGCAACCATGTTTGCCTATCCAATTGTGTATTTAATGTTTGAAGAATTTGCCAAGCTCTGGTTTTTTCTGGAAGAAAGGTTACAGATTGAGTGGCAATACAATTCCCCCCCCCACTGGATTCTATGTCTGTTTTTCCCCTGCTAACTGGGATTATTGTTAATTGTTTGGATGAGTGTCCTGTACAGTATTCTCTGTTGGGTCCTAATGTAACAGCTTTAAAGTGCTCCCACAATTTATATGTTAAATTTATGTATGTATGTATGTATGTATGTATGTATGTATGTATTTGGGGGCGTGGTGGCTCAGCGGGTAAGACGCCAGGCTTGTCGATGAAGATCGCAAGTTCAAAGGTTCGAATCCCTAGCCCAGTGGTCAGCAAACCGTGACTCGCGAGCCACATGCGGCTCTTTGGCCCCTTGAGTGTGGCTCTTGTGCGGGTTCTCTTGGGAACATCAAAGGTCTGCAGAAGGGCAGGGCGCTGCCCACAGGCAGTCTTGGTCTTCCCGTACTGGATCAGGTCCTGAAAGAGCCCGGCGAGGTTGAGCGAGAGAGCCACGGGCGGAGCTTTCAGCGGTGGCGCTTGCAGAGCCAGCAGCGCGGCGAAGAAACAAGCGGACAAAGCCAGCCACACCTCGGCCAACATTTCCCCCACTGTGCAGACGCCGAGCCCACCAATTGTTCCCCTCCGCTCCCCGCTCAACTAAGTCAGAGCTATCTGCAGGAGCAGCCCCTGGGAAAGGGTTCCACTCCGCCAGCCAATGGAAGGGCGGAGGAGGAGCTGCGGGGCCCATCTGGGTGGCAGAACTGTCCAATCCATAGAAAGCACGATGGGCCCGCCTCTAACTCGTCCTATCTCTGCCAGCATCACCTCGCGGAATTGTTGCTTTCGGTTTTCATTTGAGCGCGCCCAGTTTTTCGGGTGCCTTCAAAGCGTCGCGGCTGCAATTGCAAGGTGAGGCTTTGGTGCCCGGGTGCACATTTTTGCAAGTGACAATTGTGTTGACCCTCCCACCTTCTACCTTCCTCTCCCGGCCTGATTTCTTATTAGATTTCCCTGTGCACGTGTTCGCCACTGGCCAGTTTGCAATAGCATCTTCAAGAGTCACCCAGCTCTCTTGAAAGCGAGGTAAAGCTACAACATTGCTGGTTTATCGCTACAACGAGGGCTGGAGCCTGGATGACTCTAGAAGATGACGAGGCTGGCAGTAAACAGATCAAGGAACGAGACGGGGGCAGGGAAGGGTAGGGATCGCACGTGACGATGCTTACGCGAGCATGCTTTACCTACCCACTTTTTAACATCTTTGGTTCTGCTGGGGGCGGGGAAGGGATCTTGAGCCTGGTGTGTTGTGAACCCCTTGGCTCCCGCCCGCAAATCCCGCCCTCTTCCGCACGATTGGCTCCCGCCCGCAAAACCCGCCCTCTTCCACGCGATTGGCTCCCGCCTGCAAACCCCGCCCCCTTCTGCGCGATTGGCTCCCACCCTCAAACCCCACCCACTTCCGTGCGATTGGCTCCCACCCTCAAACCCCGCCCCCTGGCCCTCGAGTGATGTTATAAATGTTATAAATGTCAAAATGGCCCCTGGCATAAAAAAGTTTGCCGACCACTGCCCTAGCCCCACGTTACGGAGTGAGCTCCCGCACTCTCCCCAGCTCTTGCCAACCTAGCAATTCGAAAGCATGCAAATGCAAGTAGATGAATAGGTACCACTTCGGTGGGTAGGTAACAGCGTTCCGCGCGTGTCATGCGGCCACATGACCGTGGAAGCGTCTTTGGACAACGCTGGCTCTTTGGCTAAGAAATGGAGATGAGCACCGGCCCCTAGAGTCGGACACAACTGCACAAATGTGCGGGGGGAACCTTTACCTTTTCCTATGTATGTATTTATGTATTTTCTATCCCGCCTTAATTATGTTTTATAAATAACTCAAGGCGGTGAACATACCTAATACTCCTTCCTATTTTCCCCACAACAGCAACCGTGTGAAGTGAGTTGGGGTGAGAGAGAGGGACTGGCCCAAGGTCACCCAGCCGGCTTTCATGCCTAAGGCGGGACTAGAACTCACAGCCTCCTGGTTTCTAGCCCAGCACCTTAACCACTAGACCTCCTTAAAAACAACACAGTGAACTTATATAGTAAGTTCAGACCAGCAGTATAATCAAGTAAAAAGTTTGAAAGTTTCTTTTTTTAAAAAAATAGGGAATGTTTTAAAGGCTGTAAGAGAGGAAGATGAGTGTTTCAGAAGAGCTGCAACAGGATTACAAGAGTTCCACATGTGGAAAAAGAAAATGAAGCAATTCTGAGTTCAGAAAGTATGGCATCCCCAAATCATGTTTTTTTCTTCCGACAGTGCTTTGTGGTATGGAAGTTGAGAAGGAAAAATATGAATCCAGACAAACTGTCTTTGATGCTGCACATTCACATGGATGAGGTTTCTTTAAACACAGCTAAACCCTTTGAGCATTTGCTCTCTATATTAAACCATTTCTTTCCCCCTCTTCCAGATTCTCATGTATATTAAGGAAAAACAACAATTAATTGCTTATGTGTGCTCTCAGATGAGTGGTAGAAAGCTTTGATTAGAAATGTGGATTCCTAAAATTGATTTATATATTTTTTTCTTACTGCAGCCTTTATTGCTCTCTTTCAGTCCCTCTCAAGAGACTGTGGACAACCTCATTCTCTGTAACAGCAGCAGCCTACTCATTTTAAGCCACAGTTAGCTTTTCAACCTGCAGCATGGTAGACCAACATGGTTATCTTTCTGTGGATTGTGAGAAGTTTTATTTTGGCTTCTCTGAATTTCATTACTTTTTCATTTCTGTCTTTAGACGTGGCAAACTGCAGAGAGAGTCTGACTACATGGCTAGTGTAGACAGTAGCTGGATCTCCTGGGGCGTGGGCGTCTTCATTTTGAAACCCCTGAAGTGGACCTTGACTAGCGTATTAGGGGACAGCAAAATGCCGGAGGAAGAGGAAGTTCTGATTTACGTGGAGATTCTTCAGGTATGGTTGGTTACTAATATTTGTGGGTCAGGTATTATGAAGAAATTGGGAAGGCAGATTTTGGTTTTCTTTGGGCTTCAGTAAGATTTCTTTCCTGTTCAAAAAATGGTTCCCTCTCCCCCTTTCCATTGCTGCACCCTGTTCCTGGAACGTCTTTCCTGGAGAGACTTGCCTGTCATCTAACGCTAGGCTGTTTTTGGAGCCAACTAGTTTAAGCAATAGTTTCCCAGCTATTATTTTTTTAAATAGTCATGTTAATACTGTTTTGTTGCTATTTATTGTGATTGTCAGGCTGTATTTATTTATTACTATGTTCTCGCTACTATGGATTTTCTCTTTTTGGTATTTTTATGCTGATTTTAAAATGTTTGATATTTTAAAAGTTTGTTTGAACTAGGTTGCAAACAGCCCAGAGAATTGCAGTTACAGTATTAGACAGTCTTGGATATACCAACGATACATTCAAGCAGCCTTTCTCAACTTTTCGACCCTGGAGGAACCCTTGAAATATTTTTCAGGCCTCAGGGAACCCCTGCACATTCACGCTCAAATATAGGCCACAAGTTACATTATAAAAATTTCCCAGTTGAAAGTATGGTTGAGTCTGTCCATGTGTTGTGAGACTAAGGAGTTTTCATTGTGTCTTCTGACTGCTAGTTGGTGTTCATGGATGTATGCTGCTAGTCTTCTGCCCGTCTGTCCTACATAGTGCCTGTTACAGTCCTTACACTGTATGTTGTAGATAACTCCTGTTTTTTCTTCTTGGGCTACTGGGTCTTTTGGGTTACTTAAGTTGTTTTGAAGCGTTTTGGTTGGTTTATGTGCTACGGTGATGCCATGTGGTTCTAACAGTCTGTTGGTAGTTTCTGAGATGTTTCTGATGTATGGCAGTGTTAAATCTTTTTATAGTTTCTGTCGGTTGTGTTGTAGTGGGTTGAGTAGTCAGGCACTTTTTGATAAAGTTGCATGGGTATCCATTTTGCTGGAAGATGCTGTATAGATGCTCTGTTTCCTTTTTCTGGTGTTCTGGGTTGCTGCAGTGCGTTTGTGCTTGTCTGAATAATGTTCTTACACAGCTCCTCTTGTGGGAGGTTGGGTTGTTGCTTTGGTAATGGAGCACTTGGTTAGTGTGGGTAGATTTCCGGTAGACTTGTGTTTCTAGCTTGCATTCATTTCCTCTACTCATGAGGATGTCCAAGAAGGATAGTGTGTTGTTGTTTTCTTCTTCCCTTGTGAATTTTATTCCATTGAAGATGTTGTTGATGGTTTCATGTGTTTCTTCTAGTTGTTCCTTTTTTATTATGACGAAGGTGTCATCTACATACCAGATCCATACTTTGGGTTGTATATGTGGGAGTGCTATCCTTTCTAGACGCTGCATTACAATCTCTGCTATGGGTCCTGAGATTGGCGATCCCATAGGTGTTCCTTTGATTTGTTGGTATATTTGTCCATTGAACTGAAAGTAGGTAGTGAGGCAGAGGTCGATGAGGTTCATGATTCTGGGTATTTCTGTCTTGATGTATTTGACTAGGTCGGGTGTGTTGTGTAGAACTGCTGCCATGGATTCTTTCCCTAGTGCTGGGTCTATGGATGTAAAGAGCACAGTGACATCAAATGACACCATCATTTTATCTTCATCTATTTTTACATCTTTGATTTTCTGGAGGCACGTTAGTGGGGAGTTGATAAGAGTATTCACTCTCCTCTGTGAGATGCCCAAGTTTTCTTGTAAGTTCTTTAGCTATGTTGTATGTGGGAGTCCCTGGTAACGATATAATTGGTCGAAGCGGTATGCCAGGCTTGTGATTTTGGGGCATCCATAGAAGCGTGGGAGTCCACTGCTTTTCATCCTCCTCTGTTCTTCTTTTGTGATTTGACCTTTCTTGGTAAGGTTGTTAAGAGTTCTTTTGATCTGGTTGTCCAGTTTCTGTATAGGATTGGTGTTTACTGGGGTGTAGGTTTCTTTGTCCTCAAGTAATTCTTTGGCCTTTTGTATATATTGCGATCTGTCCATAATGACGGTGGTGTGGCCTTTGTCTGCTGGGAGGATGATTATAGTTTGGTCCATCTTTAGGTTTTTGAGGGCTGCTCTGTCTTCTGCTTTTAGTTGGTTCTGTTTCCAAGTTCTTCTGGTTTGTGGTATGATTATCTGTCTTACATCCTCTTGGGTTTCTGTGGTAAGTCTTGTAGTTTTAAATGCTGCTTCTAAAGCTGCAAAAAAAATATAATTTGTTCGCATCCTCTGTGTTGTAGTTGAGGCCTCTCTGTAGGATATTGTGTTCTGCAGTGGATAGTGGGCGGCTGGACATGTTTACCACCCTTTCCGGTTCTGGTACCTCTTCGTTTCTGTGGTTTAACTTGAGTAGTTTGGTTTGGAGTTTAGTTTTCCTTTTTTCTGCTTGTCTCATTGATGTGGTCTTGATGGTAGTAGTCAGCATGTTAGTGTGTTCATGGGTCATAGTTTGTTCTAGTTATTCTAGTTGTTCCACTATGTAGGACAGACAGGCAGAAGACTAGCAGAGCGCATCCACGAACACCAACTAGCAGTCAGAAGACACAATGAAAACTCCTTAATCTCACAACACATGGACAGACTCAACCATACTTTCAACTGGGAAACTGTGAGCATCTTAAACCAAGCCAAATCCAAAAACGCTACAAAATCCTGGAAGCTTGGCACTCGGACAAAGCAGCCATCAACAGACACATAGAGGTAAACAACATTTACATACCATTCATAAGAGACAATAGAAAAGCCAAAAGACCAGAACACCTCCTTGCCAGCAATCATCACCCAGATATGCAAAGATTAACACCAGGATTAACACCAGATGAACAATCAAACAGTACTTTATACCTTAATCAAGGAACTATTAACCTAGTCAGTCAACCAGACAGCAAACAACAGCCCAATCAAGGAACTCCCAAGGTGTGAACAACACCTCCACCAACAAGCAGGACAAGCCATGATATATATACAGAAAGCAAGTCCCACTCCCTTTTCACACTGAAGATGTTGCCTAGTCTGGCAATGAAACGTCTGCAAGAAAACAACAAGGCTCAGAGAGCACCAAGGACTCCACAGTTCAACCCTGAGCTACAAATATTGTCTTCAAGTAGTTAAAGCTTCTTCAGTATCTGCAATAAAAGCAACTTCTCTCTCTGAGCTTTGTCCTTGACAAAGCATTGCTAGCTCTTAAGTATGGGTTTAAGTTCCTAGAGCACAGCTTTCCAAACTGTGTGTCGCAACACTTTAGTGTGTTGCAACACACAGTCTGGTGTGTCGCCACACAACCCGGAAGCGGCAGTGGGGGCGTGCATGGCGGTGGTGGCAGCGGCGCGCCATCAGCGCTTCTGCGTTTTAGCGGAGGCCGCCGCCGCACATGCCACCACTGCCGCGCGCGCCGCCGCCGCCTGCGCCGCCGCCCGCGCCGCCGCCCCCACCGCTGGTGTGTTGCCAACGGCGACACTTTAGAAAGCACTGTCCTAGAGAGATTCATTTCCATGCCTTGGGGGAAGCCCTGACATTTCTAGTATTTCTTCCTGTCAGTATCTCCTCCTTGTATGTTGGTGATTATGTATTGGCTAGGCAAAGATGCAAATTTACAGAATGCATTTGATATTTAGGTAAAGTATAAGAGCGTTAAGTTCTTCTGCCATTGTGCCATTGAGACAAGCACCAAGTAGCTGCTGTATTTTCAGGAAGGTTTCTAAATGATTTCTCTTAAAATACTTGCTTTGAATGTGTAGACATTAGGATATGTGTTGCTAGAGCTATTGGTGCTTTTGTTAGTCTTGAAGGCATTATATTATTTCTTGCGAGTCTGATACATCACATGGGTCTGTTAAATAAGCATGAGCCTGCCCAGTAAAGTTCAGCAGAGTAGGTGTGCTTCAGGCCCCTCAATTAAACGATGTCATTTAGTGGGACTTTGGAGGTGTGCCTTCTCTGTCATGGCACCTGCCCTCTGGAACAGCATCCCCCAGAGATTCATATGATTCCCACCTTGATGATGTTCTGAAAGACACTGAAAACTATTGGCTATTCTGCCAGGTCTTGGGGTGGGGTACTGGTGAATCCCTGCAATATTTGTGTTGTTCTGTATATGTGTGTTTCTAGTTCCGGCTTTTTTATAATGTAAGAGACAGGCATTCTTTAAATCTGTATAAATAAATCAGACCCTGGGCTTTATTTATAGTCTGTTGCTGACGTTCCTGTTGTTATTTCAATCCATGTCTGGATGGGTTCACATCTTGTGGTAAGAAATAATGGTTGCTTGGAGTATGTGTTAATTGCTGCAATTTATAACCATGCCTTATGGCTTAGCATTGTATGTGAACCCAGTTACCATGACTTATGTGAGTATGTAGTGCTGCATTAATTCTGTTTGTGCAATAATTCTATAAATAGGAGCCAACAGAAAGAGAGCATGTTGAAGAACCATAATGATGCACTTTTCTATACTATACCCCTAAATTAGTGAGGTGCCACAGTCACTGCTGCCTAGCTTGAAGTGAACCTAGTCAATATACAAAAAAACACTACTATGGGGGAAAAAGTTAATCCCTCGCCTAATCCCTCACTTTAGGGCAGGGCTTTCCAAAGTGCCGCTGCTGGCGACACACCCGGCGGTGGCGGCGACACGTGCGCGCACGGCGATGGTGTGGGGGGCGCGCGGTGCGGGGGGCGTGCGGTGGCGCGCGCGCAATGGCGGTACGGGAGGGCGTGCGGCGGCGCGGGGGGCGTGCGGCGGCGCGCGCGTGCATGGCGGCCGCCGTGCACGTGCGCGCCGCCGCTTCCGGGTGGTGTGGCGACACACCACGCTGTGTGTGGCGACACACTTTTGTGTCGCGACACACAGTGTGGAAAGCTCTGCTTTAGGGGTTAGAGATACTTTACTGTCAAATGAAGAAACAAAACATCTCTGTAAACATTTCTGACCGTATAAATTTTTCAGAAATAATTTTAAGACTATTAATAACTGGTGTGGTTATTACACATAAGGTCACGTAGCCTAGAAGCTATGACTTGATTCAGCCATGATGATTTATACTTCTCAGCCAGGTCTAATATGTGTTAGGGAGTGCTGTAGGTAGGGTAGATTGGTGGAAGGAGAGACCCTTTGCACCCGGGGCTTCATCTGTATTACTTCTTGATGGCTTGGTGTTTATTATTTGGGAGATGGGGCCTGATCTAGATCATGCTGTCTCACAACCCATCATGCCAGTCATCTTTTTGACAGAGATGCCTTTCTTCATATCATTGTGCAAATATATTGACATCAAAGTAAAAAGCTGCTTTTTAAAATAATTGGTCAGGTAACATAAGAAGGAAAGCTGAGCTGAGCAAAAGAAACCAGTTGGTGGTAGTCATGATAGCTTATTATGAAACTGTTGGAATTTCCATCTTTTTATACTTGGTTGCATCTCGTGATAAGTATGAGTCACCAATGCAGCCTTTCTGAACTTTTTGACAAAAAATAGAATAATACAAAATTATTCTATTCGTTTCATGGGTAGGCCTGTAGATATGCATTCGCAGTGTTCTTAACCTAAAAATAAAGAATGAAACTGACCTCTTTAATGTGAAGTTACCCGAATTTGAAATTTTTTAAATAAATTGTGATCTCCCAGGGAGCCCCTAGTGACCTCTCACGGAACCCGAGGGTGCCACAGAACCCTGGTTGAGAAACCCTGGTCTAACCCTGCTCTATTGTGTTTTGAGAAACAGATTAAACCATGCAAATGCAGCTTGCAAGGCTTTTACTCACCCCAAGATATTTTCAACATAGATACTGAATCAGTCTGAGTCAATGCTTTGTTGCACAAGCATACAGGACAAACTGTATACAAATGTATATCTTGCAAATAAGATCTGTGTGAAACTATAATATCACAGTTAAATATTCAAATGGCACATTTTGAAAAAGGTTGCTTTAGCGACTAAACAATACTCATTGAGGATGCACAGAATGACTGTATACTAGTTTTAGATTCAGCAGAAATTTTTCAGAAAGTGGAGGAAGAGCTGTAGATCAGCTCACTTCCGTAAACAGATGACATTATATGTTTAAGGAAGCAGCAATATTGACATCGACGACTCCTTGGGCAAGATGAGATTGTCCAAAATGCCACCAGCAAGCAGGTCTATTTAAAGAAGGGAAATGTTTAGCTTTCAAACACTGGTGTGTTTGACAGACATACGTTTGTTTCAGAAATAACTAGTTTTCTCATTCATCAAATAGTCACCTTATGTAAAGGTAAAGGTTCCCCCCGCACATTTGTGCAGTCGTGTCCGACTCTAGGGGCCGGTGCTCATCTCCGTTTGTTAGCCGAAGAGCCAGCGCTGTCCGAAGACGCTTCCGCGGTCATGTGGCTGGCATGACGCGTGCGGAACGCTGTTACCTACCCACCGAAGTGGTACCTATTAATCTACTTGCATTTGTATGCTTTCGAATTGCTAGGTTGGCAAGAGCTGGGGCTAGTGCGGGAGCTCACTCTGTCACGCAGGGCTAGGGATTCGAACCTCCGAACTTGCGTTCTTCCGATCAACAAGCCTGGCATCTTAACCGCTGAGCCACCACGCCCCTATAAGTCACCTTATGACCCTCAAGCAAAATTTTGTCTCCAAGAAATTACTTACATGTTGAAGTAAAAAGCATAAGAGTAGTACTTAAAAAAAATTAAGTGGTTCTTTCTTTTTCCTCATCCCAGAAACCTTAAAAGGAATAAAGATAAACCAACAGGCTGTTGTTCTTATAGTCCTTTAAATGATCAGCTTGACTGGCAATAATTTAAGAACAGGAGCCAAGTAAAGTGAAGGCAGCCCTGGAGCAGCCCTACTTCCTGGTAGATTCCTCTGCTATGATCTAATATAATATAGTACATGAACAAGTATAAACTTTAGAAATATGAATGGCAGAATATTTGGTGTGAACAAAATATTTATTTCCTTTGAGTCAGTGTTGACTCCTGGTGACTGTCTGGACTAGTCCCTGCAGTTTTCTTGGCAAGAAGAAGTGGTTTGCCATTGGCTCCTTCCTAGGGTTGAGAGAGAGTGACTGGCCCAAGGTCACCCAGCTGGCTTCGTGCCTAAGGCGGGACTAGAACTCTCAGTCTCCTGGTTTGCCATTGGCTCCTTCCTAGGGCTGAGAGACAGGGACTGGCCCAAGGTCACCCAGCCGGCTTTCGTGCCTAAGGCGGGACTAGAACTCTCCGTCTCCTGGATTGTCATTGGCTTCTTCCTAGGGCTGAGAGACAGGGACTGACCCAAGGTCACCCAACTGGTTTTCATGCCTAAGGCGGGGCTAGAACTCTCAGTCTCCTGGTTTTGTAGCCTGGTGCCTTAACCTCTGCACCAAATTGGCTCTGAAAAAAATCACACCTCAGTTATTTAATGTAATGTTAATTTTTCTCTTGTGGCATGAATCAGGTTGGTTCTAATTTTTTTCCCCACCTTGTTAAGTGCAAGTTAGCTATTGGGAGCATACAATTTAAGGACTGTCTGACAATAATCACTGTTCAGTCTTCTCTGCGACCATTCAATATATGTGCCAAATAGAACAAGTCTAGTGATCTGTATTGTATTCTGCCTTCTATTGTATGTGAGATGATATAACCATCCCCAGTAGTGATGTTTTGTCCTTTTTTTTTTGAGCCACAGTTGGATATTAAGTAGTTGTTTGTCTTTGCATTTTTTTAGGAGAAGGCAGAAGAAGTCTATAATCTCTACCAGAATTCCACACTTTCATCCCACCCTGTTGTTGGTTTGTCCGAGCTGCGTTCCCTATGCACCAGCATCTGTCCCGATGAGCGAACATTTTGTCTGGTGCTGCTCCAATTGCAGAAGGAAAAGAGGGTCACTGTCCTGGAACAGAATGGTAATAAGGTATGGCATATAAGTGACTGCTTCAGGCAGGTATCCTATCTCTATAAGAAATTGCGAAAATCAATCTACAGGTAGCCAATTGCTTGTACTTATTCTGCAGAAAGCATTCACGTCTAACATTAAAATCCAAAGAGGCAATAAAAGTTTGATTGACTGACTGACTGATTGATTATGGGCTATCAAGTCAGTGTTGACTCTTAGCAACCCCATAGATAGATTTTCTCCAAGATGATCTGTCCCCACTGTGGTCCTTCAGGTCTTCCAACAGTGTACCCATCACTGCTGTAATTGAGTCTATCCACCTTGCTGCTGGTCACCCTCTTTTTCTCTTCCTGAATTTGAAGACCCCAATTAATGAAATAGTGTAGTTAGGTTTAGTGGTATTTGTAAGTATGGATAGAAGTACTGTTGGCAGGAGTTAAGAAAACATGGGTATATGGAAATTAGAGTGCATTTTTCCATGAACATGGTATAATATTAATTCTTGAACAAAGTCAGTGTGCTCTGGAATGAACAAATGAAGCTGAGATCTTATTTTTGCTCCTAATCTCAAAAACATGCCTAGGGTGGTATATTTCTCCCTTCTGTTATGAAAGACACTGTTCTGGAAGTACAAATTGCCTCCTTGCTGTGCTAATAAATTAGCTGGTTGGGGATGTGGGAAAAGAAACAGAGAACCTTTCTCGCAGCACGGAAAACACAGTCACTTTTTAGTTTCCAATTTGTCCGGATGGATTGTAGGACAATTTTATTTAGATTTGGGAGGTTATGAAATACACAGTTGGAACATACATATTAGGCACAGTAATTATGTAATAGTTGTATAAGGGACAGTTTAACAACTAGTTAACTGCCGGGTTTTTAATATAAATATATGATATGAACAGTGCTGTTCTACAATATTTCACAGAAAAAATAGGGACCACTTTGGACATTTCTATTCTCACTCCAAGAGTCTCTGCCTCCCTGCTCCCCATTTCCAAAAGTTCTGCTCCATATCTATCACTTGCCCCACAGGAACTTTTCCTTCCTGCCTGAAAAGAGAAGAAGATGTTTGGTCTTTGGGTTAAAGATATATTGCAGAAAAACATAATTATCCTACAGTTTTCAAGCTACAAATGCAAAATATTTCTTGGTGCATTTGTTAGAACAATTTGAAGACTACATGGTGCCTTCATGTTCATGCATTTACATATTATATATATATTATATGAGATAAGATGTATTCACCCTATAATTCAACTGTTTTAATTTCCATAGGAGAGCCAGTATGGTGTAGTGGTTAAGGCACCAGGCTAGAAACGAGGAAACTGAGTTCTAATTCTGCCTTAGGCTTGAAGCCAGCTGGGTGACATAGGGCTGAGAGAGGATGATTAGCCCAAGGAAGAAGGCAGCAGTGGCAAACCACTTCCTAAAATCTTGCAAAGAAAACTGCAGGAATTAGCCCAGGTAGCTGCCAGGAGTCAAAACTGACTCGAACACACACACACACACAAATCCACAAAGGGAAGCAAAATACATTGAAATCTCAGGTAAATCCAACAACTATGAGGAATTTATTTCTAAAAGATAAATTAGGGACAGTAATCAATCTTATTAGTCTTATTAAGAGGCCATTCTCAATCGTATCACAAGTCTCATAGTTTAATATCAAGTAATACGATTGTCTTTCAGATAATGAAATTTGCCCGGGGTCTTCATGCAAAAGTTTCCCCAGTGAATGACGTGGACATTGGGGTTTATCAGTTGATGCAAAGTGAACAGCTGTTGTCACAGAAAGTGGAATCTCTGGCACAGGAAGCAGAGAGGTAATACGGGGTGTGTGTCATTCATCTTTGTAAAAACTGTGAATTATGGCACAAGTGAGATGTTATTCAGCATCATTTCTTTAAGGAAAATCTCTAACCCAGGGCGAACAGGGCAAAATTATGATAGTTCGTAGGGTTTATGAAACCAGTTTATTTGATAATTGAATAATACACCCACCCACACCCAAAAATAAGAAAAACGCATATTTGTAATTGCCTTACTTATAGTGAGCTGGGCCAGAGATACAGAGAGAATAATGGGATTGCAGCTATTCCTATAATTAAAAAATGGCCTAGCTCGTCTCTTGCTTTTTCAGATGTAAAGAGGAGGCTCGGAGTGCCTGTAAAGCTGGGAAGAAACAACTGGTAGGTACTGATGGAAGTCAGCTACGTGGTGTCCCAAGTGATATGTTCACCTCCAAAGCTGCCCTGCTGCAGATTTCCAAAATTGCCATGCTCATGACTTTTTAGAATCTGCCAGGACAATGGGTGAGTTGAGGAGAGCAGGAGTTACAGGTAGTCCTCGACTTACAACCACAATAGGGACCAGAAAATTTGTCATTAAGCGGTACAGTTATTAAGCGAGGCATCATGTGACTGCACCTGATTTTATGACATTTTTTGTGGCGGTCGTTAAGTGAATCACTGCAGTCTTTAAGTGAATCATGCGGTTCCCCATTGATTTTGCTTGTCGGAAGCTGGCTGGGAAGGTCGCAAATGACGATCACGTGGCCCTGGGATGCTGCAACTGTTGTAAATACATGCTGGTTGCCAAGCGGCCGAATTTTGATCACGTGACCGTGGGGATGCTGCAACAGTCATAAGTGCGAGGACCACTTGCAAATCACTTTTTTAGCGCCGCTGTAACTTTGAACAGTCGCTAAACGAATGGTCATAAGTTGAGGACTACCTGTATTATACAGACATGCAAAGACCTTTTCATCTAGCTTGCTATGCCCTCTTGTTATCTTTTGTACCATGGGAACAACATGCCTTGTTCACTGCAGGCATCTTTTAGTTTCTTGGCCAAAGCTCAGCCTTCCCCCAGTGGATAGAATTCCTCGTTTTCGTGTGGCATGTTCCTGAACATGAAATGTGATGGTTACATATTGGTAGATGTTGAAACCTACTGATGAGATCAAATGTAACTTTCACAAAGAGGTGTTTTATTTAGTTATTTTTTAATTCTGAGAAGATGAATTTTTCCCTGCATTATACGTTCAGGGCATGATGAACTTTGAAAAGATGGTATGATTTCTTCACCCAATAGTATGTGGCTCTCTACAAATTGTTTGCCGCCTCAGGGGCTCTTTTTGGAAAAAAATATTTCTGAAGGTTATACTTTCTGCTCATCTAACTATGGAATGGCCATTTATCCTACGTCAAACATGTATTTCTTGTTCTCTTCAAGCAACAAAGCTGGTCTACAAATGGTTTGTTACTGTATTTAGGGTGAGGTCAACCTTTCTGCGCCATACATTTTTTAAGTATTTAGGACATGCAGTTGATTAAGGGCATTCTTTGCTTTTTATTTAGTTGCTTTGGGTTTTCTTGGGGTGATTGCTACTTTAACTGCACATTAGCCTATCTGAAGATTTAGCATGCTGTTTTTCTTTCATTTCTTACCACAGAATTGGGGGCAATCATGCCACTGATTTGAGAGAATTTACCAGTGATTTTTAGTAGTGTGATTCTGGGGAGCTCCAAGCACGGGGGGGAAATAAAGGAGCTTAATACAGGTAGTCCTTGCTTAACAACCATTCATTTAGTGATGGTTCAGACTTACAACAGTGCTTAAAAACCCAACTTACAATCGGTCCTCGCACTTATAACCGTCGCAGCATCCCCGTGGTCACCTGATCGTGATTCTGGTGCTAGGCAACCGGTTTGCATTTATGACCGTCGCAGCGTCCCACGATCATGTGAACACCCACATGGCTTGCTTAACGACCATGTGATTTGCTTAACGGCCGCTGCAAAAATGGTCATAAAATCGGGTTGGATTTGCTTAATGACTATTTCACTTAGTGACCAAAATTCTGGTCCCAATTGTCGTTAAGTGAGGACTACCTGTAGTAACTTGTGAAGTGTCTAGCCCCAATTTAGGTCTCATGTTCGGTGATATATGGATGGTACTACTAACACAACGCATACACAGATTAATGAAAAACTAAAACCAGCCCTTAAATATGCTCTTGTCTTGATTTCTCTGAATAGTGAAGGAGTGTTTTCCTGCTTGTCCTATCTTTTGATTAAAGTGTGCTTTTTATGTTCTTAGGCCCTGAGGTCTTTGAAGTCCAGAAAAAGAGTAGAAAGGCGCATTGCAGAACTTCATTCCAAGCTGGACGTGGTTCAAGGCATCCTAGATCGCATATATGCCTCTCAGACAGATCAAATGGTATTTTTTGGCTGCCTCTCATTCATGTTTCTTGAGTTTTATGCTTTGTTCTCTTTCCAGAGCACTGTTGACCTATCCACTAATCTCACTTATATTGTCCCAAACAAGTAATAACTCTCTTCTTTTCTGCTTTCCTTATACAATACAGGTAGTCCTCGACTTACAGCCATTCCTTTAGTGACTGTTGGAAATTACAGCAGTGCTGAAAAAAGTGAATTACGACCTATCCTCGCACTTACGACCATCACAGTGTCCCTGCAGTCACATGATCAAAATTCAGGTGCTTGGGAACTGGCATGCATTTACAACAGTTGAAACATCCCAGGGTCATGTGATCACCATTTGCAACCTTCCCGGCTGGCTTCTGACAAGCAAACTCAATGGGGAAGCCGGATTCACTTAACAACCACGCAGTTCACTTAATGACCATGGTGATTCGCTTAAGGACTATGGCAAAGTAAAATTGTGTGTGACTCACTTAACAACCACGTCGCTTAGCGATGGAAGTTCTGGTCCCAATTGTGGTCGTAAGTTGAGGACTACCTGTATATTTATTTTTATTTATTTATTTATTATTCAAATTTATTCCCCGCCCATCTCCCATGCAAGGGACTCTGGGCGGGTTACAATAACTCTGCAGCTAGTTAATCTGTATTTGCTTGTGGTGTGGCACAGTGCTGTGTTGTGAGTCATACTGCGTTTAATTGCTAGCTCCACGTGCCTTGGAACTGCTGCGATAGGAGAGTTATAAAGGGAGTCAAAAAACTGCAGTCATCTGGTCAAGATACTTTAAAAAATTAGTTTGATTTCTCTCTTGCCCAAAAGGTATTTAATGCTTATCAGGCTGGACTCGGAGCCCTGAAGTTATCCATGAAAGATGTGACTGTGGAAAGGGCAGAGAACCTAGTGGATCAAATTCAAGAGGTACTGTAAGAAGCGGGTCCTGCGCGAGCAAAGGAGGCATACGTGGGTGAAATAAAAAGGTCAGATGTGTAATTAATCTTTCTGCTTCTCCCACAGCTTTGTGATACCCAGGATGAAGTAGCTCAGACCTTGGCGGGTGTGGCAATCAATGGCTTGGGTGAGTCAAAACTTGTTTCAAGCACTCTTCTGGTTCAGCTTTCTTCTTAAGAACTACACTCCCAGAATTCTGGGAGTTGAAGTCCATACATCTTAAAGTTGCTAAGTTTGAAAAACACCACTCTATGGCATTTGAAATGGATTTGTTAAAGAGAGGAATGATTCTACAAGTTACAGATTCTGTTATAGCATCTGTGTAGGTTGAAGGCATATGTCCTGTTTCCAGTTGTAATGCATAGAACTATTGAAGTCTTGACTAAAAGTGCCTGGTCAGTTACATATTTTTTCTTACCTAATTATTATGTCCTTTACTGTCTGGATTACATATCAGTCTGCTATTCTCTGGAGATTCCTTTTCAATATTATTTGTAAATGTCCACATGTGCTGTGGATTAGATTAAAATTATGGATGAAGTTAATAATATATACCTTAACTAGTTTATGAAAATATTGATGTTTTTACCTGTGGCACATTACAGTGGGTGGCAGGCTACTCCAGTAAGTATTAGTAACTTCTTTGCTATATAAATACATAATAACATCATCATTGTGCTGTTTTAAGCATGAAATAAGAGAAAAGGAAACAGCTAAATCTGGTTTATTGCAAAACGTTCTTGCTTTCACCATATCCATAGACCGCTTCATATACTGCCTTTCGTTCTTTAAGATTCTCACCTCTCTGTTTTTGAAAATTGTATAGCTCCTTCCAAGCATTTCATTTCATTCATTCATTGGCGATCACTCGTAGCCGAGTAAGATTGTCTTCCAAAGGTAAAATTTTAACGGTGGATCCGTAAGTGGCTATAAAGGCCAATTCTGGATCTGCACAACCTCCCACAATGAGGGCATAGGTTTCCGGGTGGGAGACGGTCATGATGAGGGTTTGCCTGACGTGCCTTCCGTTTAGCTCTTTTCTCCCTTTCGCCCTGTACTCGTGCTTCTTCAAAGTCCATAACGCCATTAATAAAGGATGACATCCATCCTTCCAAGCATGACTTCTTCAGTTTCTATCTTCCTCTTAGCCCATTCACTCTTCCTTCATATATTCGTTTGGCAGTTTGGTCGTCTTTCACTTCTTCTGCATGACCAAACTATTTTCAACTAACCTACTTTTGTATCATCACTTATTTTGTATTCAATCCACATCCATTCATTTTTTATCTTAACTGTTCTTGTTTTCGTACATATGCTTCTTAAGTACCCCATTCCCACTTTCTTCAACTTAGTTTTATGTTTTTCCTGACATACCCAACTCTCACTTCCATAAAACAAAACGTTGGTAGGAGTATACTCTACTTCTGACAAACATTCATTCCTCGCAACAGACTATATGCTACCCACCGTCTTCTACCTGCATTATACAGTATATGTTAATATTTCTCCATCCATTTTTTCTGTCTTTAATAGCCATTAAAAAGTTATACATATTCATCTACTTGCTCCATGGTTTTTCCTTTTACATACAACTTGCAGCCATTCTCTCCATTTTCCCTGTCAGTCACAACTTCAGGCTTTGAGACATTAATTTCCCAATCCTGCAAATCATTAGAATTCTCATCATCTGCATACAAAAGTACATATACCTCCATGTCACTAACCAACACGCCTCTAATGTCACCCCAAGCATTCCTTTTCATTATTTTCTTGGACCTTTACATTTATAGCATTCATTTCAATTTCACTCAATTTCCTACAGGACTGTATTTTGTCATTCTACTTTCACTTCTCTTCTTGTTTTCCATATTCATTTTTTCACTCTTGACAAAATGATCTGTCCCACATTCAGAACTTCTTATCAATAGTAATTATCTCAATTGTTCATCAGAAGCGATGAAATCACTCAGGGTTTCACATTTATATTTGCTGCTTTGCTGCATATGAATAGACTTACACTTAAATCACATATTTGAAACAGACCTTTTTTCTAAGCATCTCTTCACCAGTTACCATTGTCATTTATTCTTGAGTCTCTGAATGGCTCAATTGCTTTTTCTTACTCTCTCATGTTATTCCCACCCATCCATTCATCAAACCTAGCAAAATGTCCCCCACCCCACCCCACCCCACCCCAATTACATTCATTTAGAATGTTGTACCATGTTCTTCTATTATCATCACTCACTGGAGCATAAGGTTTTATCTTTTTCATTGATAAAGCAACGAAAGAGAGAGAGAGCCAATAAAATTGAATTTATCATGGAAGCTGGAATTGTTTTTTTTTTAGTTTGATGGAGCATATCAATATTTTCATTAAAGACCATTTGAATTCACAAACTGAAAGAAATGCTTATTAAAAGTGCAGTGTACCCTGATCTATTAATATCTTGAGTGCAATGTTTTAAATTTAATACAAATCTTGTTCTTAAAATATGCATTAACTGACAGTTAACTAATTTGAGAAGTCATTTCCTTTATCAAATGCCTCTAACCCATTATTTGAGATTGTATAGGCCCATCTTACCTCTGTGCCTGCTGTGTTAAAGTCTAATATAAATAATCTCATTCTTATCTCCAGATGAGTTGAAAGTAGATGGATTTGTCATTGTGGATTATTTACTGGGGACAGGAACCTCTGACTTTAAGGTTGTATATAACCATCAGCCTGATTTCTAAAACCTTCTGCAAACAATCAGTTCAGACTTCTAATAAGAGAAAACTGCCCTTTTTTCTGAAAGTCTGTTGGGCAGGGAAGAGGAGAGTGAATAGGAACAAACAAATTCATGGCTGGCTTCAGTCCCACTCACTGCTTACACACAGAACCCAGCAGTTTATGCACAAGGGAATAACATCTTTATTAGAAAAACAATTCTTTGGCTTAAATAGTATTATATTTGCTTCCGTGATCATGATTCCTCTACTTTCTGTGTTTGTTCATGACCTAACTGGTGTTCATAATTGCTTCAGCTCATGCATTAATCGTTTATAGGAAGGATGGTTGAAAAATGCTTCTACTAAATATGAATTTGGGAATTACATGCATCAGGATTTTTGCCTTGATGAGTTTAGGTTGTGTGGTCAGATATTGGTTGACTACCTTTGGATGGGGAGCCAACATAAGACAGTTTTGAGTGATACTTTGTACCAGATCTGAATGTATATTGGGGATTAAATTAGTGTTTCTTAGACCCCCTTTTTCCCCAGCTATGTGGAAGCTTAAAAATAACCACCACCAAGATTTGTATTCACAACAGTTGTGAAAATTTAAAAGAATGAGAACATTTGTTTCAAGCTCTTGCTCTCATATAAAACTTAAGGAGATTGTTTATTATGTACTTTTGTGCTCTGAAGCCCAGCTTCTATACTGAGTTTACATTTTTAAATTTTTCCAGCCTTATGTGCAATTACTTGGGAATAAACTCCATTGAACATTATTCCTTTTGATTGTGGTACAAGATCGAGCTCAGTTAATTTGTTCTCTAACCTTAGAAGCTGATACAGAGGAACTTGAAAAAGAATTGGACAATCTTCTCATGGACTCCTCAAAAGATTCGCTGGACCTGCCTTCTGTTCCACAAAGGCCACTGTCTCCAGCTTCTGTAGTACTTCCTACCTTCTCAGATGCGGAGCTTGAAGCAGAGCTGGAGAAGCTCACTCTTTCAGATGGAGGTATGCTTAACTTTTACGGTTTTTCCATGTCTAATGTTGCCTACTTCTATAAGCAAAGCTCTCCCTTCAACAACCTTCCTATAATGTTACTCAATTTCTTAAAGAGCTTCTTCTCACAGATCTTACGGTTTTGTTCTGGGCTAATGATATCATTATTTGGGTAGATTGTGTGCTGGGGCAAAAATCCCTTTTTCAAAAGGTTTTCTACTGCTTTTGATGGTTAAATGCTCTTGGAGCTAACCAGGTTTTGCATCCTCCGTGTTTGGCTGTTCTTACAGTGTCATTCCAACCCTTCTAGTTCCTTTTGTTGCAAGTCATTGCATTATCCCTCTGAGCATAAAATAGGTTGATCACTGCAAAAGGCTGCTTAAATTTTAACACTTCACTGAGATGTGAAAATGAATAATCAGTTGTACACAATGGGACTTAACTCTTTCTCGGATGAAGATGTAGAGAAGTTTTATCCATAGACTTTTATGGAGAATGCTACATATGGAAGCCTCTGAAGAGCTCTTCCATTTACCCTCGAAAGATTACATTAAAGAAATGCAGCTATCTAGCAAGTTATTAATATTTATTATTTACATAGCAGCATAAATATATCCGTATATCGTGTTTTACAGAATGACAGTAAGAAATAATGCATAGTCCAACTTTTAATAGAGAAGGGAGACATTAGTAACAAAGAGTATGTGTCAATATGTACTTGTTTCTATTCTGTTTGCAAGTGTGCTTGACCACATTTCCCTTCCCTTCCCCTCTCCTTTTCTTTCTTTTTATGTGTGTGTCTGTGGGTGTGCTTTTACTTCAGTCACAGGATTGGCACCAAAGACTGATCTGAATGCCTCTGAGCCCCAGAGAGCTCTGGAACTGCATCTTCAATGATTCAGCGCTACCTTTCTGCTCTGAAGATGTCTTAACTTTGGTGATCATAATTCCAGAAGGAACTTGTTGGAATGTGGGTTAATACCCCCTCTTGTTAGACCGCACTTTTCTAAGAGACAGGAAATTCTGCCATGACAATCCAATCCCCTCAACAGATTCTCGCTCTGTTGTCATTTTTTCAGTGCCAAACTACAGTGTCTCTGGTTGATTGGTTGCCCTTTCTCTGGCAAGTTGACTATCGTGCTGATACTAATGTTCCACATCTTGAGGGTTCTCTTGCTACTTCATGGAACTCCACCTTGGGACAGCTTGAAACGCAATAAGGTCACGCTCAGTCTGGCATCCTGCTGTTTTGTGTAATTGTGCAAAACATTTAGTGGATGCACTAGATAAGATAGTGACTTTGATAGCAGTGAGCTGTGCTTGGCAGCAAGTAGACATATATGAATGGTTTTTCTATACTTCTTATTTGTATTTGCACGGTTGTGGACAACATAGATGTCTGACAGTTTTATTATAGATTTTTCGTTGCACAAATAGGAAGCATCTGGCAACACAAAATGCAGCTTATTGATCCCCTTTACTTCAAGGCTAACATAGCCTTAAAGGAACTTGCAAAGGTTTTCAACATGAGGCTGTTATTTTTATTGTTGCTGCTTGAAGATGATGTTTTGATGTTTAAAATGTGTTTGTCAGTTTATCTGCAAGAAGAGCAACTAACATTGCCTTCTGCTTGGAGAGATTCTCTTTACTACAAGTAGGGGATTTAGGGTATGCTTTTGAATCAGAAATACACAGAGGGTTGATTAGCATCCTCTAAGACAGTGTTTCTCAACCTCAGCAACTTTAAGATGTGTGGACTTCAACTCCCAGAATTCTCCAGTCAGCCATGCTGGCTGGGGAATTCTGGGAGTTGAAGTCCACACATCTTAAAGTTGCTGAGGTTGAGAAACACTGCTCTAAGAGGTTCTTCAGTCACATGTGCTGGAAGAACTTTTTAAAAATGGCAGAGATTTGGATCACTGTCTCAGCACCATTAATAACTTATTTGCGGAGAGTATCACCATTTCCTGACATCCCAAGAAAAATTAATTTTAGATTATGGAAGAGCTACTAAATCAAATGACAATTAACCGACCAGAGATGGCTTGCAATTGTCTTCTCTCTTTTCAGAAGACTTCTTGAGAAACTCCCTCTGGGTACATCAGGGCAGGTTTTTTTCCTTGATGACAGTTACGTTTCGTGTGGCCACAGAAGCTGGCTGAAGAAAAGCTGGCTGTTGGCTTGTGTGTTGGCACCTGCAAGGAATGGTGCAGGATGGGGAAGGGATGACCAAGTTGCCGCTGTTGATAAGCTCTTCTGAGAATAATGACTTGATGGTTTCTTCTGTTCCATCAAACTAGCTTTGATTTAGGCTGTGTGATGGGAGGTATTTTGTCAAGGAAGACATCCTGCTTAAATTGGAGAAAGGGAAAATGTAAATTCGTGTCAGGGCATGCCCTGCTGGTTCTCTGCAAAACGCTGCTTTTTTCAAGCCGGTGCATCATATTCCATGTGTTAAAACAAAATTCAAGACTTGTGTTTAAGTTATTTTAATGGCATTGTGCTTAGTTGATTTAGAAGGGACAGGGAGGGAAAATGACCCCCCACTTTTTTTTTTTTTTTACCAATGATATAATAAAGGAGTGAAAAGACTTATGGCTTTTAGTCCTCTTATCGTTCCATACAACAGTATTCAATTGACTCATTACTTCTCCTTCATCCTTTGTTTTTCCGAGTGAGAATTCCTGCTGGACATCAAGAAAAGCCTAAACAATGCCTATTTAATGATCTGTATACAGGAGTTTCATTCACTTCCAAAGGTTTGCTTGCTTTGTAAAGGCATTTTGTTCTGATTAGAGTTGCTTCGTATATTTTGTCCTATTTGAGCATAGCGTTGGCAAGCTATTTAATCTCCACTGCCACACCAGAGGGCCTCATTCCATTGCTTCGAAAGAGCCGCTTAGTATGTTTCATTGCTCACTCGCTATTCATCCAGCAAAATCAATTTTGATTCTTTGCTTTCTGTACTTGTTCTGCTTGTGTACTTTCAGCTGGGATTAAATATGCGCACATTCCCCACATACAGTATAATGCTGCATAGAGGAATCGGATCATCCCCATTCTCATCCCAGTGCAAATTAATCAGTTGCTGCTTTGGGAAAGTATTATCGGTTCTGAACTTTCTGTTCTTTGCCATTGACAAAATAATTATAATGCTGTGCCCTATTCACATTTTATATGTAAAAAAATGAAATTTGATGATCTGATAGGGCAAATTGGTTGTGGGAAGAGCAAGAACAGACAATTCCTTGCTCTTGAATTTTGGATATGTATATGCTGACATGCTTTTAAACTTTATAGATTTAAGAGCCAATTGTTAACAAACAGCTTTCCAAGGAAGCTGAATTTTGTACTTTCTACCCAATCTATACATATCTACTTATACATGCTGATTCCAAGGGATTTATTTATACTCAGAGTTTGTGTGTGTAATAAATAGCTCTATTTTGCATTTTTATTGTGTATATTAACTCTTTAAAGGGTTAATACAAGATTATTTTCTCTCTCTACCTTCAAATTCTAGATTTTTGGGAACAATAATGTTTAATGCAACTTTCAGAAGAGGATCCCCTGCTCCCCTTAATCATCTAACGAGAGACAAGGAGGTCTTATTCCATTAGCCCCTACTGTGTTTGGATCTAAAGTATTTGCTGCTTCAGAATGGTTGGAAGAGGCATTCAATAGTTAATGCTGAACAGCTTGTGCCTTGCTGAAGTGCTCTGTAATTTTCATGCACTGGCCCCAAATGTGAATGTAATCAAGACAAATGAAGGAAAAGGAAATATAAAGTCCTAGTTACTAAAAGAGGGCAATTTATCTAGAGAATGTAATTTTTTTTGGAAGGGGGAACAGAAGAGATTAAAGAATAACTGCAAGTTTAAATGGTGTGCTCCTGGTGGTTGAATACTAGGGGAAAATAAGGGTGTTTATATCACACTGGGTACATATAATAGCCACTAGCATTCAAGTGTTTAATGCTTTGTCCTCTTTCCCCAGAATTTGTACCAAAACAATTCTAACTTTGTGCTTTAAATGAGAGCAAACATTCTTGTTTTCCTGGGAGTTAACTGCCATGTTTTGGGGAATTTGGATTTTAAAATATTTGCATAAGAAATAATTACGCTGGCGGCGTTCAAGATACTAAGGAGATAATCGGCAATGCATGGGAAAGGGAAAGGGCCTTAATGGCTGAAAGGGTGAGCTTGGAGATTTTGTCCTCTTTGGGCGCTTGAGCTTCTTGAACCATGTGAGTAACAACTTAAGGGTATTAGCTTAATTTTTCTAATGCCAAGGTATAAAATAAGAGGTTCCATGGTGAACAGTTCTGATCAAGACATCTTTTTGCTGAGCAGAGAGCAACTCTTGTTTGTGGTTAACATATTGGAGGAAGAATTAAGTGATATTGGAAACCAGCAGTGATATTGGCATTGGGACGGATCGTTTTTTATCTAGGAAAGGTAGTCCGAGGACAGATGAATGTAATTTCCTTCATTTACTTAAGCATCCACATTCTCCTGTTTCTTGGCTATTTTAGAGCAGATCATTCCTTTTTCTGGTACTGTTTTGTCCAGTTCTTTACTAGGTCACCATGTCCAAAACTGAATAAGGCTACCTTTGGTTATTATTGGGTTCTTTCACCATACCAAAACTCCAGTTCCCTTTGTAAGTTCTTCAGCAGTTATTTATGAAGGCCTGCTCTTCTAGTGTTTATCCTGCCCTTTTTCCAAAATATCTCAGGTGGCATCTGCCTTTTGGGACATCACACCCCATGAAATTTGTGAAGCCCCGATCCTGCTAGCATTTTGGAAGTCCTTGGATGTTCCCTTGGACGTGGGCTCTGGAGATTAGATGAGCCTGTCAGTGTGAGTTGTGTCTTTAATATGATGGAAGTTGGGTTTGTCTTTAGCGGCCATTAGTGTTTTTCTTATTGTGTTCTGCTTGGTTTGGTTTTAACCCTGTGTGTGCCACCCAGAGTCACAGTTGTGAGATGGGTGGCTATCCAATTTGAAATAATAATAATAATAATAATAATAATAATAATAATAATAATAATAGATGTACATTCTGACAAAGCCACTCTCTCACTTCAGTTTCCCTCTTCTCCAATATGACATTGGTGTCTGTATCAATGTTTCTCAACCTCAGCAACTTTAAGATACATGGACTTCGACTCCCAGAATCCTCCAGCCAACATATGCATATTAGCATATTAGCTATGCTGGCTGGAAGATTCTGGGAGTTTATTTATTTATTTATTTATTTATTTAATTTATATAACCGTCCATCTCCCCCAACGGGGAACTCTGGGCGGTTCACAATAAAAATAAATTAGATAAAAACATGAAATATAGAATATATAAACCAACAATTTATACAATCAATATAATTAATAGATATAAAAATCCAAGTGGGAGATAGTATTAATAAAAGAAGGGCATTATAAAATTACGGGATTAACCACCCCCATGAGGAACTATCGTTTAAGTGAGTTGAAGTCCATGCATCTTGAAGTTGCTGAGGTTGAGAAACATTGGTCTATATGACTGTTTTAATATTACTAGCACCTAACCAACATGGCTGATCTTGAAAAACTTAGCAGGTTAGTATTTGCATGGGAGACCACTAGAAAAATCTCACGGCTGTATGCTAGATTGTGAAATAACAGAAAACACGCTTGAAGAGGGCAAACCGTTTCCATATTATTGCAAGAAAACTGCATAGATGGTCTGTGAAGTCACCAAGAGCTCAACTTGATGGAGATTTTACCTTGTCTCATTTTAACATGCAACAACCCTAAGAAGCTAAGTTAGGTTGAGAGAGGGTGAAAGGCTCAAGGACATTTGATAGACATTTTTGAGCAGGGATTTGGACCCCTCTCTTTTCCTGTGTCTTAACTTTACCCCTAGATCTGAATTCAGCAATAAAGCTATTCATTCAGGTTAAGCCATCTTGTCCGAAGCAATTACAAGGATTGCTTTAGTCATTAATTTTAACTTGGTTATTAATTTAGTCATTTTAACCTCATGCTAATTTCAACCAATGGTTCCTGAGAAGAGTCAATAATTAGGGTTTGAGTGAAATATAATCTAGGAAGTGGTTGGGGTCTTTTCTTGCTTGTTGTAAAAAGTGTATATTTTTGGCTTAGATGACAAAACAAAGCTACAGCTGGAGAAAAATTATAGCTTTCCTTCTTCTTGGCAGCAGTTTGACAGGCATTGTTGCCAAATCCCTGTTGACTTTGCTAAAGATACTTTTCTAGTATTTAAGAAGAGCTGTTTGATTAGAGGTGATCAAGAGGCAAAGTGTGTATATACTATAAAAAACTATGCTTTTACATTATGCCAAATTCAGTTATTAGCCGGCGATAAGATAAGATATGATATGCCATTGCTTATAGATTAAAGAGCAGCAAGAGCAAGATAATTTGGCTGGGATTCACAAGTGTAAGAGCAAATTAAACTTCTGAAAGGTTTCTGTCTTTTCTTTTAACCTTTAGTATGATATATGAGATCATGTAAGGACCCATGTACAGTTCTTCAAAATTCTTCTGTGGTGGGTAAAGTCCCCTGCATTCCAGAATCACTGTTGCCTCATTCTTGTTTTGAGATATTTAATTGCTTTGCTGAATGAGTTAGAAAGAAGTTACCTGCTGGGAGGGGAGGGGAGGGGGAGGGGAAGGGGGAGGGGAGGGGAGGGGAGGGAAGGGGAGGCATGTGTGTTGAAATGTGGTTGAAATGAAGACCCACTTTACAAACCCAAATTAGAGACCCTGAAGGTTTGCAAGAAAGGCCAGGTAATAATAAAGCAAGGATCAATCTTACAGGCCTGACTCTGGTTTCCAGGGTAGTTTTTTTTTTCATTTTGAGGCCTTCACTGCTGGTTTTTTAAGTGAAGTTGGCAATAGAAAGGATCTTGCCAACAAGCATCAGTGCAAGTGTCCTTCATTTGCAAGGGAGGTGGGGGGGGGGGGTTGACGGGTTTTTATATTGTGGATTTTAATTTTGTAACCCGCCCGGAGTCACTGTGTGTGAGTTGGGCGGCCATATAAATTTGTATAATTAATAAATAAATAACGGGACCATGAACAAATGGGTAGTGCCCTTCATTGTGTTAAAATAGTCTGCTTTTTGATTTGGAATTTTAGCGCTCTGTCTCCCCTTTCAGTGCACATTTCTGAATAATGCAGGAGTGTGTTCTCTTCTCACTCCTAGCACACACATCCATTAAGGTCTATCAGGAACTTCAGGACTCTTTAAACTGGGATACACAACTTTCATTGGCTTGAAGACTGCAATGGGTTTTGTACAGCATGGAAGGTTATGCTTCCAAAGGGGGTAGGGACCGTTTTATTTTATAATGATATATATATTTACTTTTTATTTTTTTACATTTAATTTAATTATTGCTTTTATTTTATTTTTTTAAAAAAATTGGGAGAAATATAACAGCAGCATAACTGCAGCTTTTTCTTCAGGAGAGGCTACTATCACACTGACTGTTTCACAGTCTCCTCTGCTGATTAAAAGAACACATTATTGACCATGGACCCCATTACCCCCTTTGCCCCAGGCTGGGGCTCAGTCAACCTGGAGGCTGTGCTTTTTGCACGCTTGCTGTTAAGTTCTTAAAAGTTGTTTGATAGTGGAACGTTGGCCTTTAATGAAAATATTGTAGAATGCTCCACTGAAACGTTTTTAGGAATGGCCTCATGCTGGCTGCCTGCTGATGTTCTTCTGAGGGTTCTGAAGGGGGGGGGGGAGGGGGGATCTGAGGTTGACTATATTATTAGTCTATTACATCAAACCTCATAGCCGTGATTACATCAGACTTGGAGATGGTCTAGATGGACAATACAATGAAGTGGTGGGATGATCTGCATCATTTAGACCGCAGCTAAGAGATGTCACTTTTTAAATATACTCTATGTAAAAGCTCCCTGCAGTTAGAAAGATCATCAGCAAGAAATGTTTCAGCACAATCCTCTTTGTGTTTTGCTATTTTTAACTGGCAGGAAGTTTTGGGAGGACCTGTACACATAAGAATGATTATTCTTGGTATGTAACCTTGGTATGGTAATTATATTGATTGCATAGTTACAGTAGATCCAACCAGCCCTTGCAAATTCTGCAAACTCTTTTGAAATAAATCAGTCAAAACAAAAAAAGAGATGTGTGTCATTTTTATTATTCTTTTCCTCAAAACCAAATTGGAGTATGGCTGGAAGGGGAAAGAACAGCAAGAATTAACTGCTAAGAGGAGATAAACAGGGTTGAAACAACAGATGGAGGCTTGAAGGACCCTTTCAGGCAATTTTTATTGCTGTCATTAAGCAAAATATCTACCAGCTAGATTTTTTCCTGTTTACAACAATCTTCATGGACTAGTTCATGTACTTTTCTTCACAACAACATGGAAGTGGTTTGCCACTAACATTTTCCAAGTTCAATCCCCCCCCCAGCAACTCAGTTATTTACATTTAAGTGTACACTTATTGTACGTGTGTATATTTCACTCTTCAAATGACAATTTCCAGAGCAAAATGCAATTAAAACCCCCCAAAATGCAGCAATGTGATTAAATCAATTGAAAGCAGATAAAAGCATCAAAAGTTTAAAAGCCTAGAGACATGGAAAATGTTCTTTGCTTGATGTAGGAAAGGTGAAACAAGGAATTGGGTGAGCTTTAGCTGGGAATTTCATTAAGTATGCTGTGGTTAACTATGTAGCTGTCTATGGAACGAGAGAAGGAAAACTGTGCCATGCATATTTAAATTGCAAATTGGGTGAAAAATCTTTATGATCCACTAAGTTTATTTATAATATTGTACGTATTCCTTTTTTTTTTTTTTTTGCAAAACACCAGGGTAACTTAATACACTTAGTACATGTTAACTGGCAGAAGAAACAATAAAACTATCACTGAAAGCATGCAGTTACTCTGAAGCTCCAAAATGTAATAAAATAAAACAAATGGGTTAAAAGCTGGAAGGGAACGGCTAAGCCACCATTTTGCCAAATGTTGTTATGTGAAAATGTATATGCCACCCATCTGGTATTTCTGAATTACTGAGGGCTAACAATGAATACATCAGAATTTCAAAAATACAATAACACTTCCTTCGAAACCAAAGAACCATAGCATAGTACAAATAAAAGACAAGTGTGCAAAATGAAACAAGTATAAGACGAAGAATGTTCGGCTCTGTAAAACAAAAGCTGGCACGCACAGAGTTTTTGCCATCTGTCAAAACATTAAGTATTTAATCAAGTCTGCCAAGGCAAATGCTTGCATAACATGGATGTCGTCACAAAGAAAATTCTTTTTCTCACCCCCATGAGCTGATGCTTGACAAACGTAGGGTACCAAGCTGGTCATTATAGTATCCTTGGTCTAAACCAGGGGTGGGGAACCTTTTTTCTGCCAAGAGCCATTTGGATATTTATAACGGGGGTGGGGGTGGGTTTTCCGCAGACCGGGGCCTGGAGTTTGCGGGCGGGAGCCCCGCGGGCCTTATACAGCCTGCGGGCCTGACGTTGCCCACCCCTGGTCTAAACCGTTTAGGGCTTTGAATGAGATCCCAAAAAGATCCCGAAACAAATTGGTAACTTTATGGAGGAAATTCTATAATGCTAGACTGGACTAAAATGCAATTGGATAGTTTGGGTTTCAGTGTGTTGTGAGAAGCAAGCCATTGTCTCAGGCTGTTGCTTGAAACTGGCCATTACGTTAAACCCTAAAAGGCTCAACCTACTATATGAGCACAGAAATTGTGTTTTGTTAAGCTGGGTTTTAAGAGCGTTTTTATAAATCAAGCCTTGAAGTGCTCACCAGGAAGATCTTGCTTTGAGCTCCACTAATCCTGGGCCTTAACAAAAGGCAGGAACCTGGAGCTTGGCATTGGAAACAAGGCTTATATGGAGAAGAAACACTGACCAGTACTGCAAGTGTGGGGTTACAACAACGTTGAGTTATAGGTAGCCATTTTAGTGGATGAATGAAGGATGAGTGGAAAGCTTTGAGGACTGCAATGAGGTCCAGGTAAAATTGGGAATATTGCAAGACCCATACAAAAAAAGTGTGAGTAACAAGGCTGGGTCACTGGAATAACCAAGATAGTCATTCCAGTGGAATGGAAACAAGATAGATCCCAGAGCCGGGCAAAATATGTTGATAAAGATGGAACAGTAATTGAATGAAATATCTATAAGATATTGTTTCGGGCTACTGTGAGAACTGGACAAAATATGGAATATTAAGATGATTTGTGGGAACAATATATGTTTATAACAAAGGCTAGTGTTGGATGAGAGATACTGTAGAGACAGGTTTTCACTGGGAGAGGTCAATATTTACACAACAATGGAGCTCTCCAGAATATAACCCCAGGACACTTTCTCAGGCATAAGAATATAAAAGAGACAGCTTGAAGAATAAACACTTGGAAATGGCCGATTCCAACATGGAAGACTCCAATTGCAACCACGAGACAGCTTGTACACACTCATCTTTTTCACCCTTCCTCACATTCACTTTGGGCTAAGTACCCAAATAGTGGTGATGTAACTATGAAGAAATGAGTAGGAATTAGGATTAGGTTTATAAGAAAGTTTTCCCATTCTTGATTCACTTATTTATTTATTTATTTATTTATTTATGTTTCAATTTATATACCGCTCCATCTCCCCGCAAGGGAACTCTGGGCGGTTTACAAAACACAAAAATTAAAATCCGACAATTAAAACAACCCAATAAAACACTCTAATATATTAAAATTAAATATAAAAATCCAAGATGCGGTGGTATGATGTTTGGATGTTTAAAAGGGCCCTATGGCACCAGCCATCCCCAAGAGGAACTGTTCCCCCCCTCCCCCCACGCAAGGCGGCAGAACCAGGTCTTTAAGTTCTTTCTGAAGGCTGGGAGCGATGAGGCCTGCCTCACCTCCGGGGGTAGCATATTCCAAAGGGTGGGCGCTGTTATCGAGAAGGCACGCCTCCTAGACCCCGTCAGGTGACATTCCTTTACGGACGGGATCCGTAGCATGCCCTCTCTGAATGACCGAGTGGGACGGTTCGACGTTATGGGGATGAGACGGTCCCTCAGGTAACCTGGCCCCATGCCATGTAGGGCTTTAAAGGTGATAACCAACACCTTGAATTGGACCCGGAAGCACACAGGCACCCAGTGCAGCTGTCGCAACAGAGGTGTCACATGCGCTGATCTAGGCGCACCAATAACTGCGCGAGCAGCCGCATTCTGGACCAATTGAAGCTTCCGGATACTCCTCAAGGGTAGCCCCATGTAGAGCGCGTTGCAATAGTCTATATGGGAGATGACCAGGGCATGAGTGACTGTACGGAGGGCTTCCTGATCCAGGAAAGGGCGTAACTGACGCACAACACGAAGTTGTGCAAAAGCCCTCCTGGCCACGGCTACCACCTGCTCTTCAAGCAGGAGCCGTGAGTCCAGAAGAACCCCCAAATTACGCACTTGGTCTGAATGGGGTAGTGCAACCCCATCCAGAACTAGAGATGACAACTTCCTGGATCCACAGGAGCCATCAATCCACAGCCACTCCGTCTTACCAGGGTTCAGTCGAAGCCTGTTGTTCCCCATCCAGACCCCCACAGCCTCCAGGCACTGAGAAAGGGTAGCCACTGCATCACTTATCTCACCAGGGATGGAAATATATAATTGAGTATCGTCTGCATATTGATGGTATCTCATCCCATGGTGACGGATGATCTCACCCAGCGGTTTCATGTAGATGTTAAATAGGAGAGGGGAAAGAACCGAACCCTGCGGTACCCCACAGACGAGGGGGCGAGGGTCGGACCTTTCCTCTCCTATTACCACCGATTGGGAACGGCCCTGGAGGAAGGAGGTGAACCAACGCAGAACTACGCCTCCCACCCCCAACTCCCTGAGCCGTCCCAAAAGGATACCATGGTCGATGGTATCGAATGCCGCTGAGAGGTCAAGAAGAGCTAGGATGGATGCACTCCCTCCATCCCGCTCCCGCCAGAGATCATCTGTAAGCGCGACCAATGCAGTTTCCACCCCATATCCCGGCCTGAAACCCGACTGGAAGGGGTCCAGATAATCCGTATCATCCAGGATCCTCTGGAGTTGCAACGCCACCGCTTTCTCAACCACCTTCCCTAAAAAGGGGAGGTGGGAGACAGGACGAAAATTGTCCAATATAGTAGGGTCCAGTGATGGTTTCTTGAGGAGGGGGTGCACCAAAGCCCCTTTAAAAGCAGCTGGGAACACCCCCTCCCCCAGAGATGCATTAACCATCACCTGGGCCCAACCACATGTCACCTCCCGGGCTGCCTGTACCAGCCAGGAAGGGCATGGGTCCAGATGACATGTGGTGGCCCTTACAACCCGAAGGATCCTGTCCACTTCCTTAGGTCCAACAGGATCAAACTGTTCCCAGATAACCGGGCAAAGACGTTCCCTCGGCATCTCCCCAGACTGTGCTACACGCTTAGAGTCCAACTTAGACCGAATCTGAGCGACTTTATCCTGCAGATGCTCAGAAAATTCTTCCGCACGGCCCTTATGGCCCTTGAAACACTTATGCTTGTGTTTCAAGTCTTTCAGAATGAAAAATGCACAAGGATTGAACTATCGAAGATCAACGGTCTTAGGTTTGATTACTCAGTATCCTTTTCCATCAATCCTGTAATACAGACTTCATCCCTGTTTTGCTCAGGAGGAAAATAGATGAAGTTAAAATGTCTTGTAAGGTTGACATTTATGCTGTCTCAGGCTGCAAAGAGCATTGAGAGTAACCAATGTCTTAAATATGTGATTCATCACAAAGGGAAATTTGGGAGAATGCAGATCAGCCAAGCAACAGGGGGAAATGGGTATCGTAGTGGAAAAAATGTTTCCAAAGCTCACTTTTTAATCTGTCGTTTCATGCAATTAAAGCCCCAGCTGGGGGAGGGCAACGGTTTAGCCTTGCAGGACCGCTACTGAGATTAGTAGTAAACATGGGCCATTAATTTGAAAAGGTACATGCACTTGAATTGAGGTCAGTATAAGCTCCAAGTCTTGTTTTAGTCATGCTGGCTGGACAGAATGGCACAGCACAAAAGCATCATTTTCACAGAGGGCTACTTCCAGCCCCTGAAGTTGCCTGTCGCCACTACCGCTGAAAATCAAAAGTGCAATGCCTATCAGGTAGGAAATGCATGGGAGCTATGGCGTGACTGCCCAAATAGGATTACAATAAAGATTCCCCCTCCCCATCTTACCACTGCCTATACGGTATCTATGAAATCCCACCCATTTTGAACTGTTGCTCCAGCCTCAAAGGTTTGTTCATCCAGGAGGAATAGACTGAGAATTATTTTAGCAAACACTCCAATTTTGCTATGAACTGGGGGGCATACTTAGGTGTCAAACTTCATGTATGTTTCTTTCCTCATAGGAAAAGTGATGTTAAAAGCTGTTTCTTTCCTTTCTGGTTGTTGGACTGCAAAGATATGAGGGGGACTCTTTAACCCCTTCACTCTGATTTCTGTTGCACAAAGTAGCATTCTATACTCTGTAGCTTGAATCATGTCAACTGGATTTCTATTTTCTTAGTGGAAACGTTTCACTCCTTATCCAAGCATTCTATACCTTTCCCCCATATCTTCTCTCTTCCCCTATGCTTCTCAGTTTAAAAAACAAGCTGTTGGATAACCAACAGAACATCTGCATGTATGGCTGATGTGTAATGAGCGGGTTCCAGCAAGCTGTAAATCTTTAAGACTTTGAAGACTTAAAGCATCCTCCACTTCTAAAATGGAACAGCAGCTGCTGTGAGATTTCAGAACTAGTTCAGACATACATTGATGGCTTGATTTCCTTACCTTGTTGATGGGGCAGGCAGTTTGGTGAATTTCTTCCATTGAAAAGCGCTGTGCTTCTGGGAGTAATCTGAGATGTCATTTCATGCTTGATTATCACATCAAGCCATAAGTTGGTTCAATTGTTTGGCAAAGCAATTGATGTCCATACAGGAATGGTGGCTTGTTTTTCTGCATTCAGGATTTCAGGTGTGGTGGGAACCTAGCCATGGGATCATTTGGGGAGGGTCATTTCAGACCCCCTTCTGATGTTTAGGCATGATTGTCAGTGCTTAGATAGTCAACATGGCAGGGCCCCACCCCCCAGGATGTGGTGTCAACTGAGTCAGCGGAGCAAGGAGGCTTCTTGAAGTTCAGAAATTGGGGGTGAGGGAGATGTGAAACTCCACCAAAGCAAAATGAGGACAGCAGCGCTGGCTGGCGGTTAGGGATGGGACAGGAATGTTTTGGAGGCAGGGGCATGACTTATCCACTGGACACCCCATACCACCGTGTTGTTAAGAGGACCCACTTGTATGTTGTAAACCCCCTTCAGGCAATTGGGTGAAAAAAATAATGTCCGAAAGAGGGTAGAGAAGGAGGTACATGCATTGGCCTAACTCTTTCTCTGATCTGTTTATATTGACGGGGAATGTAGGGAATGTGCTACTATATCATAACACCTTCCATGGTGGGTGTAAGGGACTGTTTTGGGCCAGGGGCACATTTGGAACTTTATTTATTTATTTATTATTTATTTGTCACATTTATATCCCGCCCATCTCCCCCACAAGGAGGGACCCTGGGCGGTTCACAATAAAAAGTTTAAAATCAATAAAAACATAAATAACAATAATAATCAATAAAAATACCTAATTACAGTCCGATCCAAGCAATGGTAGGTCTTACTTATCCCATGGGCCGGTAAGGTTGGTCAAGGCAGATCTAAGAGACCAGCCAACCCCAGGACTGGCTATTCCCCTCCCTTCCCCAAGCATGGTGGCAAAACCAGGTCTTTAGGTTTTTTCTAAAGTCCAGGAGAGAGGGGGCCGATCTTATTTCAGGGGGGAGAATATTCCAGAGGGCGGGGGCTACTGCAGAGAAAGCACGCCTCCTGGACCCCATCAGATGGAACTCTCTTACAGACGGGGCTCGTAGCATGCCCTCTCTGCATGACCGGGTGGGACAGGTTGATGTGAGAGGGATGAGACGGTCCCTCAGGTAACCTGGTCCCATGCCATGTAGGGCTTTAAAGGTGATAACCAACACCTTGAATTGAATCCAGAAGCAAACTGGCACCCAATGCAGCTCGCGGAGCAAAGGTGTTATGTGTACTGATCTTGAGGCACCTAAAATCGCCCGCGCGGCTGCATTCTGAACCAGCTGAAGCCTCCGGACGCTCTTCAAGGGTAGCCCCATGTAGAGCCCATTACAATAGTCTAAATGGGAGATGACCAGGGCGTGAGTGACCGTTCGAAGGGCCTCTTCGAACATTGAGAGTGTGTGGTGGGCGCACTCAGAAAATGGCTGTAATAGGCTTGCCTACTCACAGAATGGCTTCTATGGTCATGACCAGACACAAAATAGCCGTTAATAAAAAAGTAATTAGTTCCACTGAATGCTTTGTACTATCCCAATGGAATGTGTGTGGAGCATGAAGGCATTGCTGTAACTAAATATGATGCTACAAACAGGTGCTTTATTTTACAGCATACTGCATGCCAATTTCCCATACAGGTTCAAAAGTTGGGACTCTGATAGTTGATGAACCAATTTGGTTCTGTTGCTATAGAATTTAAGACCTGAACCACTGGGTTTGCCTTAAAAGAAGAAGGTGCCTTAATTACACGTTAAAATAAAGCTACTTGAGAGTAAAACAGGCTGGATTGAAAGGCGGGGAAGATTTTTAAGCAGAGGGTAGATAGTCACCTATCAGAGGCATTGTAACAACTAATTTCCTCCATTGGCAGGCTTTTGGACTAGGTACTTTTTACAGTTCCTAGTAATAGCAACAAAAATATACATTTCCCATTACTGTAAAAGCAAAGAATTCCTCGTTCAACTAAAATGAATATTTCTAGTGGAAGTAATTGAGAGGAGCCTTTGAGAATAAGCTGGTGCTCAGATTGCAGGGAAATGGGGGGAGATGATTGAATTCTGCATATTCCCTCCCTAGCATAAAAAAGACAATAGTTTAGGTAAAAGCCCTTTTTTACCCCTGCAGTTTCTGACTCCCACATTCTGCAGCTTTCCACCCTGCTTCAAAGAGAGTGTCATTACCGAATTAGAATTTACATCCTGCTGTCTTAATATTGAATCAAAGACTATGAATCCTTGTGGTTCCTCTAATTGCTTGCTCTTCCATTCCTTGCTAGCCTTTTTTTTTGGGGGGGTCCTGCTGAAGGCACCTCATCTCAGTCCCTGATAATCTTGAACAAAGAGATGCATAGAGATAAGAAAGGATTCTCACCTGAGCAGAGGTCTTGGCATGTTGGCACCAGCTGGAGCAGAGCAACAGCCCTTGAGCTCAAATGCAGAAAGAGCTTCTAGCAGCAGCAGCGGCAAAAGAGGAGAAACCCCAGGTCTCTCTCTCTCTCTCTCTCTCGCTCGCTCGCTCTCGCTCTCGCTCTCGCTCTCCATGTCTTACTCTACCCTATCCCATCCTAACCAGCAGAAAATGGACTAAGATCTTGCTAAACTCTGGCCAGCCAGAGACAAAACTGATGAGCTTTGTGGGGAAGGGGGGAAGCATAGAGTGAGAGCTTGCACTAAGAATCCTCTCAGCAAAAAGTATAGAAGGTGAGAATTGGCTGGCTGCGAGTGGCAGTCTTGGGAAGCAAAGGGTGGTGGAGGAGGAAATGTCAGGCTGCTTGTTGGAGTCTTGAAAAGGAGTGAAATGTTGAACATTGCTCATTTTAACTCAAGTTGTACCTGCAAGCCTGGAGTCTTTGGGAGTGTGGGGTGATTCTTTCTGAAATGCGAGTGGAGAAGCTGGGCTTCATGGTGGCTGTTGGAGTAGCGAAGCTGTAGCTGATGGCACGCACTGCATCATGGGCACAGAAGGATCACAGGTAGACATGGATGGACTTGACTTGTCAGGAGGAAGAGATGGCGCATCGGTCATGACTAACGATACATTCATTAAGAGGGGCCGAGTGGAGAATACAGACGTTTCCTTGCATGTGTTTATGGCTGCCTTGTTAGTGCTTCTCATCCTCTTCACCTTACTGGGCAACACACTTGTGTGCATGGCAGTGATCAAATTTAGGCATCTACGCTCCAAGGTCACCAACTTCTTTGTCATCTCCTTGGCTGTGTCAGATCTCTTTGTAGCAGTGCTGGTGATGCCATGGAAAGCAGTTGCTGAAGTGGCTGGTTTCTGGCCTTTTGGTGGTTTCTGTGACATTTGGGTGGCTTTTGATATCATGTGTTCCACAGCATCAATCCTCAACTTGTGCATCATTAGCATGGACCGCTACTGGGCCATTTCCAGCCCCTTCCGCTATGAACGGAAGATGACCCGGCGGGTAGCTTTTGTTATGATTGGGGTGGCTTGGATGCTCTCCGTTCTGATCTCATTCATACCTGTCCATCTGAGATGGCACAAAGCCAGGAAGCTCCTTCCTGATGAGGAATCAGGCTCCAACATCACCTGGATACTAGAAGGAAATTGTGACTCTAGCCTCAACAGAACCTATGCTATCTCCTCATCATTCATCAGTTTCTATATTCCTGTTGCTATCATGATAGTGACATACACCCGGATTTTCCGCATTGCGCAGCGACAGATACGAAGGATCTCTTCTCTAGAGAGGGCAGTGGAACATGCCCAGAGTTGCCAAAGCAGTGAGTGTTCTCATGAGGTCTCCTTGAAGAACTCCTTTAGAAAAGAAACCAAGGTCCTGAAGACCCTTTCTATCATAATGGGAGTCTTTGTCTTCTGCTGGCTTCCTTTCTTTGTGCTCAACTGCATTGTGCCGTTCTGTGATCCCAACCTGCATAAGCTGGGGAAGCTGCCCTGCGTCAGTGATACAGTTTTCAACATCTTTGTCTGGTTTGGCTGGGCAAACTCCTCTCTTAATCCAATCATCTATGCCTTCAATGCTGACTTCCGGAGGGCTTTTGCAGCCATCTTGGGCTGTGGTGGCTTGTGTCCCAGCAATGCTGTGGAGACAGTAAACTTCAGCAATGAGCTGGTTTCATACCATCATGACACCACCTGCCAGAAAGACCTCGGGACCTTAAGTTACCCACACCTTCTCCCTCATGCTATAACCCTTCAAGGAGAGGAGGAGGATGTCATGTTTGACAAGGCCTCCCAGTCATCTCATGATAACAGTGCAACTGTTTTGTCAGCCATTATTCACGTGGAGTATGAGACAGATCTGTCACTGGAGAAGATCACTCCCTTTGCCTCCCATGTAATGGATGAAGAGAGAACCAAGGATGATCCTGCAGAGGGGAACGGGAGCAGTGAACATGAACCTTTTCCATGGGTTAGATGAAACTTGGTGGATGCATGTGGAGGAAAAGGGGTTGGGCCTAATTAGATCATTTTGTATATCTCATTGAAAACAAATATCTATGTATCTTATTAGAAAGTATTTCTGGAGGGATAACTATGTTCGTCTATTGTGGCAAAACCAACAAAGTTTCTTGTGGCATCTTAAAAGCTATTATGACATAAGGTTCCATGGACCACAGGACTACATCATGCATCTGATGAATTATTATCCACAAACATTTATTACAGAATAAATTGTTAGCTTTTAAAGTGCCACACAACTTTGCACAGTGTTTTTAGTAATTATGCAGCTGATGATCTTCAATCATTGGATATAACCAAGGAGAAGAATGCAATACATGATCTTTCCTCTCTCTAATGGATGGGTGTAAATACAGTGCCACTGCTATTTGCATGACAATATGAAATCCAGTTCATATGTTTTAAAAAAGCAAAAATAGAGATGTTGGCCGTTCGAAAATAACATTCAAAATCCATGATTTTATTAAGCTAATTCAAAGGTTAACAATTGCTTGCAAGCTTTCTTCATCATTATTAAAGGTTGTATGTTGGGTGTTGAAGGGAAGAGGAAAATTGTGTTGCTACTGTATAAAGCTCGATGTGCCCTATCTTGCATAATTGGAAGTGGTCTGCAGGCATCTAGTTGTTGTATTGCCTTAATATGGATGGGTTTTTCCTTGACTGACCCAACTATCTTTGCTTTTCATGTGGTCTGGAAAAATAGCAAATTTAGTTGTTCAATAATGAGATTGTACACTAAAGAAAGAAGATTTTATATGGAACTCTGTTCTCTGAAGGTACTTGCCTTTTCACCAGCAAATCAATCTATCTGATCTGACTCTCTTCTCCTAGTAAAACATATCGTCTCCTTTGACCCAGCAGTGATACGGAAATGGTTTGCCATTACCTTCTTCCAAGATGCTTTCCCATCTTCCCAGTCTAGCTTATGGCTGTGGTATTTCCTTGAGGCCTTCCATTCAGGTACTAACAGGTTGGACCTTCTTAGCTTTTCAAAACCAGCTAAGGTCAGCTTGGTGCTACCTTCTGAACGAGCAACTTTAGCTAGAACAGCACTTTGAGTTCTCTCCGGGTTTGTTAATACAATGATTTGTCTGAGTTGGTTTCTTCTTCCCACTTGCTGAGGGATCTGTGAGACTCACCTGAGGATAGAAATAGCTTTGTCTTTAGTAGATGGACTTTGCTTTTTTTTTCTCCAAAAATAGAAGAACAATAATCATATGCTGCTTCTTGTCCCAGCAAGTTTTGGAAGACGGCTTGGTGCAAGTTAATATCTGATCTTCCCCTTCTATATTTCATCTTAAATTCTATAACTGGTAGAGATGGAGCCTTCACACTGCCTGCCTTGTTTTTCTCCTCCCTTTTTGTACTTAATGAAAATTGGTTAACTCAAAAGCTTGCAAACTATTCTTTAAGCCTTGAGTTGGCATAATAAAGCTGTTGCCTTAAGATGAGGGTTGGCTAACATGCACGTGGTAGAATTTTGAGGTTGTAAGAATAAGAAGATGGGCTTCACCAAGGAGTATCTTAAACTAATGCCCTGTCTCTTTCAATTCACCTTTCCAAGGAAAAGAGAATTGTGAAATTCTCCTAGGTAGAGGATGGTGTTCTTGTACTTGTAAAATGATAAGATGGAGACAAAGCAGAATATGAGAATGTCTGAGGTTTGGGAACATATCACAAGGGAATGTGGTCCTTTTTTAGATTGGAAAGTATGTACAGGTGGGTGGGGGATCTACAGAAAGTTGTGTCACTGAAAACAGCAGCAGCAGCCCCCTCCATTGTGAACAATTTGGAAGTCATTGTCAGGGAGAGAGAAGGTAGGAAAATAGGAACTTTCTTGTAGAGAAGTGTTTTTCAAACTTGGCAACTTTAAGATGTGTGGACTTCAACTCCCAGAATTCCACAGCCAGCATGCTGGCTGGGGAATTCTGGGAGTTGAAGTCCACACATCTTAAAGTTGTCAAGTTTGAAAAACACTGTTGTAGGGCAAATGTTGTCCCCTTTTTTTACTTTACTTACACATGCACAACCGTTTACACCTTCCAGATAAACAAATATCCCGTGACTCTCTTCTTCATCCTTGTGTCATTGTTAAGCTATCAGAAAAAATATACTAGTAAGATGTGGTTGTTCAGCTGCTCATTGAGAAGTAATTCTGCTCCCCCCTTCCTTCTAGTGCAAAACCATTGGGTTAATTGGCATGTACTGTACATAGATTTTTCAAAAACTGAATGTCTAATAAATTAAGTAACCATTTCAGCATATTAGTAATGTTCCTGTTCGCAATTCCTCTTCCCCTCCATCATTTTTCAATTTCTTTCCAACATTTCATGACAATGGAGTATGATCACTCTTCCTACATTGGTGGGGATTATTTTGTTGTTATTGTTTCTTGTTTTGAAAAGGAGAGGGTTGGGAGGTAATTATGAGTTATTTTTTTCTTCCCCCCAGCATACTTACCTTGCTGTCTTATTTCTCATTGGCACTCTTTAGATTCTTATTTCCAAGAATCAGGTCTAGGAAAGGCTCCAGCCAGAAATCTCAGAAAATGGCTGCTGATCAGTGCAGACCCATTTCCCCAACTTGGAATTTTCCAGAGGTGTTGAATAACAGTTCCCATAATCCCCATGCAAGCTAAGACTCATTAGAGTTTTAGTCTAACATATATGGAAAACACCAGACTGGGGAAAGCTGGTGTAGATGTGCCTGATAGACTAGTGAGTTGACTTAACTTGCCAGATTCCCCTGTTCCAAGCTGAGTCAAGCTCCAGACTGTGTCAGAGTACTTGCAAATATACTGCCTCCCCACCCCTACCACGTGACTTCTGGCTAACATTTCACCTTTTTTTAAAAAAAAAAAAGATTGATGAAAGTTGACAACTGTGCTGAGATGATAAGAACCCACTGAATGAAAAAAACTACAAAAATATTAATATTAAATGACTATTTTAAAAGACTGATTTTTTAAAAACTTGGATATTACTATCAGTTGCTTATGGCCGCAGCTTCTCCCTGGGCCCTTAAACTTTCAACCTTCATAGGGGCTGGAATTACACATCACGCAAAACCATCATGTACGTAGTTGCTTTGCCTTGGGCTTGCTGTCCCATTTGTAGGGGCTTATTTAACAGACGTGTTTGGTTTCCACCTGGATGATGTTCCAGAAGTCTTTAAAAAGTTGGCTGTTCCCCCAGGCCTTGGGGTGGAGTGTTTGTGGAGCCCCATCAGTTGTATTTTATGGTACATGGAGTGTGGTTTGTCTGGAAGCATCGGATTTTCTTTTTAATGTCTTCAGTTTGTTAAGTGTAAACCACCCCAACTCATTCTGGAGTCAGACAGCCTCTTAATCTAATAAATCATCATCATCATCATCATCATCATCATGGCTTAGTACAGGGGTGGGGAGCCTTTTTCTGCCAAGGGCCATTTGGATATTTATAACTGGGGACCGGGGGGTGGGAGGCAGGGTTTCTGGGATTTCCGTGGACCGGGGGCCGGAGTTTGCGGGCGGGAGCCAATCACAAGCACTGGGGGGCGGGGTTTGCGGGTGGGAGCCAATCGCGTGGAAGGGGCGGGGTTTGCGGGTGGGAGCCCCGCGGCCTGACGTTGCCCACCCATGGCTTAGTAGGTTAGCCCAAGGTCTGAACCCTACCAGATGATAATTTCAACAGGGTCTGTAAGAACTAGAGATACTGTATGCTTTGTTAAACAGAAAGAAATCATGATTTGTGTTGTCGGCTGCACTTTGAAGGCTGTTTTTACTGAAGTTAGTTGCAGTTCTAAAATGGTAAAGATAATTTTCATATCCTTTGACATGCCAACACCAAACCAGGTGGGGAGCTTCCATCTGCAGAATATTTTTGAGGTGGTTCTTTGAAAGTAGCCTTCTCCAGCTGCTGGCCTCTGGATGGGCTGGGAGAGCATCTCACAGCTGATATGACCAAATAAAGTTGCAATCTTGTGATACCTCTTGATTGCTGCAGACAAAAAGAAATTGAACAAATGAATGAATCAATAAGCTAATTATCTGGAGGGCACTGGGCTGAGGAGGGCTGTTTTCATAGTCTTTAGCTAGGAGAAAGGATATACCATTAGGTGAAGAATACAAGCTATATTAATCTTAACAGCGTCAGGATGAATGTGTAGGAAAGCCAATATTGTTCTATAAAGGAGCCCTTGTTCCTTGCTCTTCCCTCTTACTAGGGATGGATAACCTTTCTGTGGCTGGTTGCCTCATTTCTAATTCTTTCTTTCTTTCTTTCTTTCTTTCTTTCTTTCTTTCTTTCTTTCTTTCTTATTTATTCATTCATTCATTCATTCATTCATTCATTCATTCATTCATTCATTTATTTTCGACTCTGAGAGTGAGGAGAGTGTGACTGAAAAATATCCAGGCTTGATTAGTGGTTCTTCTGGCCAGATGGGTAGTTATGATATACTTTTTCATACCATAAAAAATCTTTTTAAAACATGCAACTGAATTTCAGTGGATAATCAGGGGCTGCTTTGGAGGCTCCAAAAAGGGCTGGGGTCAGGGTCTAGGGTTTGAGTTGTGCATCGTTTCCATGGAGTTTGACTAATCAATTCCAGAACACCTTTGAAGCAAATTAAACATGCATCATGTAGTCCATCAGACTCTTGTCTAAAACAGGAAAGCTCTATTAGTGGAAGTAAAACCATCAATATTAGAAATCCCAATAATTATTTTCTCAAATTCAGGTTGCTTTGAAAGACAGGCTGGTGGCACTGCACCAGCATAAGATGCAGATAAGAGGACCAGTTTTCCATTTTAAAACTGGAACTTTAAAAACATTATTGAATGAATCACAATCAAAGGGGAAGCAAAGACATTTTGTTCCTTTCAACAGCACCTTAAGCAAGGATTAGTTCTGTAACAGTGACTATAAGCTGAATAAAGCTGCAAATGAAACCTCTTACAAATAAATTCCAAAGAGCTGAATTCGTTAAATGAGAAGAGACAAAGGAAAATAAATGATTTCCCCCCCCTCTATCACCCATAAGGGAAACAAATGTTGAAGTGGGGCATCAGATAATAGATCTCAGGAACCTCTCTGTTTGCTTAGAAGACCAGAATGGAAATACAGAAAGACAGAAAGATTAGCTTTGCATTCCTAAATTCTAAATAATTTATTCATCATTAAGTGTTATAATTTGTTCAACTTCATAAAGAAAATGCATACAGTAGATGCTGTATCCATACATTAGTCTGTAAATTTGAAGTGTGTGTATTCCTTGGATTAAAATGTATGATAAATATGCAGATCACAAGATTCATAGTGGGTAGAACTGGGCTTTGCATATTGAACTATACTAAGCAGTGAACCATTACAGGTAGTCCTCGCTTAATGACCAGAATTGGGACCAGAATTTCAGTTGCCAAGTGAAGCAGTCATTAAGCAAATCTGACCTGATTTTATGACCTTTTTTGTGGCAGCCGTTAAGCAAATCACCATGGGCTTTAAGTGAACCATGTGGTCATTAAGCAAATCATGTGGTTCCCCATTGATTTTGGTTGCCAGAAGCCAGCCGGGAAGGTCAAAAAATCACATGAGGCGATCACATGACCATGGGATGCTGCAATGGTCATAAATGCGAACTGGTTGCCCAGCACCCAAATCGTGACCACGGGGACGCTGCAATGGTCATAAATGTGAGGACCGGTCATGAGTCGTTTTTTTCCAGCACCGTCGTAAGTCCAAACCATCACTAAACAAATGGTTGTTAAGTGAATACTACCTGTATGTTGTTATTGTTTTGGGTATGTTTTGCTGATACCTGTTACTGAGTAGTTGCTCAGAGGTTCTGCCTCTTTCAAAGTGAGATCGCTGATCCATCATCCAACTCTCTTTTCTATTCTGACTGGAAGACCATGCCAGAGTCTCAGATAGGCAATTTCCCCCTCCATCTGCTATTTGTTGGTGTTCTTGTTTTAAATGCCAGGAATGAAGTTATGTACATGATTTCCATACAATGTCTGGATTTGAAAGATCAAGCTAATTCATACAATGGTTAATTTAGCTTGGAGTTAGTACTGTACATGTTGGTTTTGATGTTGGTTTTGTTTAGATGATAAACCACTTTGGTGTTCTTTATAATGGCACTCTGCATAGAACTACTTTTAATAAAGAAACATCCACACCCATTATGGTGTGAAACCCATAGTTCTATGGCACAACATGTGTTATAACCTAACTAAATGTGGTTTCTTCAACAAACTTTGGTTAAGCAAACTAGAGTGTGTGATGCGTCAGTCCAACCCGTGTCTAGTTCAGCCCTGAATTTAATGTTCTTTGATTGAGCACTTGATTTGGGTTGGCTGTTAATAACACCTCTGTACCTTATTTCAATAACAATGCCTTTTTACTTAGCTTTTCCTATCTGCATCTTTTAATTATTTCCTCTTTATGTATTCTCATCCTGTCTGCTAAGTTTAGAATGGCAGGAGGGAAGCGATAGAAAAGAGGAAAGGAGGACGGCTGCCTGTTTTCCATGTTCAATGTGACATCAAAGATAAACTGGGGCAATGACTTTTAAACAGAACAAAATACTTTGAAAGCGTCAGATTCATGTGCGGAAGGTGAAAAAGGCAGATGTCCATTTTCTTGACATTCCACTTAAAGATCTCTCTCTAACTTGAATAGTGATTAAGAAAGTGGGGCTTTTGTGAACCTTATCTCCATTACAGGCTGCACTGCGGTTATGAGCATGATTGAAATCCCTTGATTCCCAGCTGCTCAACTCACAAGGCGACCACAAAAACCATGGTTCCTGCAGTCTCCTCACAAGGAGCAGCTGTCCGGAGTGCAAGCGAGCAATCTCATGGTCTCTCCTTGTCCAGAGAGAGTCCTCTGACCAGAATTCACCATCTGGCCACTGATCTCCACCTCAATGCCATCCCCGCTCCTTCAGGGACGTCTAGCTCGCCATTAGACCTCACTGGAAGCCAGCTTCTGCCTATTTTTCAAGGGTCTTGTTCATAACATAGCACCACTTATGTGCACGTGAAGAAAGGGTCTCATCCCAAAGAGTCTACGAATCCCACTGAGGGAGGGCAGGAAGTTGGAGATAGGAGGAAGAAGGTGTGTTTATGTCAGAACTTACCAGTATATAGCTTAGTTACAGTAGTAGAAGGTAAAGGTTCCCCCTGCACATTTGTGCAGTTGTGTCCGACTCTGGGGGCCGGTGCTCATCTCTGTTACCCGAAGAGCCAGCGTTGTCCGAAGACGCTTCCACGGTCATGTGGCCGGCATGACCAGCGGAGTTGCCGGAGTCGCGGCCCAGCAGGGCCCAGCAGGGCTTGACGGAGCCTGGAGCCTGGTAGCCTTCCCGGATGGAGCGACGCAGCGTGGTGGAGTCCGACGGGTCCAGCGGACTTGGGGGGACCCCAGCGAGGAATGGGTGGCTGTGCAGACTGTGGAGACTGTGGCCCAGCAGCCAGAGAAGGGACGCTTACGGTGGCCGGTGGAGACCAGTTAGAAACGGCACCGGCACCGAGACGACTGCGGGGGCTGTGGAGTGTGAAGCAGCTTCCCAAAGATTGATGAACTGGAACTGGGGTGCTCCCGAGATTGAACGGACTTGTAAATTTTTATATACTTTATATCTGGACTCCACTATTGGGATTAATGAAGATCTTCCCAATAGCGTTAGCTTGTTGGTTACTTGAAGGACAACCACCCCCACTGCCAGGGCGGCACGAAATTGCGGGGTCTCTTGTGCGAGTGTGGTTCCCCCCCGCAAGTGAGAGTGGCGGGAGGGGGTCCAGGATTGTATGGGACTGAGAGAGTACCTAACCCTGAGTGAGAGACAGGGTAGGTAAGAGTGACTGGTTGCCCCTTGTGGCTAGTGAGAGAGGCCACAGGGGCATAGTGAGTGATTGGATTGGTGAATGGACTGGGGTGGTTGAGGCTTTCCAGCGCTGAGAGCTTTTGCTGGTTGCGCTGGTGGCCTACGACTCCCCAGGAAGATTGAGAGTGAAAGGATGGATGGATGGAAGAGAACCCCGCTTAGATCCAGGTTTTCAAGGGTTCCGGGAGTGGAGGCGACCGGGCCAGGGAACTCGGGGGACTATAATGTGGGTAATTCGATCGAGGTGGTGACGGGCAGGCGATATTATGGCGGGAACCGGAGGACAGGCCATCTTCGGGGAAGGCGCCCCCGATGTTTAGTATCGGTGGCGCGTTCCGGTCCTCCGAGTTCAACCCCAGGTTCTGGACAGCAGATCCTTGAGGGCTCCGGTTTTCGGCTGCTGCTACTCAACGCCAGGTCAGTAAACAACAAAGCCCCTCTCATAAGTGAATTAATCACGGAGAGAGGGGCAGACCTGGCGTGTATTACTGAGACCTGGCTGGGCCCAGAGGGAGGGGTAGCCCTTTCGGAAATGTGCCCAGCCGGATTTCAGGTGTGGCACCAGCCGAGAGACTGGGGTAGGGGATGAGGGGTGGCAGTTATCATCAGAGAATCCTTGGTGGCTTTCAGGGGCCTTGCTCCACAAGTATCCGGATGTGAGACCCTGTTTTTCAAGTTGGGTGCCTGGGAACAGTTGGGAGTGTTGCTACTGTACCAGCCTCCCTGCTGCGTAGCAACCTCCCTGCCTGAGCTGCTGGAGGCCGTCTCGGGGTTGGCGGTGGAGTTCCCCAGGCTTATGGTCCTGGGGGATTTTAACCTGCTGTCCCTGGGGCTTACCTCGGAAGCGGCTCGGGAGTTCATGGCTACCATGGCAGCCATGGGCCTGTCTCAGATTATTCGGGACCCGACTCGAGACAGTGGACTCACTCCGGATTTGGTTTTCTTGTCAGAGCAATGGCAAAGTAATCTGAGGGGAAAGTTAGAACTATCCCCGTTGTCATGGTCAGATCACGTCCTGATATCCCTAGGATTCTCTTATGCCGCCCCACTCCGTAGGGAGGCAGGACCTATTCGATTGGTCCGCCCCCGGTGACTTATGGACCCATTGAGGTTTCAGAGGGAGCTGGGGGTAATACCCAAAGATCTGCTGCACGGTCCAGCGGAGGCATTGGCCGCAACCTGGACTAAGGAGGCGGCCGGTGCCTTGGACAGGATCACGCCGATGCGACCTCTCCAGCCCCATTCGACCCGTCACTTCCTGTGGTTTACGGAGGAGTTGAGGGTCTTGAAGAGGGTGAAGAGACGTCTAGAGCGCCGCTGGAGAAAGACAAAGACAGAACTCGACCGAACACAATCTAGAGCCGCTATTAAGGCCTACCTTGTGGCGGTAAGAGCGGCGAAACGTGAATATTTCTACGCACTTATTGCATCCGCAGAATGCCGTCCGACGGCCCTGTTCAAGATTACTAGATCTCTCTTGGGTAGGGTGGTACCGACCACCCACCTGCAGGGCCGTGCGGAAGAATTTGCTGAGCATCTGCAGGATAAAATCGCTCGGATTCGGTCTAAGTTGGACTCCATGCGTGAAATGCAGTCTGGGGAGATGCCGGGAGAATGGTCTTGCCCTATTATCTGGGAACGATTTGATCCTGTTGGACCTGAGGAAGTGGACAGGATCCTTCGAATTGTTAATTCCACCACATGTTATTTAGACCCCTGCCCTTCCTGGCTGGTAAAATCAGCCAGGGAGGTGACATGTGGATGGGTCCAGGCTATGATTAATACATTCTTGGCGGAGGGGGTGCTTCCAACTGCTTTTAAAGAGGCACTGGTGCACCCCCTCCTCAAGAAGCCATCCCTGGACCCTACCATCCTGGACAATTTTCGTCCAGTCTCCCACCTCCCCTTTTTGGGAAAGGTGGTTGAGAAAGTGGTGGCGTTGCAACTTCAAAGGACCCTGGATGAAGCGGATTATCTAGACCCTTTCCAGTCAGGTTTCAGGCCGGGACATGGGACGGAGACTGCATTGGTCGCACTTATGGATGATCTCTGGCGGGAGCGGGATGGTGGTAGTGCATCCATCTTTGCTCTCTTGGATCTCTCAGCGGCATTCGATACCATCGACAATGGTATCCTGTTGGGGCAGCTTAGGGAGTTGGGGGTGGGCGGCGTAGTTTTGCGCTGGTTCACCTCCTTCCTCCGAGGCCACTCCCAGTCGGTGGTAATAGGAGAGGAGAGATCTGACCCTCGGCCCCTCTTGTGTGGGGTGCCGCAGGGTTCGGTTCTCTCTCCTCTCCTATTTAACATCTACATGAAACCGCTGGGCGAGGTCATCCGACACCATGGGATGAGGTATCATCAGTATGCGGATGATACTCAATTGTACATCTCCATCCCTGGTGAAGTAAGTGATGCAGTGACCACCCTGTCCCAGTGCCTGGGGGCTGTGAGGGCCTGGATGGGGAACAACAGGCTATAATTGAACCCTGGCAAGACCGAGTGGCTGTGGATTGATGGCCTAGCGTCTTCTGGGAAATTATCATCTTTGGTTCTTGATGGGGTAGCACTGCCCCATTCGGAACCGGTGCGGAACTTGGGGGTCCTTCTAGACTCACGACTCCTGCTCAAAGAGCAGGTGGCAGTCGTGGCTAGGAGGGCTTTCGCACAACTTCGGTTGGTGCGCCAGTTACGCCCATTCCTGGATCGCGACGCCCTCCGAACAGTCACTCATGCTCTCGTCATCTCCCATGTAGATTATTGCAATGCGCTCTACATGGGGCTACCCTTGAAGACTATTCGGAAGCTTCAGCTGGTGCAGAATGCGGCCGCGCGAGCAATTTTGGGTGCACCAAAATCTGCACATAAAACACCTTTGCTCCGCAAGCTGCATTGGGTGCCGGTCTGCTTCCGGGTACAATTCAAGGTGTTGGTTATCACCTTTAAAGCCATACATGGCATGGGGCCAGAATACCTGAGGGACCGTCTTATCCCCATTTTATCGACCCGCCCCACCAGGTCATTCAGGGAAGGCCTGCTACGAACCCCATCAATCAAAGAATGTCATCTGATGGGGTCTAGGAGACGGGCCTTCTCTGTGGTAGCACCCACACTGTGGAACATCTTGCCCCCAGAGTTGAGGCAGATCTCCTCCCTCCCGACCTTTAGGAAAGAGCTGAAGACCTGGTTTTGCCGCCTGGCATGGGAAGGAGGAAAAGATAGTTCCTCATGGGGGTGGCTAATTCCTTAACTTTATAATGTCCTTCGTTTTAATTCCATCGTCCATCTGGATTTTTAATTATTTATTATTTTTATATATTGTATATTCATGTTTTATATTCTGTTTTAACTATTTCATTGTAAACCGCCCAGAGTTCCCCGTTGGGGGAGATGGGCGGTTATATTAATTTAATAAAATAAATAAATAAATAATAAATGACGCATGCAGAACGCTGTTACCTTCCCACCGAAGTGGTACCTATTCATCTACTTGCATTTGCATGCTTTCGAATTGCTAGGTTGGCAAGAGCTGGGGCTAGTGTGGGAGCTCACTCCGTCATGCAGCACTTGGGTCTCGAACCGCCAATCTTCCAATTGACAAGCCTGGCGTCTTACCCGCTGAGCCACCACGCCCCTGGCAGTTACAGTAGTAGTAGGGAATAAATTACAGGAAAAATTGTACAAAAACTTGGATCTTTTTTTTCATAGACAGAAGAGGACAATTGGCACTCCAGGAATAAGAGCAAGACAATATTGTTTTAAGAAAGCAGGAGATTGTTAAATGGTTGATGGCATGTTGAAGCTAGAGAAGTAAAGCTGTGTGCTTTGGGCTTTATTATGCCTTGTTTACATGTGCCAGTGTAGGAAATAATCTGCTTTACAAGTCCTAGAGAAAGATTTTGGCTTTTAGGATTTTTGAAGCTCCGGTCACTGGGCAGACGGACAGAGCCATTCTCCATCTTCCAGATTTGAGATACGATGGGAGATTTCCTCCTGCCCTGTAATCCAGACTAAGATAGCACAGTTTGACTATTGAAACACACATTCACCCTGAATATCAACTGCACTCTCCACAAGAAACAGTCACTGACGTGTTACCAGAAATCCCTTTTATTGAAATCAGGGGCGGGCGGCTTTTAGCTCCCTTCTGTGGAAGCCTTCAGAGCCTACTCTGACCAACAGTGCAGAAAACTGGCAGCAAGTTTTCCATAAGCAGCTCATTTTAACTACGAAGTTAATCAAAGATGATCTCCTTGGAAGGTATTTAAGAGCTGCATGTAGTTGGACATGTCCCCACCTCCCGAGCCGCATACCCGGCCTTGCGTTAATATGCTGGGCTTCCTTTTCTAATTTGCAGAATCACTAACATATTCAGTCTATTCCAAAAATGGTGTGAATATTAATGCATGCTGATTAGACACATATATGAACATTTACTGAGTTCCCTGGCTCGGTTAATGCATGCAAGTGGCTTAGATAACAAAGTGGTGGACCGAGTGAGAAATAAAGGTACTGCTCAGTTCAAACCTGGAGGGAAGATACTGAAACAATTTCTCACCTGGGAAAAGAGCTGCTTGTTGGAGTAGCTTTAAGCGTCTACAGATCTGTTTTCAGCTTGACTGTGGGGTGGGGTTGGGGGTAGAATACATAATAAATGAACTGAGTTTGACATTTTCAGTAACATCCCCAGTTACCAGGAAACAGACTGGAGGGCGCAAGGCGGCTGCTATTTAAGACGCTGAACCAGATGCTATTAGAGACACAAAGGTCAGACTGTGACTCATTCCTCTTGACCAGAGATGAATTGCAAAGGTGATTCCAAACAGCCCCTTCTCATTGCCCCAGAAAGTGGGATGTGGGGCCCAGCATCTGGGGAAGTGAGAAGGGACTTTGGGACTTTTCTGTTCAGGATAAAATTAAAATGGAAGCCTAAACCAAGGATTCTCATAAATGCGTCAAGAACCACCGTGGTTAGCTGATGCAAACTTGCATTCGTTTGTTCTCATTTTGCAGCTAGAGAATCTGGAGATCTGACGCAAGATTTGATTTAGCTGACATAACTGAGGAAATTGCCCGTTCAAAGGATGTCTCTGTCATGAATTCTTCAGCCAGCATTGACATATCTAACTTGGTTCTCAAGATCATCATACTGACCTAGGTGTCTACATTCACCTATCATGATAAGCTATATTGAGGCTTATATAATTTTAACGTAGAGCAATGGGTGAACCGATCCATTGTGGTTAGCGACCTATGCTTTATGGTGTAGCATTATGTGGGATCCTGATTATTGTAGCTTACTCAGTAACCATAGCTTAGTACCGTGACTTAACTCATCCAGTGTTTATGAAGCGGTTTGGGCATTTGAAAGTCACTTTCCCAACTGGGTGACTTATAGGTGTAATAGTGCCCATAGGTCCCAACCAGCACAAGCCCATTCTGCTGAGATTGAGGATTGGAAGAGCACAGACAATATTGTCTGGCACTGGGAATCAAGTAGCTCTCCAGAAGCCACTGAGTTTCTCTCATTATCTTTCTGTTCTTTTCCAAACTGGAGTCATGAGAGGTTATTCTCATCAGGGTCTATTGGCCAAGCCAAGCTGGGAGTTGCTGAAGGTCTTGACCACTTGAAGGAAAGACTCTTGTGCAATCAGAAGATTGGCTTTCTCAATTTGTATGTTAATTTTTGGCAATCAGCTTCAGTTCAGGGGGAGGAAAAGAGCTGGAACGGTTAACCCACTGAGGGCGAGGAGCAAAGAACCTCAGATAGGGAGGTACAGCAGCAGCAGGGTAGCATAAAAAGGCCCAGCGATGCCACATACTTACTTTGCAAGCTCTGAACGGCGAAAGGCCCGCAGGATGGCTGGGAAGGAGGTGTATTAATGAGTCACTCAGCCATTGTATTTCTGTCCTGCTTTCTCTGCAGGTGCTCAGGTGGCACAAAGAGCATTTCCTTTTCCAATTATTCCCCACCCCAATCCTGCAGGATAGATTGGGCTGGGAGAGAATGGCTGACTGAGAGTCACCGAGCGAGCCTCCATAGCTGAAGGTGGACCCCAATTGGGATCTTCCTATTCTTAGTCCAAAACCTTAATAATATGCCACATTGCTCTTAAAAGAAAAGTGAAACATTTATATTTATATTTATTTATGTTTCCATTCTCATCCCTATGGGTGGCATGTGTCTTCCTCGATCTTGGGTTCTCTGCCAGAGGCCTGGGAGTTTTAGGGTTCTGCGCAGTATCTTAGCTGTTCCTAGCACTGCACTCTTCTGGACAGAGAGCTCAGATGTTGTTCCTGGGATCTCCCAGCTTGGGAGTCACAGCCCTGAGTGCTCCTACCACCACTGGGACCACTTTGGCCTTCACTTTGCACATCCTCTCCAGTTCCTCTTTCAGGCCCTGGTACTTCTCCAGCTTCTCACATGATGTTGCTGTCCCTTGGCACCGCTACATCTATCCCCACCGCCGTCTTCTGGTCCTTGTCTACTACCACGATGCCTGGTTGATTGGCCAGTACCTGCCTGTCCGTCTGAATCTGGAAGTCCCACAGGAGGGAGGGAGGGAGGGAGGGAGAGAGAGAGAGAAAGAGAGAGAGAGAGAGAGAGAGAGAGAGATTGATTTTGTCTTCGCTCCTGCCCACTAATTGCTCTTAATTCTACACCAGGTTATCTTTTGCATGGTCAATGCAAAAGGGAAACAGAGTTTTTCGTCTGTTTCTACTTCCAGGTTTTGCAACAGGCTTGACCTGTCACACTTAGCACAGCTTCTCCTAACCTGCCCTTGAAGATGGCCTGGAAGTCCAGAAGGCCACTGTTGCCTGTTGACTTGTGAAAGTGGGTTTGGGGGAAGAACACTTATGCTGCAGGAGCTCCACTGGTTGCTCCTTTGAGATAGTGTGGTTATTTATCAAGTCCTTTATGGCTCAGGTCTTCATCAACTCTGGGATGATGTTTTCCAGGTGCAGTCTACCTGGCCAATATGAGTTCCCTGAGAGGGAGTGCTGTTGGGTTCTCATCCCCCGAATCAGAATGGCCCCTACTCTATTAACATTTAGGAAAGTGGTCAAAACTGCTTTTCTACTGGTCTTTTAGACATAAAGTTGAGTGCAGTATTGGGGGCAGATGTTAAGGGCCAAGTTATGTTGGCAATTCATCTGTAAATACAGATGAAGCTTTGCTCGCTCGCCCACCGCTCACCTCCTGCTGTACGGACCGGTACCGGCCCGGGGGTTGGAGACCCCTGTGTTAGAGAATCTCGCACCTTCCCAAGATTTCGCAGACTGAGAATATAACGAAGAAGCATAGTAAGACTTTCTTGTAGTAGGTAATTAATTTATGTCTGTCTTACCAGTCAGTGGTTGTATGCATACACACACATACATTCTGCTTGTGATTTTGTATACTATTTTCTTTTTGGGTCAGTCCTCTGGCAAATAATGATACACTTTTACAAGCTGGTTTCAGCGTGACAGTTTTTTTTTTAAACTGCAGTGAAATTTTATTGTACATTTCGGTTTTCTCAAACTCTACACTGAAATATTTAGAGCAAGATCTTACCATGGGATGGAGCACAATTTTTTTTTCTAAGAAAGGGTACTTGGATGGAAAAGATAGATTTAACTAAGTCAATGAGCAAACATTTTTGACACAATTATTGTGGTCAGACATACCTTAAGCCATATTAACCAACTAAGTGTGTCTGTGAGAATGCTTTTTCCAAAGACCACATGGTAACCTCTTGCTTGTGGCTATTTTTGTATGACACACCCAGCCACAACACAGTTAAGCACACTTTAGTCTAGCACAGCCTTTCTCAACTTTTTGACCCTGGAGGAACCCTTGAAATATTTTTCAGGCCTCGAGGAACCCCTGTACATTCAGGCACAAATATAGGCCAGAAGTTAAAAAATTATTATATTCGTTTCATGGGTAGGCCTGTATATATGCATTAACAGGGTTCTTAAACTAAAAATAAAGAACGAAACTTACCTCTTTAATATGAAGTTGCCTGAATTTGAAATAATGTTTTAAATAAATCGTGATCTCCCAGGGAACCCCTAGTGACCTCTCGCAGAACCACGCAACCCTGGCTGAGAAACCCTGCTCTAGCAGATCGAGCAAATCCAATAGTGTGGTTAGCACATGGTTCAGAAAACTGGATAGAATAAACCACAGGTATGGCTAAATTGAACCCAGTTGCTGGGAAGTTGGTTTTGTGAGAATGCAGAAATGGCCCTTTAAGAGAGACAATGGGACTTCTAGAACCAGGAACAATTCTGAGATCAGTAACTAGAAAGATCTGAACAGCTTAGGGGACAACCCTTTACCAACTGAAGATCGAGTAAGTTTTCTCTTAAGGAGGTGATTGCTATTAAATGTTTAATGCTCAGAGCTCAGAAGCCCCTGTGTGCCATAGACCATACCATCTTTCCTGATTGATGCAAGGGTGGGTGACCTATGGCCCTAAGTCTATATACAACCCGTGGTCTACTTTCTCAGAGTCTTCAGCCTGTTTCCAGAGCCCTCTGCAGGAGATCAGGTCTCTGCTGAGCGTTCTCTCTCCCTCCCCCACTTCCTACAGCTAGAGGAAAGTGGGGCTTTCATGGCAGTTGGCTCACACCTAACTATGATTTGCCAAGAAAACTGCAGGGACTTGGCCAGGCAGTCTCCGAGAATCGGACATGACTGAACAGATTTTTTTTTAAAAAAAACTATGGTTTATTCAGTTAAGAGCTAGAAGTGACTCCTTTGGATCTCAGCCCCACATGTGGCCTAGGGCTGCAACGCCATTTTTCCTGCAGGCCCTGCTTCCCCCACCCCCCCCACGAACCTTCCTTGCCTTGTGAAATCAAACGTTCAAGACAGGTGGGGCGTTCCTGCACTGTCTGTGTGCATGCAGACAAGCAGATAAGGCTGCCGCCCCAACATGCTAAAACTCTACATTTATCACCAATTCCGAGGAATTAGTCACCACCTTTGTCTTAAAACAAGTTCCCAAACAGCGTCTCAATCGAACAGGGAAGTTACATAGCAGAAACAGATCTACAGGTAGTCCTCGCTTAAGACCAGAATTGGGACCGGAATTTCGGTTGCTAAGCAAAGCGGTCACTAAGTGTATCCGACCTGATCTTTTTTGCAGCGGTTGTTAAGCAAATCACCACGGGCGTTAAGTGAACCACATGGTTGTTAAGCAAATCACACGGTTCCCCATTGATTTTGGTTGCCAGAAGCTGGCCACGAAGGTCGAAAATGGCGATCACGTGACCACGGCATGCTGCGATGGTCATAAGTGTGAACCGGTTGCCATGTGCCCAAATCGTGATCACGTGAGCACGGGGATGCTGCAACGGTTGTAAGTGTGAGGACCGGTTGCAAGTCGGTTTTTTCAGCACCATCGTAAGTCCGAACCATCACTAAACGAATGGCTGTAAAGTGAGGACTACCTGTACTCTTATTGTAACTCGCCGCACTGCATTGTATTTTGGGAAAGTGGGTGTGAAGCACCTTCCCCAAATGAGAGATTTCCTAATGGGTCCATTTCGATTTCAACTCCCATCATGCATGGTCGGCATGGCCAAAAATTAAGTTCCTGTGAAATAAACACAGTAGAAGGCTGCTTGCCTGAACAGCCTGGCAGAATCCCGTAAAGCAGTGTTTCTCAACCTTGACAGCTTGAAGATGTGTGGACTTCAACTCCCAGAATTCCCCAGCCAGCAGATGCTGGCTGGGGAATTCTGGGAGTTGAAGTCCACACACCTTCAAGCTGCCAAGGTTGAGAAACACTGCCCTAAAGGTTTCCAAAAGCAACAGCACACATGCTTTTGCAACTGTCAATAATTTTTCATTAGCTGAATTGGTTAAATTGATGAAAAATATCATACCTGATGCATCTGCCATGTTTACCCTGGTTTGCACGAGTAGAAAACTGGCCGAATTTTAAAAAACATGCTAGGCTAAGATGTAGGTAGGCAGCTTGTAGAACGGCATATAAACTCTGCCTGTATGATTGGTTAGCTGATTTATATTGAAAAGTTTTCTGGCTCATCTTGTGCAAATCCAGGCAAGGAGGAGAGTTACTTCAGCAGTTTAATTCATTTAATCATGGGTAAACCTGACACGTGAGTAAAGCAATGTAGACGTGGCTGAAGCAGCAGCCCCCACTTTCTTCTTCATCATCATCATCATCATCATCATCTGCCGTCCAACTCCCACCCACTCAGGGCGGTTTACTCTGGAAACTAAAGCTTGCAGACAAGACCGAATGTGGTGTCTGAACCTGGCTGGGCTCACACAGCATTGCTAAACCCGGGTTAACAAAATTCGTGGCGCGCGCGCCGCTCAAGCCAGCCACAAATGCCGGCTCAGCGTGACAGCTCGGCTCAGCCAATAGCTGGGCTCTCCCAACGCTTTAAACCACAAACTCCCCAACTTCGGTCCTGCGTGCGGTTTGAACCCCTTCCTATCTGGATGGCTTAAATGTGGGCACCGGGACGCGAAAGACCCGGGCAAGGGGGCCTCCCGCTCCTCCCCTCTCCCTTAGCCGGAGCGGAGGCGCGCCACCCAATCCGAATTGGCAGCGCTCACGTGGACGGAGGATGGGCGCGGGGCGGGGAGGACGGCGAGGACGCGGGGAGGAGCCGAGCCGAGCCGCAGCTTGGCGAGGCCGCCCGCCGCCGGGAAAGAGGAGGGACTTCTCAGCCGGGCCTCGCGGTACGTGCAGGGTCCCCTTGCCGGGGGCCGCTCCGAACGCGCCCCCGACTCGCCTCTCCAAGCCCCGGGCGGCCCGGCTCCGCGGGGAGGGGCTTTGGGGCTCCGCTGGCTCGCGCTGGGCATGGCGCGGACTGTCCGGCCACCGCAGCGCCCCGTGGAGCGCACGGGCTTCGGGGGAGGCTGCAGGTCCTCCGCGCGATGCCGGGCGGCGTAGCCCCCTGCGGTTGGCAGAAACCGGCAGGTGGGTGTCTGCAGCGAGGCCGCCCTGTCGCGGGGAGATCCCAGCCAGCCGACCCCCCGCGCACCCCGTTCTGCCCTGTGAGATGGCTATGGCGCAACTGGCGCGTTAGGTGGCCCGCTGGAAGGGGGCTGGTGCGCCCGATTGGATCCTCTTGTGGTCCTGGCAGGATAACTGGTGCAAGCTGGTTCCAGTTTTGTCCCCCGGCTGCCTCTTTGTCTTAGATTGGCACAAGGGCCCGAGGACTGGCACTTGAGCTCCTGGGTCAGTATTGCTAAATGTGCCCAGTGGTCCATCTCTTTTTAAAAGCACATAGAAAAACAACAGCACAGCCTTTAAAACAACCACAATAACCTTGCACCTGTTCGGATGCCACAGGGTTCTAGAATAGAAAGACCTGAAAAGAAAAGCGTATGGAGTGGGACGTGTATGGAAACCTTACCCAACTGATATGGTTCATTTTTCATTTTAAAAACTTCATCTTAACAGCTCCTTGATAAATTTGCAGCATTTTGTATTTCTATTTAGCAGATACTGAATGTAAGCTCTGCATTCATTTTCTTAGTTGTTCTAACCTTTAAAATGCCTGGAGCAGTCACACTATATGCATCTATTCCAGTGTTTCTCAACCTTGGCAACTTTAAGACATGTAGACTTCAACTCCCAGAATTCCCCAGCCAGCATGGGAGTTGAATTCTATTCTATAGGTATATTCTAAATTTTAGAAAAATATATTTTAAGCAGTAGTAGAAGTAAGAAGATTGTTCTTGGTGAATGGAGTGAACCTTTTTGGCCTAGTCTAATTATCTGCCCAATTTTGTCCCCTTCTGACAGGCCACCACCCCACTGTCACCCTGGCGCTGCGTTGTTTGGATGGCGTGTTCCTTTCTCCCATGGAGAATGACTTTGTCGACAAGATCATGGAGGAACTGGACCACTTCCTGGTTCAGAACCAGCTGCAAAAGTAAGAATCTTCTCTCCCATTACCCCAACCCAAACTGAGCCAGGAGGTCACTTACAAAGGGATTGAACCGTAGATCCATGAAATTTAGCTCCACCTTTTCCTTAGAGCAGAGCTTTCCAAACTTTTCATGTTGGTGACACACTTTTTAGACATGCATCATTTTGCGACACACTCTTATAGTAGGGCACAAGGCAGGCACTAGGACCTGCGCGGAATCCTAGCAGGGCTCGGAGGCAGCAGCAGCTGCGACACACCCAGACACTGCAGCCGACACACTAATGTGTCCCGACACACAGTTTGGAAAGCTCTGCCTTAGAGATTTTTAAAGTCAGGCTATGCATGAAATGTTCCTCTCCCACCAAGGTCCGGTTTTGCTTCTGATGTGCATGCCTTTTGAGGATCTGGATTAGTTCAGGGGCAGAAAACGTGACTTGACACAGGAGATCCTAGACTTAATCTCCATTGAAAGGATCAGATAGCAGGTGGATGAAAAAAGCTTTTTCCTGGAAATCCCAAAAGTGAAAAGAGGAAACTCAGGCCGAATTTCGGCTTTTCGCCTCCGCCTCAAAACCATGCCTTCAGTCTCAGGCATGGTCAATTCAGAGGAGCAGAGGCAGCTAATAGAAAAGACCTTTGTTGTTTGGGACCCTGAAGAGCAGAATTTTCCAGGTAAATCTTGGTGGTTAGGTAGACAAATAATCAGATCTTACCTGTTGGCCCAAGGAACAGGAGAATGTGGTTCTGGCTTAGCGTGATGATGAACCAGCCCTCGTAGTTAGAAACTTTTGGGTTACAGCTTAGCGTGATGTGCAAACCTAGACAAACATTGGGTTATTTAAGAAGCCATACCTTAGCAGGATGCGTGAGCATCATTTTATGGCACAATGTTGGGTTGTTTCCTTGCTGGTTGTTTTTTTAAAACAGATTGCCATCTTGTACCACCAGCTTTCTCTAGTTTGATGCCCTCTAGATTTGGCTCTGTACATAGTTAAAAGGAAGCCCCTTAAACGCACTAGAATGTTTATTTCTCATTAACCAGGATACATATGATAGCACTCTTAAGTATGGTTGCCGGCATGCTGGACTGCTCCTGGATTTTGATACTCCTTGAGCTAACACAGGGTTTCTCAACCAGGGTTCCGTGGCACCCTAGGGTTCCTCAAGAAATCAGTAGGGGTTCCCTGGGAGATCACAATTTATTTAAAAAATTATTTCCAATTCGGACCACTTCACATTAAAGAGGTAAGTTTCATTCTGTATTTTTAGTTCAAGAACCCTGTTCATGCAGTGTTCATACAGGCCTACCCATGAAACAAATATAATAATTTTGTAACTTCTGGCCTATATTTGAGCCTGAATGTGCAGGGGTTCCCCGAGGCCTGAAAAATATTTCAAGGGTTCCTCCAGGGTCAAAAGGTTGAGAAAGGCTGGGCTAACGTAATGATTTATAATGTATTCATTTATTTGTTAGATTTAAACCCTGCCTTTCCTCCAGGAGCTCAAGACAGCTGACATGACACTTCATCCTGGTTTGTCCCCACAACAATCCCCCTATGAGATAGCGACTAGCCCAGAATCACTCAGGGAACTTCTTTGGCTGAAGATGGACCAAAACCTGCCCTGTCTTCCTGCCCCTTGTTCGACCTCTTCAGGAATTCTGAGTGGGACTCCCAACAACATTGCAGCCTGAAGCCCCACAGTTTGGAATTGCTCCGTTCTTTCTGTTTTTCTCCTGCCATTCAGCAGGATTCTGTTGCTGCTAAGCATGCTCTCTCCGTAAGAGCAATTTTAAAGCCCTTTTGCATGCTCCCCCCCCCCCCCCCGAAGACTATTATTTTGCCAGGAACAGAGTTCCCTTGAGGAATGGCACTCACAACCTTGGGATATCAGAAATAGAACATCAGGTCTATTATTATAAGTTCTTATATCTCTCTCCCTCTTTCCTTTCTGCTGAACTGTCCCTTTCGTAAGAGTGGCTGATTTTATTCCCTGTCTTCTTTTCTTACAGAGTCCTCTTGTTTCCTCCCCTGTCCAGTCGCCTGAGATACTTGATCCACCGAACCGTTGATGACGTTGATCTCCTGAGCAGCTTTTCTGTCGGAGAAGGGTGGAGGAGGAGGACGGTGGTCTGTCATTCGGCAGTTAGGTTGGAGGGTCCCGTTTTAATGGCTCACTTTCAGTGATATCTTGAGAACTGAATAAGGCAGTGTTTCTCAACCTCGGCAACTTTAAGCTGTGTGGACTTCAATTCCCAGAATTCCCCAGCCAGCCATGGGGAATTGCTGGGGGAATTCTGGAAGTTGAAGTCCACACAGCTTAAAGTTACCGAGGTTGAGAAACACTGGAATAAGGGATAAAAGCTCAAGAACCCATAACCAGCAGAATGGGCTCAATCGCATTTTGAAAGCAAGACCATCCAGGAAGAGGGTGGGAGGCATTTGATTCTCTAGAGCTTAACATTTCAGAACAGCTTGCATGTTCTTTGCATTCAAAATGTTAAAGGTATGCCAGATTTTTGACAAGCGAGGACTTCTTATGTTCCCCCAAAAGACAGCATGGAAGCCATTCTGTGTTAGTCCCACAACATGTCCTCAAAATTCCAAATGTGGTCATGACTCCAACATGGTTGATGACTTCCTTGTTGGCATCTTAGTACCTTCCTTAGCACTTGGAAGGAAGTCCCTCAAATTAGGGATGGTGACAAGTAAACATCTACGCTGGATTCTTTAATAAGGCAAGCTCTTGAGTTTGTCTTTACACGGTGTAGCCAAAATTGGATACATTTGGTCTTGGAGTTCAAAACGTTGAATTGCCTATTTCTTGCGTTTCTGGCTGTTCTCTTGGGTTTAGGTTGCCTGATGAGCCAGATGACCCCAATGGTGCTGTTGAAGCCTCCCACTTCAACCACCTCCCCCATGGAAGAAGCAGAGGGAGCCGATCCAGAGGAGGCCCGCGGCAGATAGAAGCCCTGGCCAACAGTTCCCAAGGCCGAAGAGGAAATGGCCGGGGTAGAAGGCAGCCCCAGAAAAAGCCAGACAGAGCCCTCTATGTCCCCAGGGCGATGCGGAAGAAGCCAGACGGCCTGGGACAAGGTGGCTCCACAGAAGCTTTTGAGACTGAGTTGCATTCTTTGGGCAGCAACAAGGAGGAATGCCAAACATCCAGGGCCACTTGTGGTGGTGAAAGGAGTACAGATGGAAACAGGTTATCCAGCAAGACTGAATGTGAAAACACAGAGGCCAAAGGCCCCCCGAAGGAAAGATATTCAAATATGGAGTCTGGTAATGAAGGTGGTAAAGGTGCCCTGGGGTGCCCAGATTCCCCTCTTTTGAAGGACGCGCCCAGTGCATCTGACCTGGAAAAGCAAGATAATGTGAAGCAGGTCCTGTTGGTATCAAAAAGTAGTCCAAACATAACCGAAATAGGTACCCACTCTAAAGATGGCAGAAATGTTTTGGTCCCAGAAAGCTGTGAAAGCTCAGGTCCTCCAGAAGGACCGATGGAAACTTTTGTTGATGCTCTTTCAAAACCAAGTGGACATTCACCTTTGTCAGAAGGCCAAAAGTGCGAAGCTCCAGATGTCCAGGAGTTGAACACGAAACCACCCATTCTAGAAGATACAGATAAAAGCTGCCAGGATTCCATTCTGTTAGAAAGTGGTCCCTTCCTGTCCCTTCCTGAAAACAGTGGGGCAGATGTGTCAAATGCTCTTCTGTTGAAACCTAGTCAGGACTTCCCCCTCTTGGAAAATAAGCATGGGACGAGCGCTTGTGCCAATGGAGGGGAGGAGTGTAAGCTGCTCCCAGACCTGGAAAGGAGAACTGTAGATGCCTCCAAGGACAGCACTGAGTTGCCAGTGGAAACCCAAACTAAAGATTGCACTGTTGCCCTTCCATTGGAATGTGGCCCAACCCAGGCATCCGGAGTCATCCAGGAGGACTTACTGGGGCGGGTACCATCTCCTGTACTGGATAGTTTCAAAACTCCATCTCGGCTTAATCCTCAGGCTCAACCCTACTTGCATAGCTCTGTCTCCGATCCCAACAAAGCCAAGGTGCGATTGGAAAGCCAGGAGAAAGCGTCTGTGGGCCTGGAGGGGCACCAGTGGCCTGGGGTGGAGCTGTCTGCTGGGGATAGAAGCGTGGGCACTTCTTCAGCGGAAGAAAAGAGCAGCATCTTTGAAGATGACTGTGGGGCTGAACTCTTGCAAGAGGTAACAGCATCGTGTCGTTATTTGTTTCCGAGAGCCTGGCTTTATTTAATACAGGTAGTCCTCAACTTACCACCACGATTGGGACTGGAACTTTGGTTGCTAAGAGATGTGGTCGTTAAGCGAGGCATCACGTGACCGTCCTTGATTTTACGACCTTTTTTGTCACGGTCATTAAGCAACTCACGTGGTGGTTAAGCAAATCTGGCTTCCCCCATTGATTTTCCTTGTCGGAAGCCGGCTGGGAAGGTCGCAGATGGTGATCACGTGATCCTGGGATGCTGCAACCTTCATAAATATATGCCGGTGGTTGCCAAGCACCTGAATTTTGATCACGTGACTGCGGGGACGCCACGACGGTCGTAAATGTGAGGACCGGTCGCAGGTCACTTTTCCCAGCGCCATTGTAACTCTGGATGGTCGCTAAACGAATGGTTGTAAGTCAAGGACTACCTGTATACTAATGCACCTCCTTTGAAGCATCTCAGAGTGGTCTGTAATAAAAACGCCAGTAAAGCGTGTAATAATGCATGAAAACAAACAGTATTCAATAAAAAATCAAATAGATGTGTTAAAGGGAGAGGGGAACGTTCTTCCAACATTCATCCTGGGACAGCTTGGGTGAAGTGATAACGTTTCAGAAGGTGCTTATAAAGTCTTTTAGTGGGGACCTGTCGTGGGAGAAACTGATTCCAGAGCACAGGGGCCACCACAGAGAAGCGCTGATAGTATCAAGCAGCTTTTGGAGGATGTTTCAGGAGGTCACCAGGCCCTTTCAGAGCCCCCTGGTGAAGGTGATCCAACAGGCATCCAAGCTGTTTGGGGCCATACAGCCTGCCCTTTGAACCAGGTTTGATGGCTATTCCACAGCTAGTGCAGAGGTTTCTACCAAGGCATAAAGTGCACGGCCAGGCCTATTCTCGGCAACCCGGCCTCGGCCGTCTGGACCAGCCAAGTGTGATCCAGATCAAGCACAAGAACCACAGTGTGAGGTGGGCGGCTCTATAAATTTAAGAAATAAAAAATCGCAGCAATCTAACTGAAGTTACTAGCACACATACAGCTCTGAAACCCGAGTTCCTCCTTCACATTGTTTCCTGCCTTTTTTGTGTTCGTGTCAGCCATTCACCGACTGTGTTGACACATCACCATAAACCGTTGTTTGCTGAATACACCATGATGGTTGGTTTCACATGTGGGAAGTGAAATCCAGTATACTTTGCTAAAGTACCTGTCTGATTTCAGCCCATGTCTGGCTTTCCGCCCCTCCCAATGGGAATAGTCTTCCACAATAAGCATCGTTTACAGCTAGGTTATTTCCTGACCCCAAACAAATCAGGGTTTGGCTTAGTGTGAGCGACGAACCTGGTCTTTCTCAGCGTGGCTGCTTGCCATGTTGCAGACACAGTCCTCGCAATCCCCTTTCCTTGGAAGTGAAAAGCAGGGCAAAATACTTAATCAGTGAAGATGAGTCTGTCTTTCTTGATTTGATTCCATTTGTTATCCACTGCAGTTGAACAGCTCTTGATAATGAACAATTTCTCCCTGGGGGTTCAAGCAACATTAAAAAATAAATAAATCCGATATGAAACTGTCCTTAGTCTTTGTTGTTGTTTATTCGTTCAGTCGCTTCCGACTCTTCGTGACTTCATGGACCAGCCCACGCCAGAGCTCTCTGTCGGCCGTCACCACCCCCAGCTCCCCAATGGTTGAGTCCATCACCTCCAGAATATCAGCCATCCATCTTGCCCTTGGTCGGCCCCTCTTCCTTTGGCCTTCCACTTTCCCTAGCATCAGCTTCTTCTCCAGGGTATCCTGTCTTCTCATTATGTGGCCAAAGTACTTCAGTTTTGCCTTTAATATCATTCCCTCAAGTGAGCAGTCTGGCTTGATTTCCTGGAGTATGGACTGGTTTGATCTTCTTGCAGTCCAAGGCACTCTCAGAATTTTCCTCCAACACCACAGTTCAAAAGCATCTATCTTCCTTCGCTCAGCCTTCCTTATGGTCCAGCTCTCGCAGCCATAGGTTACTACAGGGAATACCATTGCTTTAACTATGCGGACCTTTGTTGTCAGTGTGATGTCTCTGCTCTTAACTATTTTATCAAGATTTGCCTTAGTCTTTAAGGACAGGGAAAGCAGAACTATCTTTAGTAATGTTGCTGCTGTTTTTAAATGTTTTTGATTGTTTGGGTTCTGTGTATTTTTATTGTTTTAAACTTTTTACATTTACGAGGACGTTACAGAGGCTGTATCAGTGTGGCCAGTCCACCTCGTCAGTAGAATCCTTTATGCCTGCAAAGCTATTTCTGGGCTGTGCCACTGGTAATGGAAGACCTGACTTTATGCCCGCGCCTGGAGCCCCGAGTGTGTGAACGGCCCCGTTTCATGGTTGTGCTGACACCGACGGATTTTAATATCTCTTGGCTGTCTTTATATTTAATTTTTTGTATTGTTTTAATTGTTTGACTGTTTTTTATTATTGTTAGTCGCCCAGAGTCACTGGTCTGAGATGGGCGGCTATATAAATTGATTGATTGATTGATTGATTGATTGATTGATTGAATGAATGAATGAATGAATGAATGAATCCTTTCCATGGGATTTGAGAATTGCTCTGCGAACGTAAATTAGCAGGAATTTGTTTGTCGGGAGGTGGCCATATGAATTATAATGATAGAAAATTAATTCCATCGTGGCACTTTAGTTTTTGCTTAAGATGTTGAAAAGCGCATCCTGAATGAACATCTCCTGGTTCTGTTGATGGTGGTTTGTACTGACTCTTAACTGTATAGAGGTGAAGAGGTGAAGGTGATTTTTTTGCTCTCATGCAAACCCTTGGTTTTCTCTTTTTCAGATCACAAATTATTTGACCATAAAGGACATAAGCATTGAGAAAATTCAGTTTGATTATTCTGGTTACGGGGAGGCACAGATCAACGAGGGAGATTTTGGCCATGTGCTAGAGATCTATGATTTTTCACCTTCGTTAAAAACAGAGCATCTCCTAGAGGCCTTTGCAGACTTCCAGTAAGTGGTAGGCTAAGAGACTGGTGTTTCCTGTTCAGGACCGTCCCAATATTTAAGGACCAAAAGCAGAAGATCCTTTTCTGGAGGGGACTTTTTTTTTTTAATCCGTTCAATCGTGTCTGATTTTCGGAGACTGCCTGGACAAGTCCCTGCAGTTTTCTTGGCAAAGTTTTTCAGGAGTGGTTTGCCATTGCCTTCTTCTTGGGCTAAGAGAGAGTGACTGGCCCAAGGTCACCCAGCTGGCTTCGTCCCTAAGGTGGCACTAGAACTCACAGTTTCTAGCCTGATGCTTTAACCACTACACCAAACTGGCTCTCCATGTAACTTTACAGAGATGTAAATGTAACTAGTATTTAGACATTATTATTATTATTATTATTATTATTATTATTATTATTATTTAGTATTTAGATGTAAATGTAACTAGTATTTAGACCAGGAGATGGTCCTGAGGCAGCTACGTCAGGAATTCTGCTTTGGGTACTGCTCAGAGATGCAAAATTTTACATCTCTGTAAAGTTTGTAAAGTTTGTAAAGATCTTGTGGTGTGCAGGGTGGCTAGGATTGGTTGATTGATGCAGCTAATTTCAACATTAGAGGCTATTAAGCATCTGCTGGGTGGATAGAACCCTCAGCCCATTTGAATATTCATAAAATCACTCTAATATCCCAGGTCTGAATACTAGTTCTCACTGCTAATCAATATATGAGGCAGACCTTTGCATGTTTTGAACTTGGTTTGGAAGATGCGCTTTTGATGCTATGTGAATTGATTCAGAGTGACTCCAAAAGCAGCTGTTCCTTCTTCGGGCCGAAGCGGAAGGGAAGCTGCTAAACTCGCGCGAGGTCCAGAGCCCTTCTGAATCATTTTCAAAATACGCACCATCCTTATATGACTCATTAACAAGATGACTCAGTCATGTTACTAGTTCTTATAACGTATAAATTTAGTGGCTCTGTTTGCATGAGCGGCTTTACCAGGTTGGGGGAAAGGGCAGTTAAATGTTAAATATTAATTTAATTTTTCAATTTTGGGGCCGCCCGACTCTGGGCTGCTTACAATGAGAAGAGAATGAAAAAGAAGCAACATATATCAAGGAAAGAGAATACTGTACAATGACCAGAAGACTGGCTCCTAACTCAAGAAGATCCAAAAGATATTCTAGACCAAATGTATAAAGATGCCAAATCTACCCCAGGCATAGTAATGTATGAGCCCTAATGCAGTTGATTGACCCCCATAGCTGACCCAGAGAGGCTAGCTTTACCCTAAAACAGCCAGGACTGTTTGGAGCAAAACTAATATTTTCCTTTCAATTAAGTTGTGTGGACAACTTACCGGGAGTTAACCGCTCCTTTCTCATTTCTAAGATAGAGATGAAGTTCTAGAGAAGCCCCACAAGAATTCTGTAGGAGGTCCTCTATCTCCTTTTTGCTCCCCCCCCCCCCTTCGGCTGCATGGTATGTTGCAACATTAGACATGCAACTAACTTTTATTTACCTTTTTCCTTTTCATTAAAAAAAAGAAAATGCTAGACTTCTTGAAGGTAGATGATGGGATTAAAGAAATGGGTGATACATACCTGATCCAGTCATCTCGAACTGTGCAGTTCAGAGACATGGGTTGTGATCATCCGAATGGCAGAAGAGGTGACTGGATCAGCTGCAAGCATAACAAGTGATTTCCATGATCAATCCCTTAAGTGTTTTAAGAACATAGAAATTGCCTTCCCTGAGTTAGCACAAAAGTCAAACCAATGTTTCCCAAGCAGGTTAAGAAGAGAAATAATCATTAAGCTGGGTTTGCTTCCTGTAGCTAGAAATAAAAACCCCTATTTATGAACTTGGACATTCTTTTTCTGATTATCCCTACCAGCCCTGCGTGAATGTGGTCTAAACATTCAAACAGTCTCACTTAATAGTCTTTACTGCATTATGCAACAGCGGATTCACAATGTTAATTATGCAGCTTATGCAGTCTTTTCTTTGATGGTGTTGGAAAAATGGCGATTAAATAGAATACGTTCTTCAGGACACCTGCTGTTCATCACTTGATTAGGGCAATGCCTCTCTGAGTTGGCAGAGAATTGGAGGCCAAACCAAAGGTTTGGTTATGTTGCAGGCATAATACTTTTCCTTAATTAATACACATGAAGGGAGGCTGGTGAGACCTTGTTGGGAAATGCAGCACTGAGATAAGACAGGCTCACTTTCCCCAGCATCATCTGAATCAGGGTTACCTGGCCACCCATCCACGCGTTGCTAGAATGCTTAGGGAAGATGATTTATTATGTTCGTGATTGCATTTCATTCCAGACTTTTTTCTGAGAGCTGAAGGCAGCTTCCATAGAGGTCTTCTTTTATTCCCTAAAATGCCATGGGGTAGATTGGATTGAGAGAGTGACTGGCCCAAAGTCACCCAGGAACTCCATGGCAGAGTGGTGACTTGCATCTGGCTCTCCCCCCTCCAATAATCTAATCACGTATTTCCCAACCGTGGCAACTTCCAGATGTGTGGACTTCAACTCCCAAAATTCTCATCAATGGCCAGGCTGGCTGTGGAATTCTGGGATTCTAAGTCCACACACTGGGAAATGGCCAAGGATGGAAATACTGGCCTAACCACTCCACCAGGTGCGTTATGCCTGCTGAAGTTGTACAAAGACAACCTTGCATGAGGGACACATGTCACCCCATTTGAAACCCCCCCACCACTGGGTTTAGTGCTACTCCCTGCATATAACCAACCCAGCACATTCTATTCTGCTTACTGTGCAGGAATACAGAAAGCACTTGGATTTGAAAGCTTCAGATCTGCTTCTGCACGTGATCTTACTCTGGTGAAACCATGACATTTAAAGAATGGTAACTCTGATTTGTCTCTTTCAGAGAGAGTGGATTCAAGCTGCATTGGGTTGATGACACTCATGCCCTCGGGGTCTTTTCCAGTTTGGCAGCAGGTAATTTTGTGTCTCTCTGTGTGTGTTTTCCCCTTTAGTGCACAAAATAAACTCTGCCCTTGCTTTCTGTTTACTGGGTGTTGGTGCCTTATCCTCCCTCTCTCCCTCTGCAAATTGGGTTGGAAGAACTTTAAAAGCCATCACACAGCTCTTGCTTGGTTACACATTATGGCCTGAAGGGCCGGGCTTGCTCGGAAGGATTAAAATGAAGTACATGCAGCAAAGAAGCTAGTTCAGCTCAGTTCATAGACATAAGTTCAGCTCCATGTTTTGCCATTCATGTCTTTACCTCCTCTTAGCAGCCTATTTTCTTGTCTTCTCCCTCTCCTGGCTGGTGGCTGGAAGCTAGAGTGGGTCAAATTACTTTGTTGGAGGCCAGGACAATCATGCAGTGCTGGGATTTGGGGGGAAGGGACTTAATTTTGTTAGCAGTCTTGTGCCACTATGTGAATTGAAGCGAATGGAATGAAATGGAATTGAATGTTTAAAGTATTTAAACACAAACATTCCATTCCATTCGATTCGATTTTAAAATATTTAAAATATTTTCGATTTTAAAATATTTCTGCCAAAGATCCTCAGAAAATTGTATCTCTGCTCTTCAGGGGTTTGTTAACTAGATTTCGGTGATGCACTTTTAGGATGTGGAGGGTGCCATAAAAATGGGGTTTCCAGGCTGCACGTGGCGAACAGTCACTCATGCCCTTGTCATCTCCCGCATAGACTACTGTAATGCGCTCTACATGGGGCTACCCCTGAAGAGTATCCGGAAGCTTCAGCTGGTACAGAATGCGGCGGCGCGAGCAGTTACGGGTGCCATAAGATCGGCACATGTAACACCTCTGCTACGCGAGCTGCATTGGTTGCCAGTTTGCTTCCGGGTCCAATTCAAGGTGTTGGTGATTACCTTTAAAGCCCTATATGGCATAGGACCAGGGTACCTGAGGGACCGTCTCGTCCCGATAACGTCAGCCCGCCCCACCCGTGCGTGCAGAGAGGGCATGCTTCGGACCCCCTCGACAAGAGAATTCCATCTAGCGGGGTCCAGGAGGCGTGCCTTCTCTGCGACAGCGCCCGCCTTATGGAACATCTTGCCCCCGGAGGTGAGACTGGCCCCTTCACTCCTGGCCTTTCGGAAGGCCATTAAGACCTGGCTCTGCCGCCTGGCCTGGGACGACGGAAGTGGTAGCGCCTCCTGGGGTTGGCTGGCCCCGTAGCAATATGACCTGTGCTACGGTCCCCAATCCATCTTGGATTTTATTTTATTTTATTTTATATTTGGATATATTTTTATACATTTCCTATCTTGTATGGTTTTAAATATTTTAAATTTTTAAGTTTTAATTATTGTAACCCGCCCAGAGTCCCTTGTATGGGAGATGGGCGGGGAATAAATTAAATAAATAAAATAAAATAAATAAACTGGGGTTGCTCTCCACTGTAAATGGGGGACTAGCTAGCAAGGAGAGCAGCAAAAAAAGAAAGTTGTGACAATTTGGGAAGGGGCCGACTGTGGGCTGCTCTTCTGTCTGAATTGGCATTCTTGGGCTACTGCAGATGAGTGCATGGACCATCTGGCCTCTCTTCAGGTACTTGGGACAGAAAAGGGCCATACAAAGTTGCTGTCCCCAAGTCAACCTCTAATGTAGAATTCTCCTACATGAGACCAACTCTGGGAGCATTGAGCTCAAAGGTACCTGCTGTGGTCCGGTGTCTCAAAGAATTATCTCTCCTTGTTCAGCATCCCAAGCGTTAGAACAGAGCTATACCTCCATCAAGATCCGGCCTCTGATCCACGGGACAAGACAGTCGAAAATCAAGGCGCTTCAACGGCCAAGTAAGACATGTAATCAGTTTGGAATGCCTCCTCCTGAAAGCAGTGGAGGTCTTGTTTGACTTCTGTGCAAAGGGAGATGGATTTGTGTCACTTTACTTCTAAATTCTAGCCTAGCCTTGCAATTACCCCTCTGCCTAGAACCTGAAAGCATCCGGGAATTCCTTGTGGGCAAATGAGGGGGTGGGCAAAGGAAGGACCAGTCTCTCTCTTCTTCCTTTGTTTGGCTTCTGTGCTGGTGTTCAAAGAAGGGAAAGCACACGTTTCTTCTCTGTCCTTTGTAGAAGGTGATAATGTAAAAATTATTCTGCTGATAAAGTAATGTCCTGCATTTGAGATTTTATTTTATTTATTTATTTTTATCTTGCCTTTATTATTTTTATAAATAACTCAAGGCGGGGAACATACCTGTTGCTCCTTCCTCCTCCTATTTTCCCCACAACAACCACCCTGTGAGGTGAGTTGGGCTGAGAGAGAGGGACTGGCCCAAGGTCACCCAGCCGGCTTTTGTGCCTAAGGCGGGACTAGAACTCTCAGGCCCCTGGTTTGCCATTGGCTCCTTCCTAGGGCTGAGAGACAGGGATTGGCCCAAGGTCACCCAGCCAGCTTTCATGCCTAAGGCGGGACTAGAACTCTCAGGCTCCTGATTTGCCATTGGCTCCTTCCTAGGGCTGAGAGACAGGGACTGGCCCAGGGTCACCCAGCCGGCTTTCATGCCTAAGGCGGGACTAGAACTCTCAGGCTCCTGGTTTGCCATTGGCTCCTTCCTAGGGCTGAGAGACAGGGACTGGCCCAGGGTCACCCAGCCGGCTTTCCTGCCTAAGGCGGGACTAGAACTTTCAGTCTCCTGGTTTCTAGCCCGTTGCCTTAACCACTAGACCAAACTGGCTCTCCAATACAGAAGTGATCTGCCATTGCTTTCTTCCAAGTTTTGTTTTGCTTACTTCCTATTCTAGCCTACAGACCTGGGATGTCCAGATTGTCTTCCATCCAAATATTATCCAGCACCAATCCTGCTTAGCTTTAAAGTTCTGCCAAGTTTAAACCTCTAGCATAAGCAAATTTGTCTAGCAAATGTGAGATGCTGGTCACATTGGTTTTTCACAGCTGGCATGGAAACATAGATTACTAGTAAACCTCTCAACAGGCTAGCAACTTTTGTGGTCTTTCTTTTTTACAAGGTGGTCTCACATCCAGAATATTTAGAAAGTAGCTAGATCTAGTTTCAATGGAAAACAAGGAAGTTAGTGTTGAGAGTATTGATGATCACAATATGGTAAAACTGGTTCAGAAAGGCCATTCATTTTTAGCATCCCTGCAAACAGACTTTCCTGCTACATAGGTGAGCTATGTTAAAGCCTTGAATGTCATGGCCCTTCCTTTTGAAACCAGTGTCTGGAAGAAGAAGGACTGCAGTTTACTATCAAGACTTGGAGAACTGTGACTTGAGGTTTTTTTGTCGGCGGTTCGAGACCCGAGCGCCGCTTGACGGAGTGAGCTCCCGCACTCACCCCAGCTCTGGCTAACCTAGCAATTTGAAAGCATGCAAATGCAAGTAGATGAATAGGTACCACTTCGTGGGATGATAACAGTGTTCCGCGTGCGTCATGCAGCCACATGACCGTGGAAGCATCTTTGGACAGCGCTGGCTCTTCTGCTAAGAAACTGAGATGAGCACCGGCTCCTAGAGTCGGACACGACTGCAGGGGAAAAACCTTTACCTACCTTATAACAACCAGAAGATAGGACGAACTGTGACTTGTTGACAGTGTGGTTAGTGACCAAACAAGGATCAAATTTGAGTCTTGTTCTAATTTGGTTAGTTACAACTGAATTTATACAAGCCACAGTTCCTTGAGTTATGAGTATAATGGTAAACTTAGTTTGCTGAAAAGTGTATGGTTAATTTTTTTTTAAAACTGCTAGGGGATGGAGGAATTATATGAACCCAAGGTTCACGACTGCACAAATGTGCGGGGGGAACCTTAAAAAAAAAAGTTCACTGTGCTTGTTTGTATAGCAGGAAGTAATGCTATAAACATTATACCTGAACTGTCCCAGCATCTTGGAAAGAAGGGAATTGAGTGGTAAGGTGTCAGCCCTCCAAGGCAGACCAGTCTAGGAAACCAAAGTGAACATGCCTCCCTCCTCCCTCCCTTTATCTTCATGAGGACTAGGGAGGGTCTTGTCCGAGACGCTTTCTCGGGTTACAGTTCTGGCCCAGACTCATATTTCTTTTATCTGACCATTGTCTTGGTAGCAGCTCTTTCTCCTGTTCCTCATGATGGTTCCTTCGGTCCATTACATTAAATCCTTATTTAAGGATTCCCTTACTAACTTTACTCAGACTGAAGAAGCTCCTTGGATAAGGAGTGAAACGTTTCTACTGAGAAAATAGAAATCCAGTTGACATGATTCAAGCCACAGACTGTTCCACCTGGATGACTGAGAACCTTCATCGACATATAGTCCATTACATAAGCTTTCTCTGTGTGACATGGTAGCAAAGACTCCCTTCAAACCTAGTCACTCCATGAGCACACCCATATAGCTTCGGTGGCTGCCATATGGACCTGGCTTGGTACTGCCTTCTTCTGGGATGTGTTTCTGGCTTTGCAGTCTAGTCTAGAGCTCTGGGATTTGCTCATGGTCTCCCATTCAAGTGTCAACCAGATCAAACCCTGCTTGGCTTCTTTCAAGGTCGGCCAAAGTTGGTGAGCTGCTACTACCTGAGCTTAGTGGGTTACAGGAGAAAGTTCTAAACCTGTCATCCCTCCCCTTTGGTGGGACAGGCGTTCTAACACCAAAGTCCTCTGTATGTCTAGATTAGTTAGGCCTGATCTACTTGGTGGAATAAAATTATTTGTGGCTTCAAGCCGATTTGGCCAGACTTCTTAAGGCTCTTTCTCCAGCTCCTTTCTAACTCCTGTATTTCTTCTCTGCCATTTCTTCTCTCTCTTTTTTCTTCTCAGAGCTCCTTCAGCTGGCTAAAGAAAGACCCCAGACAGATACAGCAGTAGCCAGAAGGCTGGTGACCAGAGCATTAGGATTACAGCGCAAAAGTCAGCAGAATTCAGGCTGCCAAGGACTGGGATCAGCAGCCACCAACCTGCCAGATTAAAACCAGAGTGGTTTGAGTGACTTGGGGTGGCATTAAAACAATATACACAACAGTGTGATGATGGCAGGTCTCATCTGTTCTTTTTGGTTGTGTGTTTTTGTTTTTTGAAGTAGCGACAGGCTGGTGGTGGTAACGACTGGACATGTTAGAACTGGGAACATTCCCAAGTTGGTTAGAGTTAATCAGTTGGAATTGATGGATGGGATGGAGGCTGATCTGTAAAGGCACCACAGGAGGGCACTGTAGCATCAGAGGATTGCTTCGTCAGCCATTTCAAAATATTGCCAGAAACACCTTCATGAACACCTTTTGTTAGCATGGAAGCGATATGGCTGATTTAATGTTTGTAATCTATTCTTAAACCTCTCTGAAAAGTTGGCTGGAACTAGCATCTCATTCCTGTCAAGAGAATGAATTAAACTTCTTTCAACTGGTGTCAAACCTTCTACTTTCCTCCTTGTGCCTTTTGTATTCCCCCCCCCCTTCCCCTTTCAAAGCTTGGGTAATTCTCAGGTTACAGGCTGGAGCCAGGAGAATTCCTTGGCTGGGAAGAATCTGCTCTAGCTTCTGATCAGTCCATCAATCACTCTAGTTGCATAACTATCCCCACAACACCCAGTTGTTCTTTTGCCCAGTTCAGGTTCTAAATACATTTGAGAAATGCGTGTTGGGATTCGTGCTGATTGGGTTTTGGATTTGATTCCCAGGAGGTCCTTCGGAGCATGCAGGGATGTGAATGAAGCCTTATCTGCAGCTCCTTCAAACCATGGTATTTTTTCCCAGGCATACAGGACTGTTTCTGTTTCTGCAGCTACCATTTGAGCCCAGAATAAGACGTGAACGCCTTAAGTTCCAGACGGGTGCAACGTTTGCCTCTCTGTGCCCTCCAAAGCAAGTTCTTGGGATTTAAAGTGCTGCATTGCACTAAATGGTGGTGGTGGTCCACTTTTGGGAAAAGTGACAGAAAAAAGGAGGATTGAAAAGTAGTTGATGCCCTCTTGCCATTTCTCTCCTAGAAATTGCGTAACTGCTTGGATGAGGCTGATCGAGTGCTTTACTTCTGCCTGTGGACTGTTTTCCAAAGGAATAAGCACTTAACTGCAAGCTTTGGTCTCAAATTATTGGGGGGGGGATGAGTTCCCACCCTTTGCACCCATGCTAGACTACAGGACTAAGTCTAGATGTGGGTGAAGACGCTAGAGCAGAGCTTTCCAAACTGTGTGTCGCGACACAAAAGTGTGTCGCCACACACAGCGTGGTGTGCCGCCACACCACCCGGAAGCGGCGGCGCACGTGTGCATGGTGGCGGCAGCCGCTGCCGCCGCCACCATACACGCGCGCGCCGCCGCACGCCCTCCTGCGCCGCCGCACGCCCCCCCGCACTGCCGCCGTGCGCGCGTGCGCTGCCGCACACCCCCGAGCACCGCCATGCGCGCGCGCACCGCCGCACACCCTCCTGTGTCGCCCCTGCGCGCGCCGCCACACCACCGCCGGCATGTCGCCAGCGGCGGCACTTTGGAAAGCCCTGTGCTAGAGGCACCAAACCACACATCTGCAGGAGCCAATGACTTGTTTACTGACTTTTTCTGTTTTTTTTTTTTAAGCTGTTAACATCCAAGCCAATATGCATGGTGGTTTGTCCAAATCCTATTTTGCCCGCTACATTTAACAACTTAGAAAAGTTGAGACGGGGCCATTCTTTTGGGCTGCAATGTGCGTTCTGTGGTGGGTAATGACTAAATCACTGTTCTAAGAGATGTGGTGCTCCAGTCCACTGGCCAAATTGGATTTCCCAGCCTGGATTTGCTGGGATTGGTTGTGATTTTTCAGTGGTGCAGAAATATGCATTTTTCTGTCTTTTTCTTATGCGAAGGCCTTGTTACAAGTTTTAGGAGCTACAGTCCTTGGTCAAATTAAGTCTCAGCCATGACTGGAAAAAAAAATCCTGATTCTCAGCCAAGAAGCACATCATTTGCTTCTATTTTAATTGCTATTAATGAAAGTAAGCTTAAGTAAAAATTCAGCTAGATGTACCCCTCCCTCTTTGCTGTCACAATGTAGGAGATGTCCCCATTGTTTAACTTCTAGAAATCTTGAGGCCACACTGAAGGACTGCATTGCCAGGAAATGTGGTTGTACCTAACCTCAAGGTGTTAGGTCCTCAATACAGGTAAGCAACACCACCACCTCCTACATTTCAGGATCTTATCCCCCCTTAACCCCTGGCATCTCTAGGTGAAAGGCTCGAATGAAAGGGAACGTTTCTGCTCAAGGGCTGCTCAAACCCACCCATTGGGTTCGTTGGCAGAAGTGCACAACGTTTTAGCAACCATGCTTAAAATGGGGGGAGAGAAGCTGAGGGCTGCAAAGTGGATGGGTTTAGCTTTCAGGAAGAAATACTAGTTCTACTTTAGAATGAATGCTGCAGTTTTCATCTGTCTCCCACCAGGAAAAAAAAAAAGGCAGGAAACCTCTCTCCAATTTCAACAGTCCTGGTCAGAAGAGGTTCTAAGAAGGCTTCGGTCCACAAGTTGCCCACCCCTCAGCTCTCAGGGCAGAGTCTTACAGTAGTAGCTGCTGGCTTTGCATCCTGCAGCATGTTGCCGTCGTTGATTGGGATGTTTTCCTCAGCTGCTGTGCATTTTAATTTTTGTATTTATGGTTTTACTTGATAACGGTTCACTGCCCAGAGTCACTTGTTGAGGTGGGTGGCTACACAAATTGATTAAATAAATAAATAGATTCATAACAGTTGGAGTGTGAGCACTGGGAAATAAGACACATGGCCCATGATATCTGTATTATAGGAAGGGAAGGGAAGGGAAGGGAAGGGAAGGGAAGGGAAGGGAAGGGAAGGGAAGGGAAGGGAAGGGAAGGGAAGGGAAGGGAAGGGAAGGGAGGACAGTCCAAGCATGGTTTTGTGCATGGGCCATTAGCCTTGCCATGCCCATTGTGAGGTACTGGGAAATAAGACACATGGCCCATGACATCTGTATTATAGGAAGGGAAGGGAAGGGAAGGGAAGGGAAGGGGATGAAGGGAAGGGGATGAAGGGAAGGGGATGAAGGGAAGGGAAGGGAAGGGAAGGGAAGGGAAGGGAAGGGAAGGGAAGGGAAGGGAAGGGAAGGGAAGGGAAGGAAAGGAAAGGAAAGGAAAGGAAAGGAAAGGAAAGGAAAGGAAAGGAAAGGCAGTCCAAGCATGGTTTTGTGCATGGGCCATTAGCCTTGCCATGCCCATTGTGAGGTACTGGGAAATAAGACACATGGCCCATGACATCTGTATTATGGGAAGGGAAGGGAAGGGAAGGGAAGGGAAGGGAAAGGAAGGGAAAGGGAAAGGGAAAGGGAAAGGGAAAGGGAAGGAAAGGGAAGGGAAGGAAAGGAAAGGGAAGGAAAGGAAAGGAAAGGAAAGACAGTCCAAGCATGGTTTTGTGCATGGGCCATTAGCCTTGCCATGCCCATTGTGAGGTAGAGTTATCCATTGTGCAGAGGCGAACTCGCTCTGAAAGTTCGTTAGTGCAATTAAAAAAAAATACAAATGGTCAGCCTAATCTCAGTTCATTCAACACTTTTACCTGTGCAAACTAACGTTTTATAATCCTCTTAGCTTATCCTCCCAACCACTGTGTCTGGTCTAGTTCTCATTTAACAAGCAAGAATCAGCGAGCAAGAGAGAGAAAGTAAGTGGATGGCTATAAAAAATCCATAGTATCCCTGATCAAGAAGAGATGTGTGAACTCGGTGGACATAAATCTCTACAGTAGTGGACGAGACACTTTTGATAACATGGCTCATCCCTCCAGTTACGGATTTTTCCCCCCTTTCCTACATTACAGAAGTAGCTAAGGAATGAGTTTTCAAGAAGGGGAGGTTTTAAATCATTTTATAGTTTCTCTTTAAAGTTTAGATACATTGAATTCCCTCTTACAGACCCAAAATAAGATGGGTTTAAAATCTTGATGTAGTCATAGCTAGCAACCTCCACGGTCAGAGGCATCTCCCTTTAGTTACCCAATGCTTAAAAGAAACAATGGATGAAGTCCATTCTGTCCATGTTCACCTTGTGGAGCCTCCAGAAACACCTCATGGATTATTTTTTGGAAACAAAATGCTGGCCGTGGTACTCTGCAGCAAATATAGCTTGATTTTGCAGTTCCCTCTTTTGCATAGGATAGTAAAAGAAAGAAAATTGGAAAACCTTATGGTTTTTTCCCTTTGGAAGTACTGTATACAAATTGTGTCAGCTCTCCCTGGATAAAGGCCTTTCCTTAAAAGAGAAAATTCAAGTAGGAATGGTTTTCTGCAGCAATGCATGACCTCAAACAAACAGAGGCAAATGTGCTTAGCACCATCATACATTTACTAATGCAGGGGTGTCATCAAAAAAATCAAGATGGCTGCAATTGCATACAGGTAGTCCTCAACTTTTAATGGGCGTGGTGGCTCAGCAGGTAAGATCGCAAGTTCGGCGGTTCGAATCCCTAGTGCTGCGTGACCGAGTGAGCTCCCGCACTCGCCCCAGCTCTTGCCAACCTAGCAATTCGAAAGCATGCAAATGCAAGGAGATGAATAGGTACCACTTCGGTGGGATGGTAACAGCATTCCACATGCGTCATGCCGGCCACATGACCGCGGAAGCGTCTTCGGACAGCGCTGGCTCTTCGGCTAACAAACGGAGATGAGCACTGGCCCCTAGAGTCGGACACGACTGCACAAATGTGCGGGGGGAACCTTTACCTTTTTAGTCCTCAACGTACAAGTATTCATTTAGCAACTGTTCAAAGTTATAAAGGTGCTGGAAAAAATGACTTACGACTGGTCCTCACACTTACGACCGTCACAGTGTCACCGCTGGCACGTGATCAAAATTTGGGTGCTTGGTGACCAAAATGTATTTACAACAGTTGCAGAGTCCTGGGGTCACATGATCACCATTTGCAACCTTCCCAGCCGGCTTCCAACAAGCAAAGTCAATGGGGGAAGCCGGATTCAGTTAACGACCATGTGATTCCCTTTACAACTGCGGCAAAAACGGTAATAAAATCGGGCATGACTCACTTAATGACCGCCTCGCTTAGGGAAGTTCTGGTCCCAATTGTGGCCGTAAGTCAAGGACTACCTGTAGTTGGGAGTTGCCGTCTTGACTTTTTTGAACCCCCAAGGACTCCCATGTAAAATGTGTGTCCTAAGAAATTCATTCTTTCTTAAAAGATACCATAGAATAGTTTTTGTAATGAGTAGGGAACAGACCTATCGCTGGAAAAGCTCAGTATATGAGATGTACTTCTTATCTGCAATATTAATGGGGAGGAAGTGGATGGCTGGGGGGGTTGTGGAAAAGACATGGATCAGAATATAAGGCAGGGCAGGTAAATAGCGCACTGTGTTTCGAAAAATTCACAGTCTAGTGGTTTTAAAAACCAAGATGAAAAGTATGATTAATATATCCCCCCCCATGATAGTTCCACCTTTTTTCAAAATCAAATGTCACCAGTACTCTTGGAGATGTGAGCATTGCTAAGATGGAGCCATGTGGCATTCCAGGAAACGAGTGTTCCGTGTGTCACGAGCACAGGGCAGAAACCTCCCCACCAGTGGCATAGAGTCGGGTTTTCAAACATCTGCAAGACAAACCACCAAGGCTGAGAAAGAAGTCGCCCGAAAAGATCACTCTGAGCATCAAGCATCCTTACTGAGTTGTCAGACAGGCGCTGCTGTAGCCCTCTTCGTATACTGCAGTGGACCACGGGGGCATGAGAGTCTGCAATTGGTAAAGTACGCCGAGGGAAGCAAAGTCATACAGCTAGTGTAAAACCTTCCTTCTGTTGGACTGGCGTGAAATTTGAGTCTGCCGTTGTGTCTTCTGCTAAACGTTGCAAAATAGGCTTGGAGTAACACCCTTGAAAAATAACTTACAGAGCTAATGTGAAAGTTCATGGTCAGCTGCTTGATACTTCAGTCTTCCGAGCAGTGGTTAGGGAAATTACGGGGAAAGCCCTTCCTTTCTTAAACAGAGGGGCTCAAGTTAAGAAACCTGATTGTTCATAAGTCCACTGAAGTATTCTTGCTGTCCTGGTTCATTGTAAGCGTTGGCTGTGAGAAAGGAGGAAAGAGAGAAGAATCAAAAGTTATTGTCAGCTGGGATACCCATCTCCCAAAGGCAAGAACTACTGTTTTTCTAAAAATAGTTTTTATTGAAAGATTTTTACATAGAGAACAAGAAATACATTCAAAGAAAGAAAAAAAATATAGTGAAGAAAATGTGAAAAAGAAAAAAAGAAACAAGAAACAACAGAGAAAAGATAGAAAAAAAGAAAAAGAACAGAACAACAGAACAGAACAGAACACATGAAGATGGATGGATGGATGGATGGATGGATGGATGGATGGATGGATGGATGGATGGATGGATGGGGTTTCTGATCTTCCTTTCAGCAGTTATACACACAATTCTAATCAAACCCCTCTCTCCAAGATTACATTATAATTCCCTTCTTTCTACAGGTAGTCCTTGCTTAACAACCACAATTGGGACCAGAATTTTGGTTGTTAAGTGAATCACCATGGGCATTAAGTGAACCATGCGGTCATTAAGTGAATCACCCCATTGATTTTGCTTGCCAGAAGCTGGCTGGGAAGGTTGAAAATGGTGATCACGTGACCACAGGACACTGTAACGGTCATAAATGTGAACCGGTTGCCAAGTGCCCAAATCGTGATCACATGACTGCAGGGACACTGTGACAGTCGTAAGTGTGAGGACCGTTCATAAGTCGGTTTTTCCAGCACCGTCGTAAGTCCGAACCATCACTAAACAAATGGTTGTTAAGCGAGGACTACTTGTATAACTTATTCTTTCTAATCATCAAAACCATAAGTCATAAAATCATTTTCTTTCTTACGCAAAAAGTCCATAAGGGGTTTCCAGTCATTGATGAATGTCAATAATGACCTTTCTCTAATCAAAGAAGTCAGTTTGGTCATCTCAGCATAGGGAAGAACTATTGTTGAAGGAAGACTGATGCCATCAGAGGCCTCAGTCAACTTCATTTCAAAACCTGCCTGCTTCTGCAATGATGACTTTGAATGCTTGTAATCAAGATTATGTGGCCCTTAACAAAGAAAAGTTTCTTCCTGGCCTCAGTATGGCCATGCGTTTCCATTGGAAAAACAAGGGGAAAATTCAGCGAATGAGTTCCAAAGGGAAACCCATCGATTTCAGTTGAAGTCCTGCAATAATGTCCTGCACAGGTTGGAGGGAGGGGGAGGGGGAGGTTGCACAGATTTTTACACAGATTGTACAACTGGATGTTTTGTGTTACTGAAATGTGGCAGTTCTATTTATTTGCAAATTTAAAGAAGGGGGATAGTGCTACCCCTGGAAATTTATGTCAGTTGGATGGAAAACACAAGTTGAAAACAGGAAAAGACCAACTGGGTTTCCAGTTAAAAGCAGTGGAAACTTCCAGATAAGGCTCATTTTTAACTTTGCCTTCAAAACAGGAGAATTTTGTCCTGGCTGATGTTTGGGAGTTCTGATGTCTTAGAGACGTGCTGTGGTTCCTGGAAATTTATTCCAGTAGCCTCTGCAAAGGAACCTGCAGGATTCCAGGATGAGCTTCTACATGGGAGTTTCAGAAACAGATGAACCGGTTCTAATTCAATCACAAAACAATCATAATTTAACAAATAAACAGTGAAACGAATGGAACATTTAAGTAAAAACACAAGATGAGAATCTTTTTCTTATACTTTTTGGACACAAGCTATTCAATTATTGCAGAGAACTACAGAGATAGCCTGGAAGGGGGAACACAAGGGCAGTTCCATAAACACCAGCATAGCCTTGAGAGAGAGAGAGAGAGAGAGGGGTGAGAAAGAAACTCAAGACTGCTCTGCCTTGATTCTCTTTGGTACAAGAGAGGGGAGAAAGTTTGTTAGGCTTTCAAGATTCTGTTGTTATGCCCTGCAACTATGAAGTAGAGTTCCAATAGTCTTAGTGAAGTCTGTTTCCTGACCTGGCCTACCTTGAAGGGCTGACAACTATCTTATTGATACAAGCTTATCTCTGCAAGTACTTGTTAAAAAAAAAAGTAGAAGCCAAACTCACCTATATGGCAGTTGTACACCCACACGCGTTGTAATCCATACCTGAGCTTGCATATCATAACGTTGTTGGAATAATCAGACTCTGCAACTTCAAAGTTTGGATTAACAATGATCTGGGAAAAGATAGATAAAGCAATTTTACTGTGATCTAATTGAAGATATAATCCTGATTTTTGGGGGGGGGTGTAAAAAGAAAAGAAAAGGTAGCTGGGATCATGTAATTGAAGCCCCTTCTCTTTTTACATGTCATACATAACAAAGGGAGGCTTCGATTGTGCAACCACCATCTTGACTCCCCAGCAGACACCACTTTCTTTCCAGCACAAAGTGATGCAGCAATTGCATTTACTGAAGCTAGAACAGCCTGAGAGATCTTCCTTAGGAGCAGTGTTTATGTAAGATCAAAGCTACAGATTTAGACTTCAGACCTGTTTAAGTTATGCTTAAGGTAAAGGTAAAGGTACCCCCCGCACATTTGTGCAGTCGTGTCCGACTCTAGGGGCCGGTGCTCATCTCCGTTTGTTAGCCAAAGAGCCAGCGTTGTCCGAAGACACTTCCACGGTCATGTGGCCGGCATGACGCACGCGGAACGCTGTTACCTGCCCACCGAAGTGGTACCTATTCATCTACTTGCATTTGCATGCTTTCGAATTGCTAGGTTGGCAAGAGCTGGAGCTAGTGCAGGAGCTCACTCTGCACGCAGGGCTAGGGATTCGAACCTCCGAACTTGCAATCTTCCGATCAACAAGCCTGGCGTCTTACCCGCTGAGCCACCACGCCCCTATTATATATAACTAACTAAATATATATATAATATATATATATAATATAATATATAATATATATATATAATATATAATATAAATAAATATATAACTAAGTTATGCTTAGTTATGCAATTAAAATTATGGGCCTCCCCCCTCCCCCTGGGTCACCTATCCCATTGCAAGATTTCTACAGGAAATCCTAACGATGGACAGTGGAAGAGCAATATATCCATGATATATTTTTCTACACGAGAAAGGATTTTAAAAAAAATGCATTTCCCCCCAAACTTGCAGTTGAATTGCAGTAATCCAGAAAAAGCTTTGTCCCACCCATCCCTACCCCGGTATTCTCCAGATAATGTCAGACAGTTTTGAGAACTCCAAGCCTACACAGCCTGGAGAACAACAGATTGTTGCAGGTAGCTGTCTCAGCTCCTCTTATTTTTGCATTTAAGAAGACTGTGGCTTCTTTGCCTAATGGGGACAGGGTTAGGGTGTCATAAAAAACAAGAGAAATGGGCTAATTGACTCAGTCATTTTTATCCCAGAGGCTTGCCTCCAGCCTCAAACAGACCTGATTAAATTAACTCTTCCTGGACAGCTGACTGGGTGATGAGGATTCTAGGATCAAGGCAAGGTTCAAGAGGGGCCCTGGGAAAATGGAGCTTCTGTAAGGAAGTCATCTCTGCTGTTCTTATTTTTCATTCCCTTTGCAGTTATGAGTAAGCGCCAGTGGAGCATGAATGTATGGGGATGGATACGGGCTCCTGTAATGGTGGGAAAGACCTTGGGAGACAGGAGGGAGAGCCACAGACTAGACAACCATCATGCAAAAAGTATCTCAGCCCACAGAAGGAGAGGGGGCATGGAAAGCGTTTCAGAAGAGACCCTCCCTAGTTTCCCAGAGAGTAAAAGGAGAGGAGGGGAGAAAGACTTTCAGTCTTGCAAGATGCTGTTAATGGAACCTTCCAATAAAGATAGAACTAGTACTCCTGGTTGTGCTTCTCGTCTGGACTACCCCAAAGGGCTAACAGCTCCTGAGCTTTCCAAAGTGAAATCAATTCAGATCATGCCACCTAAGCTTTTTCCCCCTCCTGTGGGAATGACAAAGCAGAAAGTGGGCAGGGATATTACAGCTCAGCCTCCTTCGTGGTGGCTAGGAGGTTTGTAAAATTGACTGGCGCAGAACAGGCCCCGCTATTCTGATTATATACTTCCGGCATATTAAGGCGGTCAACTGGCTGGCAAAGGGAGAGGCTGGGTTGCTTGTGTGGTGTAAACAGGGCCTGTGGTTACCAGTCTCTTGTGGAATCACAGCTTACCCGGAAGATGTAGTCTCCTTGTTTGAGATCTGTAACATCAATCCACTGGCAATCAATATCGTGCCGATACACATCATAGCATCCAACAGAGATCCCTTGCTCCCCAAAATTTGCACACTCGTACTGCTTCTGAACACCTAAGAAGGAAGTCAGTACAAAAGTAGTGTCAACGTTTTACAAGAAGACTCTGGTTACAGCGTTGAAAGGGATGATTGTGTTTTAGCTAAGTAGCGATACGGGAAGTGAGCTATGGATGTGCTTCCAGAAGAGCACACCAACAAAAGTGTGGGCTGTGCAGCTGGAAACCCACCTTTGTGCAAGGACTGATGACCCCCATTTTTAAAAGTTATGGGAATTTGCCTATAATGTCCTTTTGATTTTTTTTTTCTAATGGAAGAAGCAAATCATGTAATTAAGTATTCTGTTCCATGTGCATCTCCAAAGAGAGGCAACATGGTGGCAGCTGACTTGGAAGGAGATGTTGTTGGGCGCAGTCCTTGGCATCTCCAACCAAAGAAGGAACTTGTAGGGTAAAGCCTTAGATGTTGCTAAACTCAACAGAGATATACTAAGCCAGGCTGGCCACTGTTCTGATTTAACATAAGGCAGTTTCCTATATCCACAGGAATGAGTGGAGGGGAAAGTACCATTTTCAAAGATTTATTCCAAGGAATGCCCTGGGCCCTCAAGGCATTCTTCAACCTGACTTCTGGATAAGGGGGGATATTCCCAGAATTCTAAGCCTTTAACGGATGGTGGACGATGGAAGGTGGGTTCTCCATTTGAGTCCCCATGGAGTCTCAGCCTTCAGTATACAGTATTTTCTGTACTGGCTATGAGAGGGAAAACAGCTGGGGATTAAGGAGTGCTAGTTCAAAGTATTAGGAATCACTGACATATTATCAATGCACTGTAATTACATTAGAAACGTATGTACCATCTATACAGTCGCTATCCTCCAGGCAAAAGCTGGCCTTATGGCCTTCAGCAACTTGAGTCCAGTTGCTATCCAGCAGATCGTAATGCGCAAACACTTCCATGCTGTGGTAATGCCTGTAGAAGCCAGAAGGAAAGCAAATTTCTGAAGGTTGTCAATGGAGATGTGGTGTCTTGTGTGCACTCAGCCCCTTGTGGTTTAGTCAGGAAACCATGGTTAAGGCTGCTGAATCCAGCCATTATCTTTATATAATTGTAGCCCTTTATTTGTCTATACCATATCTGGTTGTTGGTTGTTTTAGACATGCCAGAGTGGCAGTTTATCATGATTGTGGTATCTCCCCTACCAGGTATGTATACAGAGATTTTTTTTTAATCCATTCAATCGTGTCCGATTCTCGGAGACTGCCTGGACAGGTCCCTGCAGTTTTCTTGGCAAGGTTTTTTGGAGGTAGCTTGCCATTGCCTCCTTCCTAGGGCTGAGAGAGAGGGTCACCCAGCTGGCTTTGTGCCTAAGGTGGGACTAGAACTCACGGCCTCCCGGTTTCTAGCCCGGTGCTTAACCACCACACCAAACTGGCTCTCATACAGGGAATACCTTTTTCCTAAAGGACTATATTAACCTAGCTGGAAGCTCATCCGAACTTCCTACTGGTTAACCATCAGTGCTTTTCACTTAGATGAGAATATCTTCCCAATGTGGCTATTTACTAAGCAAATTCCAGCTTTGTGACATTAGTTTAGAAGCAGGAAAAAAATAACACATGGAATCCATTTCTGGGGAATCCTGTTATTTTGTCCCAAACAATAATGCAATTGAATTCATGTGACATCAGATAGCCTCAAGTCCACTCCTGGCATCCTCTGAGTGTTCTAAATAAAGAACTAAGAGGATCACACATTAGAACAGTGTTTCTCAACTGTGGCAACTTTAAGATGTGTGGACTTCAACCCCCAGAATGCTGGCTGGGGAATTCTGGGAGTTGAAGTGCACACATCTTAAAGTTGCCACGGTTGAGAAACACGGCATTAGAAGATTCCAGGCAAATGAGTCTCTTTGGCCTGATGGGCAAGATTTATTTATTTATTTATTTATTTGTTGAATTTCTATAACCGCCCATCTCCCCCTCAAGGAGGGGGATCATAAAGAGATTGGGTCAAGAACCTTAATATATAGAAGTTACAGCTCTTTCTCCCATTAAACCCAGGAGACATAGTTCTTCTAAATGAATGCATAAGCAATGGAATTGATAAGAGGAAATAAAGCCAGACTGCTCACTTGAGGGAATGATATTAAAGGCAAAACTGAAGTACTTTGGCCACATAATGAGAAGACAGGATACCCTGGAGAAGATGCTGATGCTAGGGAAAGTGGAAGGCAAAAGGAAGAGGGGCCGACCAAGGGCAAGATGGATGGATGATATTCTGGAGGTGATGGACTCGACCATGGGGGAGCTGGGGATGGCGACGGCCGACAGGAAGCTCTGGCGTGGGCTGGTCCATGAAGTCACGAAGAGTCGGAAGCGACTGAACGAATAAACAACAAAACAAATAAATCAAGTCTCAGTTTCCACAAAGGTTAGTGCCTGCTAAAGTTGCAATTGACCTACTCAGGGATGGATGTGCTTTTCCTAAAGCTCAACTCATAATTTGGGAACCAACTTAATCCAGCAGTGCCATAGTGCCCCACAATGCCCTTTATCAAACTGAGCAATGAGCTTACCTCCATGGAGATAATCCTACCACAGTTCTTCACTTTGTGGGAGGCCTAATTCAAAGCGTTAGTTAAGCTTTAAAACTTTAAATAATAGCTTGGGGGTAGATGACTTGAAGAACAATCTGCTCCTATTTATCCCTGCCTGGTCTTGTTTTCATCAAAGTACCCCCATCCCAAGTGAGATTTAGCAGATGGTTATAAAGCGATGGCATCTCTTTCCAGAGATGTTCACTACAACCTATCTTGTACTCTTTTTGCAGAAGACAATACTTTTGTTTGTTTTGTTTTCCAAAGCTTTTAGGGCATTGCTGAGATTTGTATGATCTCTATGGTAAGCATTAGAATTTGTTTATTTATACTTCTGCTACGTTTATATATTTCTGCTATATTTCTGCTATGTATATTGTATATTATGATTATGGGTCAAAGACTAATTCTGTAATGTATGCCCCAGAGAACTTTCATTATAGAATGGCACAGAAATATTTAAGGAAAGAAATGAATACTGTCCACTGATCTTGTGCTAAGATAACTGAGACTGAATCAAGTTCCTTTGAATGACTGGGATTACCATGTTCTTCAAACAAATCAGTCAGAAACTAAGAAAACAACTAAGCAAAAAAAAAATCACTCTAACTTGGCAGGAGATTCTGGACTGAAATCCGACAAGATTTTGATGTTCTTTCCTGAAACCTCATGAGGTGTCATGAAAGAATCCCAACATTTTACAAGATTTGGCAATTTTGCAAGATGGCAGTCTTTTAATTTTTGTTTTTCAAAATAGTTTGTCCTTAGTTGGGGGGCAGAGTTTATAGATAGCATCTAGAGCAGGGGTGGGGAACCTTTTTTCTGCCAAGGGCAATTTGGATATTTATGACCGGGGACCGGGGGGGCGGGGGGGTGGGGTTTCCAGGATTTCCACGGACCCGGGGGGTGGGGTTTGCGGGCGGGAGCCAATCACAAGCACTGGGGGGCGCGGTTTGTGGGCGGGAGACAATCGCACGGAAGGGGCGGGGTTTGCGGGCGGGAGCCCCACGGGACGGACGTTCCCCACCCCTAGAGGGATGATGGGTGCTTTGGATGACCATCTTTGAGTGTTATGTTGCTGGCAACTTGCACAAATCTGAATTAGTTTCACAGATTGAAGGGTTGCATGTATTAAGACACAGAAAGCTCTCTCATACTGTTAGCCTATTTGTCTCTCCAGGACACTACCTCCTCTCTGACTTGAAACCACTTTCCAGGGACCCAGGAAGAAAAGAATTTTTCCCCTCACCTGATACCTGAATCTTCTAAATTGAGAGAACATCAGCTGAATGTGGACGACTTTACCACTGAGTTATAGTTCCTCCCCCAAAACAGAAGTACTGTATGAACGTTGAACCCTTTCTGGTCAGCATGGAATTTATGCCCACAAGGGTGGGATCATAAGCATCGGGTAAACTATAATAAGCTTTTCTGTCAAGATGTTGAAAGAAACTCCTGCATCTTGCAAGGGTTTTTAGTTTTTAATTTGTGCAGCACCCAAGTGGCAGACTTGCTCATGCAAAAACAAAGTTCAGATCCAGAAAACAGGCATATCCTGGTTTAAGCTAAGGGAAACTAAGGGACTGCAAAGTAGAGTTAGTTAGATCCTTTGCACCTGAGAAAATAAACCACAGAGCAACATTAAACACCTGGGATTCAGTATCAGGTAGAGACTCCTAATACATCCATGTATTTATTCTACTTGCATGTGGAGAAAGCGTTTTTTTTAAGGAAACCTTTTTTAAAAAACTGACCCAGAGTTGCTATAATAATTTTATTTTGCCACACATTCTGTGATTTCTCTTTACCAGCCTTTAAGTGGCACCCTGCTACCCACCCATTCCATATCATGAATAGAATTCCAGTCTGGGAATGGAAAATATGGAGGGCTGTTAAGACATCCAAACTATTTACTTTGAAGTTGGACGCTTGAGCTATTTCCAACGCGAAAAAGTAAAACGCAAATGCAAACTGTAGGACTGACTGTGTTCCTAAAATATGTCTGCCTGCTCAGAAAGGTGTTTATCTTATACTGTTTATAGACCAGAAATACTGTAGAGGAATTGAGCATGTATTCCTCTCTATAAACAAACTGGTTTCAACCGACTGATGAGTTGTAGCTGCCTCACTTAATTTGAGCTTTTCGGAAATGCCAGAAAGGAAACTGGCCGTGATAGGAAGCGACATTGCGAGGTTAAGTAGAAAGAGGCCAGACCAAGAGGGCAACCAGCCATGTTTGCTGGTCCAAGAGGGCTTGATAAACTGGTGCTACCAGCTTGCCTGAGGTGCTCATAGGCAACTATCATTCCATAGACACTTCCCAGATGGTACATTCCAGATTCAGCCACTGCTGCCTCCTCTTTGATATGTCTTGCATGGCAAGGCTTGGAATGAGCTCAGCGGTTTTGGAAAGGATATGCCAGTTCAGAGTCTTCAGAGTGAGTTGGACCCAAAATCTGGCTTCATCGAAAACGGCTGCATAGATTCATACAGAACAAAACGACAGGATTCCCCCCCCCCCCTGTACTAAGGCATAACCCAATTTTCGTAGGGACCGGGGCAAGCCCAACTGTGGTTTATTTGATAAATCACAGTTACTTAAATGATGGCTTTGCATGAGATGTGAACAGGCCAGGGATATGCTCATGTGCTTGTTGAGTTTGACTCTGAACCAATGGCCAAGGGCCACCAGCATTTTACCCAAGCGAAGAAACCTTTCCTGCAGGTCGTGCGGGGCCCCTGCATGAGTTGTGTCAGTATTTGGGGGTTTTCACTTTTTTCCTCCTTTGGGGTAATCTGCAAAGGTGGAGGTGTAAAGCAAGACTTACCTGTGGCATTCGTGCCAGATCCAAGCATGGCGGCCAGTTTTGGGGCGGAAGTCAGCCTGCCCATTATTATGGATTTGGGAGGAGAAGCGGAAGAGTCTCCTGTAACCGCTGGACACCGAGGTATTGACTGCCGAGGAGGCCAGGCAATTCTCCTCCATGGCGCACTGCAGCGCGTGCATCGGGCGATCCTCCAGGTAGGATGTGTACTCTACTTCCTTGGCGTTGAGGACGAGATCAGCCGCAGCTGCAGACAAGACCCGTCAATGGAGAGTAAGGACTTTGCTTTTATCCTCTGATTATTTCCGTTGAAGGATTTGTAGGCTGCTTTGCAAAAAGGAAGGTTTCCCAAGACCAGTGTGCATCCTAAGTTATATTTAAAGCAAGCGCATAAAGCAAATGTTTGTAGAGAGAAATAAAAGCAAGGGAAAAAAGCGAATAGCAAAACTGCCAAATGCAGATAATTAAAATGGATACCACACTGCAGGAGCCAACAAGCAAGAATAAACGGAGCTAAAGACAAAAGCACAGAGTAGCACCAAATGCTGAGCCACTTAAAATTAAAAGGCATACTTAATTTCAAAGCCCAGCTCTTCAGAATACAACCATTTTGATTTGTCTAGATTTTGAGTGAAGGAAGCCGAATAGCTTACTTTCTGTACAGGAAACACCGGCTGCATGGCGTCCACCTCCCTTGGGACAGGAGACAGTGACATCATGATGGCAGTGGAACAGGGCCATCTCTGTCCCAGAGCATTTCACCCCACTCATGACCACGTTGTCTGCCCCAGCGTCTCCATACCAGTACCAGGTCTCCTAGTAAGAAATACCGGGAAAAGGAAGGCAATTGAGTATAGATGCTTTGTAATATAATATATTTTAAACCACCTTTCCCACTTGAGTAATCTCCAGAATTGCTGGATTTTAGTTCTGTGGCTTCCAGCCTGGGGGCCTCATGACCAACTCATTGCCTAGCAGGCCCACTATTTTTTTTCAGTATACACGTCAGATAGCTTAGGAGAATTCCTGATTTGAAGGCCAGGGTTCAAATTCAAATTTAATTCAAATCCAGGCTCCCTGAATACCTTGGAGCAGGCAATTCCTTCCTTCCTTTATTGATGTATAGTCAAAGACCAAAAAACATGAACAGTAATAGTACAAATACAAGCAAGGGAAAGAAGTAATAAAACAAAGGAAATTGAAGAAAATGTTCTAGCACAGTTGAAATTATCCATACAATAAAAGCTAAGCCTCAAACCTTCTAGTGGCAATAATGATTGAGCAGAACTTGGCAAAGTTCCTGGAAATCTTCAATGAAAGGTCTGAAAGTAGAAAGTGAACAATTTCCAGGTTCTGGCCAAACAGCACAGCCAGTAAGAAGTGGATATATAAAGGCTGCATGCCAATCATCGTAAAGGGGAAGCGGAGTAAAAACATGAGCAACTGACTCAGTAGAGCATTGTGGGCAAATATAAAAGCACTCACAATACGGGATACAGGTAGTCCTCGATTTATGACCATTCATTTAGTGACCATTCATATTTATGACAGCGCTGAAAAAAGTGACTTATGACCGATCCTCGCACGTACGACTGTCGCAGTGTCTCCAAAGTCACATGATCAAAATTCAGATGCTTGGCAACCGGCATGTACTTACGACAGTTGCAGCGTCCCGGGGTCACGTGATCACCATTTGCAACCTTCACAGCCAGCTTCCGACAAACAAAATCAATGGGGAACCATGTGATTTACTTAATGACCACCGCAAAAAATGTCATAAAATCTGGTGCAGTCACATGATGCCTCACTTAATGACCGCACCACTTAATGATGAATTTTCCAGTCCCTATTGTGGTCATAAATTGAGATAGGATTCTGTCCATGTAGCTTTACAATAAAGTAGAATTAGCTCATCTGGTTGTGATTCCTATCTTGTTTACCCCATGAGGCCAACATCTGGAAAGTTGTAATAGAGTCCAGAGTCCCTCCTCAGGGGGGAGATGGGCGGTGATAAAAATTTGAATAATAAATAATAAATAAATAAAAAAATATGTTCCCCAAGATTCTAGCTGGAATAGTCCAATATTTGGATCAGGGATACAAAACGTTTTTGGTGGAGGGATGCACTTGGCTTTTCAGGCATGCTCAGGGGTCAGACTCCCAAAGGTAGATGGGGCCAGGATAAACCTAATTAAAACATTCTCATGTCATTAATAGTTTGACCCATTAAAATGACTGTTTGCCCATGTTCAGCACTGTTGTTTACTTCAATTTATCAATCATATCATTGGCTGGAGAGGACTGGAGGCCAACATGGCTTTTGGTTCATCTTTGTAATAACCTTCGCCAGTCCCGAAGCCTTTGCCATCAGCTAAAGGGCCATAACAAGTTATTTAGCTCAATTGGACTGATATCATCAATTCAATCATACGGAAAGTTGTTCAATAATATAGCCCAGGGCTTTCCAAACTATTGCCGTTGGCGACACACCAATGGCCGGCGCGCAAAACCCCAGAAGTGCCGGTGGCGGCGCTTCCGGGTTGCCGCTGCTGCTGCCGCGCTTTCGGGTTTTTGTGCGCCGTGGCAGCGGTGGCAGTGGTGGTATCCTGGAACCCGGAAGTGCTGATGGCCCGCTGCTGCTGCGCGCTGCCGCGCATGGTGGCAGCGGTGCGCCATCAGCGCTTCTGGGTTGTCGTGCGACACACTTGGGGCCCCCAGGTGACACAGTACTGTGTTGCGACACACAGTTTGGAAAGCCCTGATATAGCCTGTAAATTCCTTCCATATCTTGCTAATGCATTTACGGCACACACTTTATTATTTTATTTTATTTTATTTTATTTTATTTTATTTTATTTTATTTTATTTTATTTTATTTTATTTTATTTTATTATTTTTTTTATTTTTTTTTATTTTTTTTTGTTTTATTTATGATTTAAATTTGTATCACCGCCCATCTCCTCCATACCTGGGGACTTTATGCAAGATTCAACCCAATTTAAAAGAAATCCAGGACATAAGAAGTATAAATCCATTTCAGAAATGGAAGCTGCCGTGAGTTGTTTTATGTTGGTGGTAGTAAATGAAATAAATTGATCAATACAGACTTGACTCTCCCTATCTCACTTACATGTAGAGCAATGGCAGATGCTGTCCTACTCTGCTCTTCCCTCACTTCATTTGCTGTGACAATAAGTGGGAACCCAACAGAAGGATGGGCCATGTAACACATGTGTTAGACTTCATATTTCCAAGAAAAAGGGGGAACCTGCTGCCAGTCCAACGGGTCTTCTAATAGCTGCTTAAGTTCCTTGCCTCCAGATCTAATCAATAGAGCAGTCAATGACTGGGAGTGAAAGATGACCCACCATTCCAAACCAGCTTTGCTAGCAGAAATTATTAAGGTCAGGCAGTGAAGGACTCCAGATGGTGGTACAGAGGAAAGTGAGGTAGGATGCACTGTAGTCCTTATCCTGCTTCTACATGGCCCTGGGTTTGTGTCTGGAGAGAGACGAGATGGATCCAGTCCTCCTTTGCTTCTTGCTGCTGCTGAATTTGGTAGCACACCAAGCATGTGGTCAAAATTCAAGGGCAGCTTTGGAGGAGCCTTCAAACAATCCTATGGGTTGTGTACTTTCGATCTAATGGGAAACGTCTCATTGGCACTTGGATCACCTGTTTTTCTGCCCCCCCCCCCAATCCATGCTGGCCTTTAATGAGAAGAAATTAACTGAGTTATGAGCAAATTAGAATGCCATTTTCCTGAGCTCACAGAGCAATTGAGGCCTGGCACCTTTCCCAGAAAATACATAACTACTCAATAATCAGCAAATCAAACTTCTTGACAGCCCCCCCCCCCCAGCCCCCTGGAGTCATGCAGGAGCCAAGGATCCTGTCTACTGTGAATGAATGCCTTTTCCATCAGCAGCTGTCCTGTCCTGAGCACAGGACTGACCACAACAGCATTTGCCACTGAATAGCCGGCCTAGGCGTTTACACAACGGATCTTTAATGCTGGAGAACTATTCAAGCATCAACAGGAGGGTCACCTCAGATTTGGAGAAGCAACATTGTTCTGGACTAGCTGTGGGAGAGGGACCTATTGGGGACTGGATTAGCTCCATCAAATACTCTGGAAACTGGGAAGTCATACAGGTGATTCTTGAGAATCAGTGCAGCCATCTTAGCATCTTCATTTCTCTATCCCAGAGCTTTCCAAACTTTTCATGTTGGTGACAACTTTTTAGACATGCATCATTTCGCGACACACTCTTACAGCAGGGCACAAGGCAGGCACTAGGACCTGCATGGAATCCTGGCAGGGCTTGGAGGCAGCAGCAGCCTCCACACACCCAGACACTGCAGCCGACACACTAACATGTCACGACACACAGTTTGGAAAGCTCTGCTCTATCCAGTCTCTTGACAAATTAATTTATTGCAAAGGGGATTTATTTGAGATTGGCTGAAGTGTGTTATGTCCAAGCTCCAATTCTCAGTGCAACACAGCTCAATGATTAATTTATCTGCTTAATCTGTTTTGAGACAGAATTACTGCCATTATAGTGTTCTTACCCATTAAATAATCTCTTGCTAGGTTTATGCATCTTGAAGTGTGATTGAACACCAGCTCCATAACCACACTGCACTTTTAACACCATGGTTATAAGCTTACATCACGGAAACAGAATGGAGAATGAAGATGCCTGCTTTGGAAGATGTAAAGATAAAGAATCTAGTAAAACAGCTCATCTTGGAAACAGTTCAGTGGTGCCGGTGGGACCCTGGATATGTTAATACTTCACTATAATCAGATTCTATATAAGAATCATGCAAGAAAAACAGATTAGCAATGGCTGTCCAGTGTCTGGAAGTCGTCTTCATATTCCCCCTCAGGAAAATGCTGCTACGGGGGAAGCAAACAGGATGTTCCCTCTGGTGGTCACAACACACTGGCACAACCTCATTAACAATGGCTTCTCTGCATGCAAACATCCACAGGTTAAGCCTGTCCCACATATACAGAGGGGCTGTATGCTCCGTCAAGGGTGCAGCCTGGAGCAAACACAAGGACTTCTGTTCCCAACGTGAGCAGATCCAGCACAGGGAAATGCCTCCCATCAAATAGCACAAGGGCTGCTAATGTCAACACCGCAGAGAGATCGGAAAGGGGGGCATTCGGCGGACATAGTAGTCCTCACCTCCTGAACCAAAAATTGGCTGCAGTTCAAGAAAATAAGCCAGAGCTCGGAGGTGGCAGTTTTCAGCTAAGCTGAATTTGTAATAGGCAACAGCACGAGTTCCCTTCACTGCCCTTCCCTTTGGGCTTGTGTGTTTGGCCCAACCTATTTCCTGGGGAAAGGTTGAAGGAGGAAATGAAGCTTGTTGCAACAAATCATAGGTGGAGCATTGAGGTCCTCATCAAAGAACACATTTCCCAACCACTTTCTCCAGAGATACTATTCCCCATGAAACTGATGCACTCTCCCTTCCCTGCCACAACTTTATTCATCAACTACTCACCCTACCTATCTACCTACCTACGAATGAAGTGACAGGATGGGGAACTTACATGTGAGGAGATAAATAGATGAAGAGGGCTCTAAATTATCCTTTGAAATGGAGCCCTGCTAAGAGTGAGATCTATTCACTACTAAATAATCTGGCTTGCTGTTTGCCTTTCTGGATGTGATTCTCAAAGTGGTTATTTCATACAGACACAGAAACTCTCTCTTCCAAGGTTGAGAGGCCCTGGGTAAAATATTTTTTTTGGGGGGGGCATGCATTTCTGTGCAATCACCTCCTACCTCTTTCCTTTTCTACTTCTCCCCTCCTAATCCTGTCTCACATTTATTTTTATTATTTATTTATAATTCAAATTTATCACCGCCCATCTCCCCCAACGGGGGACACATTGCTTGTCATCACACTTTACCAGGCAGCAGTGCCATCTCCTTATTTTTCTCTGATCTTTAACTTATGCAGAAGAATTAGCTTAGGAAAAAGACGGGGCTGTAACTCTGATGTATCAGTGAGATCCATATAATACATCAAAACTGATCACAGTAAACTCAGCAGGGATGAGACTCCTAGCAAAATTGCTATTCCAGAGGGGCCACTGTCTCTTAACCAATTTGCGGCAAGTCCTATATGGCTTGTCGATGAAGGTTCTCTGTCATCCAGGTGGAATTGTCTGTAGCTTGAATCATGTCAACTGGATTTCTATGTTGACATGATTCAAGCTACAGTCCTATATGGCTTGCCTTACGGCTTAATGACTACTACCTTCTCTCTAACTACACCCTCTGAAATATGGGTGGTCCATTTCTCAATGGTTGAAAATGATGTCATCTTAAATATCCTTCTGGGGCCTTGGATTTGTAAGTTCACTCTCCTTCTTGCTGCAAAGCTACTATGCTATGTGGTTCCAGCCACAACTGCTTGGCTTAACAGAGAGATGGATGTTTTTTAGATCAAGATGACACGTGGCTTAAAATGGGCCCCCAAAGTGGTGGATCCAGAACTAAGACTAAATTAATTGAGTTGAACAGTAATTCAAATCACACATGTTTTCACATATCTTTAATATTTCTCCTTTCTGTCACATCAAAAATTACAATTCAGTGCTAACTTTAAATTAAGGGAAATGTTCATGAATAGCTTGAGCGTTCAGAGGAAAGGCAAAATATAGATGTGCCATTTATTTATTAGATTTATGTCCCACCTTTTCTTCAGGAACTCACTGTAGCTTACATGAGTATTTACTTCGTCCAATGAGTTTCTACAGCTGGAAGGAGGGCTCTTGAGCTAAAGTTATGTGCAGCCCAGGAGTTCAGAAATGCCAGGATGGAACCCTTTGGTCTGACACAGTATTATTTTTTTTAATGTATCTATAAAACATGGTGAAATGGAACCTTCAAATACCAGGTGCTGGGGACCAATGATCAAAATAGGCTATCACCATCATTCTTTGTTTGAAGTATCTCAGTGTCCACTAATAAAACATGAGACCTGATGGGCCTTTGATCTGGTCTCCCAAGCCGGTTCTTGTGCTTACGTGCTTTGGTGCTCCTAAAATAAATATTGATGCTCCATGGAGCATAGATGGAGCTTCAGATTATATCCAACTTCTACAAAAGAAACAGTATTATCTATTATCTAATTCATCATAATTACTGTATATCATAATTCATTCTCATGTTACTGATCTTTAACTGGTAAGTGAAGCTTCTGGTTGTTCTGGGCTGTAAAAAGATCTCCCTTTGCTGTCATGACCTGATAGCCCCAAGTTACTGACCAATTTAATGTGGCTCAACATAGGGCCACAAATGACTATTTTATCTTTCATTCATATTTTTTTAAAGGAGGCAGGAAGGGAGGAAAGGAAGTACATAATGCAGAAATATGGGGATATGGAGAAGGGAGACCAAAGGAGAGGGGAGCAGAAAGACAGGTGCAGAAGGAAGTCCTACGTGATGAAAAGTAAACAAGGAATTTGCATGTAGTAAGTTGGGATTCAGTAACTCCTGGCCTGAAATGCTCAAGAATATGTCTTTCAATAAGAGCTTTGAATTCTGCAATGAATACCACTGAGCTTTTGTTTGTACCCCATGGAGTTAACCGCCCAGAGTCCCTCTTCCTGGGGGAGATGGGCGGGGGTAAAATTTGAAAAATAAATAAATAAATTAAGAAGATACTATACCTGGAAAGCATGGCTAGCATAGCCAAGGTCCATCTGGCGACAAACCACCATGGCTTCTGACATACCCCAGTTGTTACTGCAGACTGACCCCCATATGAATGTGCCATTGTGCTCCCGGAGAACTTCCACGCGGCCTTCGTAGGGTGTGCGGCCACCACTCAAGCGTATCTGCGGAGGATAATTGACAGCTATGAAAGTTATGGTTATTGTCACACTCCAATTTCATTCCACAAAGGAGAAAGAATGTTGCATTTCCTGCTCAAAGAGGACATAGAGAGCTAGCTGGGGAAATGAGACATGTAACAAAGACAGTGTTTAGCAAGTCAGTTTATCAAAATTATCTGGCTGGCTTTTGAAAGTGGATTGCCTCCAGTTGACTTGGAAATGACTTAAGATTGTTTAAACACCATTCATTTTAAAAACTGAATGGCAGGAAAAAAGAATCATATTGACGTAGCTCACCCTACCCCAAAGTTTTGAGTTGCTGCCCAACAACATCTCCCATCAGCATGATCACGATGATATCATAAGCCATGTTTCAAGTCCAGGACAAAACATTATTCATTTAGAAGTAAAGGAAGAGCCCCAGGTCCCTAAATAATAATGAATATAGTCCTTGGTACTTTTGATCTAACAGGAAACGGATTGTTAGCACTTGGATCGTAATATCTGATGTTCAATATATATTGTAGCCTTCCCCAACCTGGCGCTCATCAGTTATTTTCAGACTATTACTCCCACAGTTCCCAGCAAGATCTTGGCTAGAATAATTCCTTATAAATCAATTCCCATAATTCCTACCAGAAAAAGTTACACTACTCTAACCTTCCACTCCTATGTCCACCAAGATGACCTTAAAATAATCAATGATGTATGGCGACCCACCATAAGAGCCAGTTTGGTCTAGTGGTTAAGGCTCCAGGATAGAAACCAGGAGACTGAGAGTTCTAGTCCCGCCTTAGGCATGAAAGCCAGCTGGGTGACCTTGGGCCAGTCCCTGTCTCTCAGCCCTAGGAAGGAGCCAATGGCAAACCAGGAGCCTGAGAGTTCTAGTCCCGCCTTAGGCATGAAGGCCGGCTGGGTAACCTTGGGCCAGTCCCTGTCTCTCAGCCCTAGGAAGGAGCCAATGGGAAACCAGGAGACTGAGAGTTCTAGTCCCGCCTTAGGCATGAAGGCTGGCTGGGTAACCTTGGGCCAGTCCCTGTCTCTCAGACCTAGGAAGGAGCCAATGGCAAACCAGGAGACTGAGAGTTCTAGTCCTGCCTTAGGCATGAAAGCCGGCTGGGTGACCTTGGGCCAGTCCCTCTCTCTCAGCCCAACTCACCTCACAGGGTGGTTGTTGTGGGGAAAATAGGAGGAGGAAGGAGTATTAGGTATGTTCGCAGCCTTGAGTTATTTATAAAAATAATAAAGGCAGGATAAGAAGAAACAAACAAACAAACAAACAAACAAACAAATAAATCCTCTTTTTTCTTGGAAATCCAGAACTCCAAAATAACTCTTATATATAGGCTATCCAACTTTATGCAGGGTATATTGGGCTGTGCTTGATTTGATTGTTCACAGGTTTTGCCAGGAACCTCTGAAGATCATACTAATGAAGACTGAAATGTAGTATTGAGACATGAACAATTTTTTCTGGGGGAATGGGAACTCATTATTTTAAAGCAATCTTTACATTCACATTTTTGCTTTCTACCAGTTCTTGACAACAGTGCACTATGTTTACATATGAAAGTTGCTGTTTTGCTAATTTAAAACATTCAGAGACCTGTATGTAGGTTTTTAAAAATGTAATTCTCTGATAATTTTTATATGGAGAAGAAGGGGGAAAATAAATCTTTAGAATTCTACTTCTGTGTTGATTTTGATGTGTTGTGTTTTTCCAAAAAGGTTTAAGTGGCAATGCTCTGCAAATTGAGAAAAGAAGGGAGGGGTTAATTTATCTGAACTCATTTTTGCTAAATATTAATAGGAATTCAAAATTATCTAAAAGAACAGCCTACATGTAAACAAGCAGCAAAATTAAAGCAGCCTTCAGAGATAGAACATTTAATAAAGGAGAGCAGGGCAGAAGATGGTCCACTGAGGGGAACAGAAGCAGAGTAAGGTAGAAGCAACTTCAGGAAACAGTGAGTAGTATAATCTTCATGTGGTCATGGACTGGGAAGAGAAGACAACCCAAAATGAATTCAGTCTAGAAGAACTCTACTCTGAACTGATACTCTTCCGATGTATTGCATTATAACTCACATCATCTCCAAGCTGCCAGGATATGATGTGAGCTGTAGTCCAAACCATCAGGAAGGCATCAGGCTGGCAAAAGAATCTCTTGGGGTTGAGGATCTCAAATCGGAGGTTGCACGGTCTCTTTCTAAAGCTAATCCCCACATTAAGTACTGCTTGAGCATAAATTCAAACTGATCTTTAAGGTGGAGTAATTGTTTTCATGCCACCATTAAGAAGAGACTTAGTAGAAATTATGAAGCAAACTATTTGGAGAAAGGCTAGGATGTTTCTCAAATTGTATTGCGCTCATTGGTTTTAAAAGAACACAGATGTTAAAGTGAATGGAACCTGTGGAGTTCGGCCAAATCCTGGGATGTAAATCTTACAAATTCACTGAACGGCCTGCCAGGATGGACCCTGAGCCAGCAGTCTGAAGATGACCTCAGTTTGGAGGGTTGAGGAAAAACTCCTCCTGTTCAAAACCCAAATTAAGTAAACATTTTAAGAAGTAACCAAAAATCTGATTCACATGACCCTTTTCAGGCCACAGCAGCTATTTGAGGAGCCTGCTGGTGTTTCTGGTCCTCTAACATCTGTTTGTGAGTGTGCTACACTTAATACAGTTTTAGCTCCACTCGCACATGGGTTTAAAAAATTGCAATGTGCTGAAAGTTGAATTTTATACCATAGGTTGGTAGCTGACATCACTAGTTTCTCACAAGCGGTGCCCATGCTACCAAGATATAAAAACAGATTACACCAAAACACCTGAGACAGCCCCTTTGCTCTGTCTAATGGTAAGACTGGTCCTGAGGAAGAGGTGGTATTACTACTTCTACTACCACTACTACTATAGCATTTAACTCTTCTCTTTGGGTCTCTCCTCATTATGTCCCTGCACTAACAACAATATGAGGTAGCTTGGTCTTAGAGGTAGTGGCTGGCCCAATGTCACCCAATAATCTCCAAAGTAGAAGAGGTTGTATCTTTGCTGGTTTCTTGATCTGGAGGTTAAGGAAAAATAGTAAGAAAGGATGGTACCAATCAAAGAGAATACTTGTAGCTCAGGGTTGAACTGTGGAGTCCTTGGGGAAAGGATGGTTTTGTTTCAAGGTTCCAGCTCTTAAGATGAAGTGCATAGTGCATTCTACACAAAAAAGAAAAGCATTCTCCCATTACAGGAGGTCCCAATTCTTCTCACCTGGTTTTGGAAACCCATGGCTGGAATGTTGCATCTCACACTAGCATCTTCTTCATGGGTGCAGCTCCTGATCTCCTTGCTGAATTTGCAGTCCGTAATAGACTTTTCAAACCCTGCGCAGTCCACTTCGTTGAGATGGATGGGGCCTATGCCTTTAAGAAGAGAGGAACACTCACAAGGTCACTTTCCCACAATACGTCCGATGAGGAAAGTTTGTATTTCATATGTTCTGCTTCAGACTACCCCAGTTTGGGGACTACAGCAGTTCAAGTCAACACATCTGCATAGTTGTTCAATTAGGAAATGTACATATCTTACGATCCCCCTTTCAGAGGATAAAGCATATGACTTCATTTTCTTAACACGTAGTAAGCCAGTCTTGCTGTGTTTCCTCCCTCCTTTTCATCTGGCTCAAAAGAACCCTGGTATTTTCCCCCGTGTCCTGTCCTAACAGCACCACTGCATCTGGAGAACACCAGATAGGGAAAGTCTGTAATAATTCATAGACTGGACATCTCGACTCCCCAGATCCCCCCGAAATCCAGATAGAGGTCCAGGAGACTTCTGAGTTAAAAATATCCAGGGCTTCAGTAAAGCCTCTCTGCAATTGGTTTTGTTTTTATTCTTTGAGATATTGTTGCCAGTAATTTTTTCCTTTCTTTCTTTCGATTGTTAGAAACAGAACGAAGGCCAATTTTCCATTTCTCCATCATTTCATAAATTTCATCTGGAGAATTGGGAGCAAAATATATAACTGGCATTTTTGACAATGTTTGCCACTGGCATCCCCCAAGTCTGACATTTCAATAGGGATAAAAATAATTCTTTTACAGGACAACAGAAAGACAAAAGGTCTCAAATAAACATGGGTTATTTGAAGATTTCTACATTATTTTTACTTTTGCAAGGAAATGGAGGGTTATAAAAGGATTTACAAGAAATCTTTGACCTTTAATGGAGGTCATGGCATTACAAAATTACAAAAAATATTATGTCCTCTAGAATGGCTTATGCTTCCCTATTGAAATGCAAGAACTCTGTGATCTAATTATGCCCTTCCAGAGATTCACATGGCCCCTACCCGGGCCCCATTCAAATGGCTCTTAAAGTCTAGCTCTTCTCACAAGTCTTGGGCTAGAATGAACAATGGCCCTCTGGTGGGATGTTGGTCTAGTACAGGGGTCGGCAAACTTTTTATGCCGGGAGCCATTTTGACATGCTCGTGCACATTTTGAAATGCTAGAGAGCCAGGGGGCGGGGTTTGCGGGCAGGGGCCAATCACGTGGAAGGGGGCGGGGTTTGCGGGCGGGGGCCATTCGCATGGAAGGGGGCGAGGTTTGCGGGCGGGGGCCAATCACGTGGAAGGGGGCGGGGTTTGCGGGCGGGAGAGGGCGTCCACCCGGCCCAGCTGCCCGGGGTCCAGGGAGATCAGCTCCGGCAGGATCTGTGCCGAAGAGCGGCCGTGGGGTGGGGGGGCGGCGACGACAAACGACACGCTTCAGGCTTTCAGCGCTGGAAGGAGGCCGCCTTCCAGCGCTGAAAGCCTGAAGCGCGCCGCTTGTCGTCGCCGCCTGCCCCCCCCCCACGGCCGCTCTTCGCCCGCCCGCGTGGAAGAAAGAAGACGATGGAGGGTGGGAAACGAGGCCTGCCCGCTTACCTGCCTGCTTGCCTCCCTCCGCGAGGCCCCCCGCTGCCTTCCCAGGGTCCAAGCCGGATCGGGGGCCTCGCGGAGAGAAGCAGGCAGGCAGGTAAGCGGGCAGCCCTGGCCTCCGCCGCCGGGCCCGCCCCCCTCGGCCGCTTCCGCCCGCCCGCGTGGAAGAAAGAAGACGATGGAGGGTGGGAAACGAGGCCTGCCCGCTTACCTGCCTGCTTGCCTCCCTCCGCGAGGCCCCCCGCTGCCTTCCCAGGGTCCAAGCCGGATCGGGGGCCTCGCGGAGAGAAGCAGGCAGGCAGGTAAGCGGGCAGCCCTGGCCTCCGCCGCCGGGCCCGCCCCCCTCGGCCGCTTCCGCCCGCCCGCGTTGAACAAAGAAGACGATGGAGGGTGGGAAACGAGGCCTGCCCGCTTACCTGCCTGCTTGCCTCCCTCCGCGAGGCCCCCCGCTGCCTTCCCAGGGTCCAAGCCGGATCGGGGGCCTCGCGGAGAGAAGCAGGCAGGCAGGTAAGCGGGCAGCCCTGGCCTCCGCCGCCGGGCCCGCCCCCCTCGGCCGCTTCCGCCCGCCCGCGTGGAAGAAAGAAGACGATGGAGGGTGGGAAACGAGGCCTGCCCGCTTACCTGCCTGCTTGCCTCCCTCCGCGAGGCCCCCCGCTGCCTTCCCAGGGTCCAAGCCGGATCGGGGGCCTCGCGGAGAGAAGCAGGCAGGCAGGTAAGCGGGCAGCCCTGGCCTCCGCCGCCGGGCCCGCCCCCCTCGGCTGCTTCCGCCCGCCCGCGTTGAGCGAAGATGATGATGGGGAAACGAGGCCTGCCCGCTTATCTGCCTGCTTGCCTCTCTCCGCGCAGGGGCTGCTGCGGCTGGAGATGGCGCTGCCTCCCTGCCGCGCCGGGCCTCGCTCAGTGCGAGAGCCAGGGGGCGGGGTTTGCGGGCGGGGGCCTATCACGTGGAAGGGGCGGGAGTGAGTTCAGCTGCGGAAGAGCCACACTCAAGGGGCCAAAGAGCCGCATCTGGCTCGCGAGCTGCCATTTCCGACCCTTGGTCTAGTAGAATTGGTATTGCTTTTCCACACATTTGTTTTGTATTGTTTTGTATTATATTCTTTTAATTGTTTCAGGCTGAACACTGCCCAAAGTTGGGATGGAGCGAGACAGTCTATAATTACATAAATAAATACACAAACAAATATCTATGCCCTTTCCCTACTAAGTCTATTACAGTTTGATAATATGCATATTGTAAACCGCCCAGAGTCCCCCGTTGGGGGAGATGGGCGGTTATATAAATTTAATTAAATAAATAAATAAATAAAATGCATGTTTATTAAATACTACTCCGTGAGCTGCATTGGGTACCAGTTTGCTTCCGGATCCAATTCAAGGTGTTGGTTATCACCTTTAAAGCCCTACATGGCATGGGACCAGGGTATCTGAGGGACCGTCTTGTCCCGACCATATCCACCCGCCCCACCGGATCATGCAGGGAGGGCATGCTTCGGATCCCTTCATTAAGAGAATTCCATCTAGTGGGGTCCAGGAGGCGTGCCTTCTCTGCAGTGGCGCCCGCCCTGCGGGATAACTTGCCCCCTGAGGTGAGACTGGCACCCTCGCTCCTAGCCTTTAGGAAGTCCTTGAAGACCTGGCTCTGCCGCCTTGCCTGGAGTGAAGGAAAGTATAGTTCCTCCTGGGGGTGGTTGGCTTAGTGGTTTCCTCCTTTTAAGAACAGACCATCTTTTGGATTTTTATTTTTTATTTTTATAGTAGTTTTAAATGTCTAGGTTTTATCTTTTATATTCTGGTTGTAAACCACCCAGAGTCTGCCACGGTAGAGATGGGCGGGGATAAATCCAAATAATAAATAAATAAATAAATAAATAAATACTCCCACTAAGTTCAAAAGGTACATATGGAATTGGAGTCTTAGGGTGCTAGCAGATAGACAGTGCTGCTGTCAACAGTCAAAAGATGCTGTCTGTCCTTTATACCCTGCTTTTCTATACCAGCAGGTACTCAAGGCAGGTGAAACAGAACGAAACAAAAAAAAAAAAAATCAAATACAGAATCTAAAAAATTAAAAAAGCAGATTAGAAGCTAATAATCCAGTAGGTCCTCAAATCATTTAACTATTACTAGCAAAGGAGATGTGTCTTTACAGATGTTCTAGACACAGAGAGAATGGGGGCCAAGCACAAATCTTAAGGGAGTATATTTCAAAACCTGTTCCCATGTCGTGTGTAGGTGCAGAAATAACACGCCGAGGCAGGGGATCTAGTCTCTAGTGTTTATTGGTACCTACATACAGAATCCTGCTAAACTGATGGTGCCCGAAGAGCTCCAGAGATATGAGTCCAACCTAGGGCGGAGCTTTCCGGAGGCGTTTGGGAAAGAAGGCCAGGCTTTCCGAGCTACGTGCCCGCTTGCCTCCCATGGGCAAGCTCCCCCCTCCGCTCTCCTGTGTCTCCCTGACATCCCCATTGATTTTGCTTGTCAGAAACTGGCCAGAAGGTCGAAAATGGCGATCATAGGACTCTGGGACACTGCGACAGTCCTAAATGCGAACCGGTTGCCAAGTGCCCAAATTGTGATCACATGACTATGGGGACGCTGCAACATTTGTAAGTGTGAGGACCAGTCGTAAGCTGGTTTTTCCAGCACCGTTGTAAGTCTGAATCATCACTAAACGAATGGTTGTTAAGTGAGGACTACCTGTATTCTGTGTGCTTGCACAGACTAGTATCTTATTAAACTGAAAGACCATTCATGGTTTTCCCAAATTTCAACGACCAAGTTTAGATGGAAAAAGTCAAATTTTTTTGCTGTTCTCATTAAGCAGTAGTCTGCATTTTCTCAAGCAATAATTTTTTCTAAAGCAGACAGAAAAGAATGCTAACAGCTTTTGCTGGAGGTGGTACCTTCTGCTTTATTAATATACTTCAGAGAAATGCTAGTCGTTTTTCTTGGTCGTCTCCAATTTTCAGTAAAGAAAATGCAGCGAAACTGAAGCCGTCTTTCAAAATGTCTAGCTTCTCGCTGGGTAATGTGGCGACCTGCTCAAGCCCCGTCACGTTGCAGGGACTTATTGTCACGTGATGCTTCCGTAGCTGTTACCACAATTAAATATATATCAGAGCCCTCTGGGTGCAGTTTGGCTGGCAAGCGCACATTTTTAAGATTCCAGAGAGCTGCAGTGTGTCTCATGAATTATTTTCCTTTTCTTTCTCCAAACCACACCATTTTGGAGTTACTTCACTTTTTACTTGGGTCTTATAGGGTTGTTCTTGGCTTGGCCACAGATTCCCTACCTCTATGAGGCACAAAGCCTTTCTTAGATGCTACCATTGCTAGCATGAAGAAACTTAAATCCCAGATTCTGGATTGTATAGAATATTACTTTCCTCTCTTGATAAGCCACATTTTGCCTTAAATTACATTGCCATTTAATATTAAAGGAAACAGTCATATGCTTAACAGGGTTGAGCAAAAGAATGGTTGGCATTCATTTCTAGCAGGGATGTGCAGCCTGGACCCCAGAGACAGGCAGCCCCCACCCCAAAAGCCCCCCCTCCATAGCTTTCAGATTGCCTCTAAATTTGAAGACACAATTTCCTACTGGCAAACAGATGAAAGCTCTTAAGCAAGTCCTAAAATACTGTAGACAGATTGTATTTAAAAAAAAAACTTTCTCCCAGACCCATCCTCTTGAACAGGTGTGATGTGGCTCTACCCATTTTGCAACAGTAGCCCTGTCCTTAAATGTTTGGTATAGTCTTTGGTCATTAAAAGATTGCCCACTGCTGCCTTAAAGGAACCTATAAGTTGTAATGTACAACTTGTATCAAAACTGTTAAAGTAAAGCTTGATTCCCAGGAACTCTGTGGATACATCTGTGCAGTTTTCTTGGCATGGTATGAAATTAGTTTGCCATTGTCTCCTTCCAGGATATCGATAGACCTGAAATTTCCTGACCACCTCCCATTCAGGTACTAACCAAGTCAGAGCTATTTTTCTGACACTGGCTGACCAAACGTTTATCAACAGGGACCCTATCGGAATGTGCCGTATTTCTCACACTGCACACTCCTTTAAGGATCCCTAAAGAAATATTGGTAATTGAACCTAGATATGAGTCTGGATTATGGTACTATTTAAAGGAAGATGTCCCTCAGCAGGTCAGACTGTTCATCTCTATGACTTCACAATGTGCTTCAGTGTGGCTACCATTGGCTTTAACTCAAGTGTGGAAAACTATGGTTTCTATGCAGTCTCCAGCAGTTCCAGTAAGCACACTGTTGAAAATAGTGGGGAAAATGGCTGGCAGAATATCTTGTCCATCGTTGCTAGAAAACAGTAAAAATGCACAACCTTTTGAAAAGGCTTTGCACAACTTTAAAAAACTCAATCTGCCCAGAAACCCTGGTTCCACCTATTACTATCTCAAGACATCATTAGTGATGATATGACATCATTCAAAGGATATTGTGATGTAATATCCTTTGGGTGATGTCATACTGTGTGATGGAATGTGAGGGTGATCTTGGAAGATGGAGGGAAGAGATGCTGCCTAGGGAACAATTTGATAAAAGAGGGAGGAGTCCAGTAACGGGCAGAGAAAGAAACTTAGGAAGGACCCGCCCTAATTACTCAGGCGGTAAATAGGGAGGGCAGGAGATTTGTACTTTCAGACTTGCAAGATTCTGCTAATGTAGCCTTACAATAAAGTAGAATTAGCTCATCTCCTCATGTTTCCTGTCTGGTTTACCTGGGAGGGATGACATACTGTCACTGTACCTAATAGCAGCTTCCCCAAGGTTGTCTTAAAAAAGGTAAAGGTTCCCCCCGCACATTTGTGCAGTCGTGTCCGACTCTAGGGGCCGGTGCTCATCTCCGTTTGTTAGCCGAACAGCCAGCGTTGTCCGAAGACGCTTCCACGGTCATGTGGCCACATGACGGGCGCGGAACGCTGTTACCTTCCCACCGAAGTGGTACCTATTCATCTACTTGCATTTGCATGCTTTCAAATTGCTAGGTTGGCAAGAGCTGGAGCGAGTGCGGGAGCTCACTCCGCACGCAGGGCTAGGGATTCGAACCTCCGAACTTGCGATCTTCCGATCGACAAGCCTGGCGTCTTACCCACTGAGCCACCACGATTGTCTTACCTATCAGCTAAACCTGAAGATGCTAATGATTGGATTGTGGGATTTTCTACATATAAAGCATGGGCTCAGCTCTTGGTCTCTCCATGTTCATTGCTCCTTCATCCTTTCTAATAACTCCCTGGTTTTAAGCATACTTACCTTGTCCAAGCCTTGCACCCAGAATGGCCTCCTTGGCCGTTCCAAAGCCCAATTCTCGGCAGACCACACTGGCTGCATGTAGGTTCCACTGGTCATCACAAACGGTTCCCCATTCGCCGTTCATCAACACTTCAAGGCGACCTTCTCCAATCTGGGCTCCACCCTTTAGCCTCACCAGAAGGTGCTAAAAGAGAACAGGAAAACCTTTATTACTTAGGAATGTAATTGTCAGAGGCAATTTTTGTTTGTTTGTTTTTAAGTCAACTCAGTCACAGATATGCACCTTTTGGCATAAGTCAAGATGGCATATTAGTAAATAACGCATATGGGATAAGATGCCATGCCGCAGCAATGAACTCTTTCAGATGGAAGAGACTGTCTTCTTTTTTTGTTTGACCATGAGTGTATTCGTGGCAATGCAGCAATTTAAACAACTTTGCATTGTTTACTTTTTGGACAAACATGTCAACCCAAGAAATAACTACTTACCTTATTTTATTCAGCAGTGGTATGATCTAATTCAGAGCATTCCAAACTTTTCATGTTGGTGACACACTTTTTAGACATGCATCTTTTCGCGACACACTCTTACAGCAAGGCATCATTTCACGACACACTCTTACAGCAGGGCACAAAGCAGGCACTAGGACCTGCGTGGAATCACAGCAGGTTTGGAGGCAGCAAGGCAAAAGGCAGGCACTAGGACCTGCGTGGAATCAAAGCAGGTTTGGAGGCAGCCAGGCACAAGGCAGGCACTAGGACCTGTGCGGAATCACAGCAGGTTTGGAGGCAGCCAGGCACAAGGCAGGCACTAGGACCTGCGTGGAATCACAGCAGGTTTGGAGGCAGCCAGGCACAAGGCAGGCACTAGGACCTGCGCGGAATTCTGGTAGGGCTCGGAGCAGGGACACACCCAGACACTGCAGCTGACACACTAATGTGTCCCGACACACAGTTTGGAAAGCTATGATCTAATGGATGCTACCTCAGTGATAATATCATTCATATATAAGATTTTCTTTCTCACTGTAAAGACTCTCTTGTTTTGAGCGTGACTCCTGGGATTACACAGGCGCAGCCATGTTGGGGATTTTTTAAAGCAACAAGATGGAAAAGATTGCTTTTTTCCATTGCCACTGCTTTACCAGTCTAGCTTTCAGCCTTGGCATTTCCCCCTGGTCTCCCATCCAAGTACACCCTAGGTCTGACCTGCTTAGCTTTTTATGAGTTCAGCCAAGATTGTCTAGGGGCTGCCGCAACCTGCAAAGTTTGTTAAACTATCCAGAAAGTCCCTCGATAGTTTTCAATATATGATTTCGGTTAATTGTAAAGAGGAGGCATGCATGTGGCAGTTTCGTTTTGCAAATTATTTCTGATCTATTTCAGGGTAATGAAGTTGATTGCAATATATTCTATAATATTAATATCATTTCATTTATTTGTTTTTCCAATTTCCATCACCGCCCATCTCCCCCGAAAGGGGGACTCTGGGCGGTTTACAATGAAATCATATCAATGAAATATTAATATTATTATCTCTCTGCATTTGTATGTAGGGGTCCCTTCCAAAAGCTCAAAGTTGCAAATATGGAGTCTGGAACATGGTACTGCTTTGTTTGAGGCTATTGGTTCATTTTAATTTTCTGTCTAAAGATTAAAAGCTCCAGCGTCCCAGGTATAAACACCGTCTACCATGTTTCCTGCTCCTAAGGTAAGGTAAGGTTTCCCCTTCCAGTCGTTTCCGGCTCTAGGGGGCGGCGCTCATCTCCGATTCTCGGCTGAGGGAGCCAGCGTTGTCCATAGATGCTTCCGTGGTCAGGTGGCCAGCATGACTAAACGCCAAGGCGCACGGAACGCTGTTACCTTCCCACCGGAGTGGTACCTATTTATCTACTTGCATTTTTACTGCTCCTATTAGCTGGAATTTCCAGAGACTGAATCTGGGACTCCTTGGGGCAAAATCTGCATTCTGTTACTGAAAAATGGGCCTCTCATTGAGTAGGCTAGCACGGATCCCCCTCTACTCCATCATGACACCATGTGAGCAATGGTATTAGCCCCAAGACAAGCTGCTCATCTTTTCTGACCCAAGGGCCTCTCTCATTCTTCCCATGAAGCTGCACTCCAAAAACATGTGAATTTAATTAAAATTCAATTTAATTAAATACAGTTAACATGATTGCTTTCTGCAAAGTTACTTTATTGGGTCTCATTAAAGGGACCATGTCCAGTCTCTGGGGTGCTGCATATGGCTTGGAGCTGCTGATAGAACATTCCTGCCATAAAGCATATATTGAACTTTTGGCTGTAAAGGATTTGAAACCAATTCCAACCCTACCTCTATAATCTGTATACTGTACCAGTTAAACATTTGGATTCTGATGCAGGAATGGACAATTTCATGCCCTCTTGATATTTTGGAGTAAGTCCCATTACTCCTAGCCAACATGACTAACAGCAACTGTAGGAACTCTGAACCACCTGAAGGATACCAGGTTGTGTGCCTTAATGTAATGAATCCAGAAATGGGTCTAAAATTGATATTTGTACATGCTAAGGAAAGGTTCAGTTCTCTTCAACTTTTTTTTAACATTCTGCAGTAAGATCCAGGGGTGGAGAACATTCTTCACTGATTTAAGTGCCAGATAGATAGATAGATAGATAGATAGATAGATAGATAGATAGATAGACAGACAGACAGACAGACAGACAGACAGACAGACAGACAGACAGACAGACATTATTGCTGTGTTACTGTTTATCAGACCATTGCAAGTCAGAAATTCTTGCTCATCTATTGGAACTTATCCAGCAAACTCCCTGTAAATATCAATATACCTCTCATTGGATGCTGTTCTAAAGAAACAAACTAGGTTTTTCAACAGTCCAAAGTTGAATTTTGGTGCTACTCATTATGTTTAGTGAAAGCAGGTTAGATCACCCTCCCCAGCCTGGTGTCTATTCGGTATGTTGTAGCTATTAACTTCCAGGTTCCCAGTCAGGATAGCTAAAGTCTAGGCATTTGGCATTGTGGGCATTGTAGTTCTCAAGGTGCCAGATTAGAGAAGAATGGGCTAGATTATGTGAGATAAGCACATTTATGCAAATATTTTAAAATTGGGGAGCTGGGGGGAGGAATTGCATCATTTAGTCTTAATTGACACAGAATTCAATTTCATGTAGAATTTTGTTTCCTATATACATATATCACCCATTCCACACTTTAATGATCTGGAGATAGCATTTTTAAAATGTGGGGATTAAAAGAAGGCTTTTCCTGATGGTTTTAGAGGCCTCCAAACCCCAACAGGAATGTCAACAGGCCATAGGAAATATTTTAAATAAACTGAAGAGGCTTCATCATCCAAGAACATTATGTGCATCCATTCTCTATGGCTAAAATGGAGGAAAAAGTCCTAAGAAAAATATTACAGATCTATCAACTCTTGGTCCTGGAATAAAAGCAATCTCTTGATGATTTTGCATGGTAACAAGCTGTCGCAAGAACTCTCTCCCTGGTAACCTGCTCTGTAGTTTAATTCAGAAAAGAAGATTGTTCTTACAATTCTAGGATGCTCACCATTTCCCAGTTGAAACTATGGTTGAGTCTGTCCATGTGTTGTGAGATTAGGGCATTTTCATCATGTCTTCTGACTGCTACTTGGTGTTCATGGATGCGCTCTGCTAGTCTTCTGCCTGTCTGTCCTACAGTACATGGTGGCTGTTGCAGTCCTTACACTGTGTGTTGTAGATGACTCCTGTTTGTTTTTTTTAAGGACCATCATTGGATCAAATGAAAGATAAAAAGAAACTAGAAACTGCTGACCAGCAGACAACAGCAGCCCTGCAGGCCAGGGTATAATGCAGTGTTTCTCAACCTTGGCAACTTTAAGAGATGTGGAGTTCAACTCCCAGAATTCCCCAGCCAGCATGCTGGCTGGGGAATTCTGGGAGTTGAACTCCACATCTCTTAAAGTTGCCAAGGTTGAGAAACACTGGTATAATGGCTACACAGGGCAAACTAGCTGCTGGAGGGGAGGGGGTATGCCAGGCACTACAGCCAATCCATGCTGGGGCTGCTGCTAGAATGGGGCGATCCACTCTGAAGGGTTAAGGCAGCTGGAGACACAAAGTTTTAAATCGAAGCCGGAAAACCCAGGCACAGGGTGCCTTTGCAATGGGCTGGGAAGGGGAGAAGGATGACGTCATCTGTTTCTGCACTTGGGAAGTGGTGAGTGGTGCAGTGGTGCAGCTCTTCATTTAGCCTGATGAGGGACCGAGCACCAATAAGAGGGTTCCATTGACGTGGTCAGATATGTCCACATTTGCCAAATTAGGAAAATTTTGCTCATCGTGAGCAGGAAGACAAAAGGGATAACGCACTTTACAGCCATCCGGAGGTCCATTCTGGACCAATGGGATGTTATTTGCTAATGCCATCATTAGCAAGCCCATGACTTACTTTCCTTTTTAAAGGTTGTGGCCAGTGAACCTCTTTTATTGTAGCTCCTGGAGCCCTCAAAGATCATGTCAGTGCAATTCATCAACAAGTTGCTGAAAAACAGCTGCACAATTTCCTATCATTTTCCCCAAGAAAACTAATCAGGTAAGCCAAGGCTTCAGATCGTATAGGACACTTACAACACCTAGAAATCCTCTTCACAAATGTCTGTGAAGGTTCTCAGTCATCCAGGTGGAATTGTCTGTAGCTTGAATCATGTCAACTGGATTTCTATTTTCTCAGTGGAAACGTTTCGCTCCTTATCCAAGGAGCTTCTTCAGTCTAAGCAAAGTTGGTAAGGGAATCCTTAAATATGTTGCTGTGTGACCTTACACCTGGGGCTAGGTCATGGTTATTTTTTTTTTGAGATGTTATTTCTAAGTCCCTTTATCATCTAAAGAAGGATCGTTAAGATCACCATGCTGCTGTTGAGCTTGCAAAATGGTCTTAATCTTCCTCAACAGCAGCATGGTGATCTTAACGATCCTTCTTTAGATGATAAAGGGACTTAAAATAACATCTCAATATAACCATGACCTAGCCCCAGGTGTAAGGTCACACAGCTACCTAGAAACATATTTAGAATTCCCTTACCAACTTTGCTCAGACTGAAGAAGCTCCTTGGATAAGGAGCGAAACGTTTCCACTGAGAAAATAGAAATCCAGTTGACATGATTCAAGCTACAGCCTCTTCACAAATGTGTGTTAAAACCTCAGTCCCTATAAGGATGATAAGTCTCTGCTCTAATAAGAAAGGGATGGATGCTATGCCTTTTTATAGGCACTGGTTCTTAACTGATTGTTTCGCTAACATCAGTTGATGTACAGTATAATCTAAGGCAAAAATCACACACTTGCATCACAGTTGGGATCACAAGACAATACTAATAGCAAGAATAAATGTCTCCAGGTAAAGAATTGGATTATAGAGCAGGGTTATATATAAGAAGAATCAGGATCTACTATACTTTCTCAATCTGGAGTCTTTCAGTTGGTTCACAACTCCAGATCCAGGAAACCTAAATGGTACCATGATGTCTGTGTTCACTATCTTTGGTACTAACTTAAGAGGTCAAACGTAGCAATTTTCAGCTTTTTAAATGTGAGTGCAGGTCTGCGGTATCCAAAAATGGTGCTTGCCCAGAAACAGTTGGCAACATCAAATATCCATCTAAATTAAAAACAAATAAATCTTTCCCATGTTTCTTTTGTTGTCACTGCGGACTAATAAGCCACAAGTCCACTCTTACATAAAGTTCAGGAATTCTAATGCACAACTGTCCACATTTAACATTTACATAATAAGAATAGCTGTCTGTTTGGAAGAACACAAAGCAGCACTCGGTTGGCTTGAACAAAAGAATTTGGAACAAGAATTTGGCAAATTCTTGCTCCAAAGTTTTGCCAAGAGCTTCACCACTTCCAGCAATAAATGAAGCTTGTGCTGTTCTGTAACTCCAAAACATCCTGAGTCAAAGCAGGAGAAAGTTATAAATAAGGCTCTGCAGAGTATGATTCTTAACATTTTCCAGGTAAATATGATGCTCTGAGCAACTGAGGCTGAAAAACAAATGCAACATTTTAAGAATGATGGCGGTGGCTTGAAAATATTGTATTGAAAATACAACAACCCTTGAAAATATTGTTAGTGTTCCTTGGGGGGATTAGGAAATACAAGTGTATGGCTTAGAATGCTGAACTTTGGGAAATTAGGATCTCCAGGGGAGAGTTTTTTTTGGGGGGGGGCATTAATTACTTGGAATTGGGAGAAAAGCTATTTATGACTGGCTCTTAAATGTCTCTTATCCTTTAAGTCCCAAAACATTTTCACAATTTTTTTAATGCTATCATCTTATTAAGGAGAAAATATAAACTTAACATTAAATGTGTGTCACAGTTTTTGAGATGGAAGGCTGATCCAGCATTAAACTTGCTGGAATTCATGGACAAAAAAGGCAAGTAAAGAAGTAGGGTTAGTAGTATCCTACTATTAGTATACAATCATAAAGCACTGTAAAGAATACTATCTTGTACAAACGTAATGGGTGCCTTATCCCATCACTGGATTCCAGCCAGTTATGTTCACAGTTCTGTAAATAATGACCAAATATGGACAAAGAATTCATGATTAGTTGCAATCGGCCATCCTAGGGTATTTTATCCCAATAGAATTTGGTCCCTGACTGTGCAGACTTTTGCTCACTTTTGGTGTGAGAGAAATACAGCCAAGGAGTGAGTGTATAAACTTACTCAGGTTGTAATGATACTATGCAGTTTCAAGCATATTTCACTGAAACAACTTTTCCTGAGATTATTTCAAATGGGAAGATTTGTGATTTCAATGCTATGGGCTTTTTGCAAGAGATTCACAACCTTGTAGACCTCTTGCTGATCTACCATTCTCAAGGCTAGAAAATGAGAGCCCATTCTAGATTGACCAGAGCAATCAGTTACTTTTTCAGATGATGAGTATCACAGTGATACCACACCACAGTGTGGGTGCCACCATTTTTTTAAAATTCAAATGGCCAAAATTTAATAAGATCATCAAACCTCAGACGACTCTTGTGTTCTAGCCTGAGATCTTTTGAGACCTCATGTGAGAAAAGTGAAATCTCAGGAAACACTAACCTTTTTACATTTGTAAATGTTTACAGAATATTTTAATTTTGAAATTAGCTACAGTGCCAATATTTGCATTGAAGGAAGGCATTATTGGAAGCAATCAACGCAAGAATTTCTTGGCAAGCCACTCAGAGATTAGAATGTTCCTCGTTGGGAAATTATTTATTTTATTTAATTAATTAAATTTATATAACCGCCCATCTCCCCCAATGGGGAACTCTGGGCGGTTATTATCTTGCATTGCTCTGTCTCAACAGATTGACCAGGGAGACCTTTACTCTACCTCAACCCCCAACTCCAAGCAGAATAATCTGGAAAGCAATCTGCTATTGAGAAATGAAGTACCACAGTTAATTTAATGATTACAACAGTTTTCCCTAATTAGCATTCCCCAGTGAACATGACCACTGCTGAGAATTCTGGGAATCGAAGTCCACGCAACTGGAGGGTACTTAAGTTGAGGAAAACTGGGTTAAGGTATCTTGCTAAGATCAATTAGTGTCTTGCTAAGATCAGAGATTATGTTCAAATCCCTATTCAGCCATGAAGCTCATTGGGTGTGATTTTGTATCTCTCAATTGACTCCATTTCAGGTCTTTAAACTAGAGAGAACCATGAATATATCTGCTCTTCTTGGAGAAAAGATGGGAAATTAATATGATAAATAATAAGGAACACCTCACAAATTGTCAAGCATTGGATCCAGGTTGATGCAATGAAACGGTGAAAGGGAATCAGGGCTGCAGCCCCCTTAGCTCCAAGGTACTCAATCTTGGTAAAAAGGTAAAGGTCCCCCCTGCACATTTGTGCAGTCGTGTCCGACTCTAGGGGCCGGTGCTCATCTCCGTTTGTTAGCTGAAGAGCCAGCGTTGTCCGAAGACGCTTCCACGGTCATGTGGCCAGCATGATGACATGTGCAGAACGCTGTTACCTTCCCACCAAAGTGGTACCTATTCATCTACTTGCTTTTGCATGCTTTCGAGTTGCTAGGTTGGCAAGAGCTGGGGCTAGTGCGGGAGCTCACTCCGTCACGCGGGGCTAGGGATTCGAACCTCCGAACTTGCGATCTTCCGATCGACAAGCCTGGCGTCTTACCCGCTGAACCCAAAGTTTGCCTGAATGTTCACAGCTAGTAATATGCTCCATACCAAATTCAAGTTCCCTAAAAGACCAAGGAGAATTTCTTCCACTTACCTCCTGACGGAAAGCTTTGCCGAAGCCATTGTGACTGCCAGGGGCAAAGGCAAGTCCAGGGCTGCAGCTGACCACTGCAGGCATCCCATTCTCACAGGTAATGTTCCCACCAAATGTGCTGATACGATCACCCATTTTGCAGCTAAAGAGATGTGACTCGATGCCTTTGCAATTCACAGAATAAGCCCAGTATTTATGCTTTCTTCTGCTTGCTGATATCCTTGAAGAGAAGGAAGAATGCCACAATTGTTAAGAACCCACCACTAAGGTAAGAACTGGGAAGATCTATCATTCAGCAGAAGCAGTTGTTTGCCTGCATGGGGGCCAGGACATTTCCTACACAGCTCACACCCAGGCCAGATGAGTTCACACAACCAAGTAGGCAAGCATAATAATCTGAAAACATGAGTAACATTGGCTTAGATTGCAGTTTATGCCCAAAGCAGGGGAGGACTCCTTGAAAGAAACTACATGCATTTGTTATCAGGGCAGATCATGCCATTGGATGTACATTCATATCCAATAGGTTTGCAAACGATCATGAAATAAAATAAATAATACAAATTAAGTAAACAAACTAATCTGGCCAATATGTTTCCTCTCTGCCCTTATGCTAGAAAAGCAAAGGGCAATCTATTCAGTTTCTCCACCATTTAATTAAGATCCCACCTTTTGTCTGCAATGAGTCGAATTATACTTTTCACTATTCCTTAAGGGAGAATGGTATAACCTTAAGGGAGGAATATGTGATTTATATCAGTTTGAGGGCTGAATTTGATTGTGGGTGACATGTCAAGGGCTAGAAAAGGGTGGGATAGGCCTCTGGTAGAAGCCACGATGACATCACGCACACAATGTTGTCACTGAATACATGGCACAAATTATATAATTTGTATCAATCGCATAATAACACGTGTGATATCACTACACCCCCTGCAGATGCCCATGAGCCAGAACCTGGTTTTGGAGATGGGTTTTAAGGGGGGAAATGGCTACCTTAGACTCCCCTAAGTCTTGAGATATTCATCTAGCCCCTTAGTTCCTTTCTCAGGGAAAAGAAAATGCAGAAAATAAATTAAGGGGTTGAACATTTTGGCCGTACGCATTCTGGGAGGTTTTGGAGGCTGCAAAGGAGATGCTAATAAGCTGTACTCCTTGCATCCTGTGTTAAACCAACTGAGCTCTACAGCAAAGATAGTTAAGGATGAAAGTTACTTGATGTACATATGTTATGGCTAGACAGAAATTTCAACCTGGGCCTCCTTACTCCTAGTCTAGGATTAACCAATAAGCCACGCAGACTGTTTGGATGGGAAAAAAAAATCAGCTGAAGGAACAATCCCTTTGGTTTATCTGCTAGTTCAGAACATAATCTTTCATGGCCTCACTGCTAAAACCCTCAAGGATTATATTCAAGAGGTAAAGGAAATCCTCTGTGACATGTTATGGATACTTTAGGCAATCATTTCCTTCCACAGCTTCCAAGCCCTTCAGATAAGGCTAGGAGGAAAGAGAGAAATTCAAGGTTGCTCTTCCACCAATCTGAGGACACAAGCCAGACCTAAGTGCATCAGAATAAGAAATTCAGTAAAAGACTGTCAACAACTCTGGGACGTTCAAAGGATTAATAGGAACCATTTGAAAGGAACACAATGGCCCTGCCCATAATATCTGTGGCAAACTTTCATACTATTCCTGGACATGGGAGAGGGCAATAAATCAGGATGGATTACTATTTATTAAAAACCAACAATAGTTGTTATGGAAGGGAGTAAGATGGCCTTAATTTAGATCCTGTATGTGAAATCCACTTTGGTGATTTTGAAATTAACCCAAGAACTAAATATGGCATCAATATTGCAAGTTGGCAGACCTTAGAAGTAGTCCAGACAAGAAGCACCAACCATGACTACTAACACTACCTTTATTGTAAGGTTACAGGAACAGAATCTTGCAAGTCTGAAAATACATCTCTCCCCCCTTGCCTTTGCAGTCCAAGAAACTAGGGAGGGTCTCTTCTGAGACATTTGCTGCACTTCCATTGCTTCTGTGGGCTCAGCTGCCTCTTATCTGACCATTGCCTAAACTGCTGCTCTCCTCCCTCCCTCCTCCTGTCTCTCAAGGACATTCTCACAAACCATTAAACAGGTTGACCATTCTGACTTGTAGGGAGCATTTTAGTACAATGTATTGTTCAAAATCATGATAAGAGTCCGTAAATAAGAAAATAAGAATAAATAACTTTTGGCTCGTTTCATCAGTGAGTCATCTGTTTTTCTTGCAGATGTAGAATTGCTCCAAGACCTATGATACCTCCTTTGGTGAAGGTGCTTGACTTAGTTCAGAGAGACCCAAGTCTGAGGCCAGATCCCAACCCTGGAACTGATTTGGTGGCTTTGGCAGTCATACTCTCTAAACCAGAGTTTCTCAACCAGGGTTCTGTGGCACCCTAGGGTTCCACAAGAGGTCACTAGGGGTTCCCTGGGAGATCATGTTTTATTTAAAAATTTATTTCAAATTCGGGCAACTTCACATTAAAGTTGTAAGCTTCATTCTTTACGTTTAGTTTAAGAACACTGTTAGTGCATCTATACAGGCCTATCCATGAAACGAATATAATAATTTTGTAACTCCTGGCCTATATCTGAGCCTGAATGTGCAGGGGTTCTCCGAGGCCTGAAAAATATTTCAGGGGTTCCTCCAGGGTTAAAAGGTTGAGAAAGCCTGTTCTAAACCAACCCGATCACACAAAATCATTGTTATGGGATACAATCAGAGGAAACATCACTTCTGAAAGCCACCTTGAGTGCTCAGAAAAAAGATGGCATAAAAGTGCAATAAATGCAAATAACATTATTTTAAATCTCTAATGCCAGATATTTAAAGTAAATTTGTGTTGAAACCACCTGCTAAGAAGGTATCTGAAAAATGCAATTGAGTAGCACATCTTAGCATAACATTGGAAAAGAGATACGGTTACTGATGATATCAGACTGGGAACTTAAACTTGGAGAATATGCAGCGATGGCAAAATTAGCAGCCTATATTCCTAACAGAAGTTTGACCAAATTTAAGCAAGAATAGCTTCCTTACATATTATGCAGCAAGGCAAATTTAAGCATTTACAGTATGGTTTTTAAAGGGAAAAAGAATAGACCGGAGAATTTAAATCAGAAATATATGAAAGTTTTAAATGTTTAAAAATATTGTTTAACAGTTGGAAGTTACAAACTAACTATTTACCTAATGTTTTAGTAGTTTTCCTTTTTTTATTGATATTTTAAAATAACAAAATAGTGGGGACTTTGGCACTCAGCTCAGAGATTCAAAAAGATTACTAAAATACTTTTCCTTATTGTTAAAAATAACCATGTGTTTTGTTTTTATGGTTAATTTTCATCAACAATACACTGAACATTAACTGTACAACTTCTGTAACTTCTTTGTCCAGGTAAATGGTTTATAAAATTTAAAAATGATTTATAAAAAATGATTAAAAAAACAAAAAAAAAAAAGCAATTGAGAGGTTATGAAAGTTAAGGGAAACTTCTAAATTAGTTCAATTCTGTCATGCTAAAAAAAAAAAGATATCCCTATCCAATTTCAACTTGTAAGTACTCAGTCAATCTTTTTTTGTCAAAGCTTGTAAGTAATGTTTGGCATTCAATTATACCTACGAGTGAGCGCCCCCTAATTCTACTTTAGATGTTTAAGCTTGGCTCGAAGGACTTCCGTCTCATGTCTAGTCAAGTGGCTGTGATAGCTCAAAAACACTTGGAAGATCAGGAATAGAATGCTTTTGAATATCAGAGAGAAAAAGTGATTTCACACATTGTGCTAAGACATCACATGATTTGCTTGGTTTTCACTTAGCATCATGTGCAAACACTACAAGTAGTCCTCAACTTATGACCATTCATTTAGCGACCATTCAAAGTTACGACAGCGCTGAAAAAAGTGACTTATGACTGGTCTTCGCATTTATGACTGTCGCAGCATCCCTGTGGTCACGTAATCAAAATTCAGGCACTTGGCAACTGGTATGTATTTACGACAGTTTCAGCATCCTGGGGTCATGTGATCGCCATTTGCGACCTTCCCAGCCGGCTTTCGACAACATCTTTAACATCTTGGATTTTATTTGGATTTTATATTATTTATTATATTGTAAATTTTCCATTTATGTTTTAACTGTTTCTATTGTGAACTGCCCAGGGTCCCCGATGGGGGAGATGGGCGGTAATATAAATCTAATAAATAAATAAATAAATAAATAAATGTCAATGGGGAAGCCAGATTCACTTAATGGCCATGTGATTCACTTAACAACCATGGTGATTCACTTAACGACCATGGCAAAAAGGTCGTAAAATTGGGTGTGGCTCACTTAATGACCGCCTTGCTTAGCAACGGAAGTTCTGGTCCCAATTGTGATCATAAGTCGAGGGCTACCTGTACTGTGATTTAAACCAATGAAACTTATTAAGCATAATGTATGAAGTCAGTCAAAATGGGGCAGTTTTCACCAAACTGGCCATGCCAGCTGGAAATTTGAGGAAATGTAATCCCAAAATATCAGAAGGTTGGAAGAGGATGCTATGGGAAAAATGCTCAGAAAAATATTACATTCTCCATCAACCATTCTCCATGGCCCTTTCTACTTCCTGGAATGATAAAAGCCATGGCCTTACACATTTGAAAGGCCCTTGCAGATTTCCTAAAAGCATATATTGAAATATACTGAAATCTGCAAGATGAGCTTGTGGTATTAACGGACTTTGGTCCATTCAGCAAGACCATTCTTACATGTTTAGAATAGCATATTTGATTGAGCTGAAGTAAGAAAACAGTACAAAAGCAAACTACCAGAATTTCCAAGTTGATCTTTCCTTTAACATAAATTGTAGTCCAAGCAGAAATCAAATGACATTCTAAACAGCAAGTTTTGGCAGCCCGAAGCGGGATGAACTAAGCTGTTTGCTTTAGCAAAATGTCCCATCTGTGAGTCATTTTGCTTCCCACCAATGTGAGGCTCCCCAGCTTCACATGGGTTACCTCAGCACATAAATGCTGCGGTCAGATTTAAAAATGAAAACGCTTGGCCCGGCAGGCAAGGCTGCCTTGTTAATCTACTGCCTACAGAAGCATGAAGTCAGGTTATTGGAAAGGGAGTCCCATCTGGAGACTGGCTTCCCAGCTGCAGAACCACAGGGTGGGTGGGAGATCCCATCCGTGGGTAGAGCACTCTATGACGGCACTGTGTAGAATGAGAGCAGAGGAATTAGACACAGATTAACAGGGCCTCCGGAGTCACGTGTGAAAAGACTTGGATCCAAGTGACTGGCGAAGACGTGAATGGAATCGTTGCTTTCACTTGACAGTATGTGAATCTACAGCAGCGTCAAGTTTCTTAAAGGAGAAAGGGAGATGCTATTGGCTGATTCCCAACACAGAGAGGTTTATAAATTCCTTTCCTTGGTTTTGAAACTGAGTAGCTGCTAAGGAGGGTCTGTGGGAAATGGTTGGTTGTCCTGTTTTGCTTTCAAGGACCCCTTTTTCTCTTCTGCAGTATGCAATCGGAAAACTACAGAAGATTTTAGTCCATATTACAGTGCAAACGGTACATTGAATGGAGGACACACGGCATGTATGCTTACAGGAGCTGGTAGCACCGAACCAAACTTGGCTGATCTCAAAAGTCTAAACATGGACAGATCTGGAAATCTTATTGCTGTAGGCTAGCCTGGGAAATAAAAATATGTTGGAAGATGGCAGCGGCAGACCACTTCCAGAATGCTGTGAAGAGAACTTCATGGGCATGTTCATGATGTCACCAGGAGTCAAGCTTGATCTAAGGGAGTTTTTGCTTTTACCTTCCTGGGGATGAATGAAAAGATTAGCATACACCCATGTGGTTATACAATGCAATAAAAATAGATATGGAATAGATGGAATCTTTGATTGATAGATATGGAAGACATGCTGTTTTTCAGGGAAACTTGACTGCAGTTACTGAACTTTTTACTGCAGACCTTCTCCTTCCCAAACACTAGAATATGAATATAAAAAAAGATAATAATATATATATTAGAACAAAAAATTATCATTATATCAACCCTGAAGTTTGGAAGCAGCATGCTTTAAAAGTGTTTGATCTTATTGGTACTGGACCTGGAATGTCACAATCTGAAGTTCTGCATTCTTTCAAAATTTGACCCAAAACTGTAATGGTTAATATGACAGAAGGGGGAAATGACTAAATGCAACAAAAACAACCAGGTTGATGTACTGAATTAAGGTTGAATTAAATTTAAATTGTTTCAAATTTAGTTTTGGCCTGGCCCCATCATCTCTTTGGACACACTCCTTGAAGGCCTAGTGTGGCTGTTGCCACAAACAACGTTGTGTACTCTGGCTTTAGACTCTCTTCGGAGCAGGTTGTCTCAGTGCCAAGATACGATGCCCCATTTTGGAAATATCAAAGATAGTTCACACTGTTTTTGGTTGCCAGGTGAAAACTTCATTTCTCTAAATTGGGCTTTCCCAACCTAGACCCGCTGTGACTGTGGGTGGGGGAGGGTGTGCAGGCAGCCGCCATGGCACTGTCAGGATGTCATCCATGCCCTCCTGCCATGGCGCCAGGAAGCATCCCACTAGTCTGTTAAAACTCACAGGGTCGGCTGGGGGGTGCTTTGCAGTAAAACCGCCAGACATGTAAGCGGAGACTTGGTGTATTCACAGAACTGCAAACTATTGGGGTGAGCGATTCAGCACCCAGGACAGATCAAAGGGCGATACCGCTGCATTAGTTGATTCGGACCTAGAAAGAGAAAAACTGAGAGACGAAGGGAAGGGCGATCGAGCAGTGAATCCCGATTTGGGGGGGGGGAGGGACTTGGAGATTTTTAAACTGTTGGTTGCGGGAGCTTGATTCACTCGAATCTTTAATGTGCAATGGATCACTGGCTTTAATAAAGATTCCTTCATATCCCTAAGTGGCTTGTGCCAGGAACTCTGATTCAATAGTCAACGGATCGGGAACATCACAGGCACTCTGTGAGTGTGGCGGGGCTGGCTGCTGCCAGGTGAGGGAGGGTGCGCAAGCGGCTGCTGCAGCACCATGCAAACACAGTGGGGCTGGAGGTGGCTGCTGCCAGGTGGGGGAGAGTGTGCAGGTGTCAGCCACAGGAGGGGGGGTGCTGTGGGTGTGCACGCATGTGTGCTATGGAGTACGAGATCCTGGGGATCTTGTACTCCCTAACCAGGCTTCTCGGGAAAAAAGTCGTGGGAGTGCGAATGACTTACTGGAGCGACTTGCAACCTTCCCTGCCAGCTTCCCCATTGACTTTGCTTGTGGGGAGCCAGCAGGGAAGGTTGCAAATGGCGATCACATGACCACGGGACGCTGCAACTGGTCCTAAGTGTGAGCTGGTTGCCAGGCATCCGAATTCTGTTCACATGACTGCAGGGGTGCTGCAATGGCCAGAACTTCAACGACTGGTTGTAAGTCCCCCTCGTTCAGCGCCATCGTAACTTTGAACGGTCACTGAACGTATGGTCTACCTGTATTTAATATATTATTAATGATAATCATCTACTTTTAAGCTATTGCTTTTACTTGTAAGCTTCTCTGGGAATTTTTGAGTTGAAGAAAAGGAGATAAACAAATCTATCACACTGACAAGATGTAGCCATTTTCCTACTTTAAACTGACCCATATGACCCCATGGAAGAGAGGAAAAACTCAGTCACCAAGCCTGAAACCCATTCCCTCAGGACAGGCAGTTGTGATTCTACTTAGAGAGCAGACAACCAGATTTGCTCTGAGTGAGCAGCTAAGCAGGTGATTCAACACCACATTAAAGCAGCAACCAGTTCACATGAAGGTAGAGATATAAGCAGTGTGGAGTCTAGAGACCCCAAGAAAGCCAGAACTTTAGTATAGACATGCGATTGTTTCTTCCCCATGTGCAGAACAAAACATGGCAGGCCATCTGGAATTACTTACATACCGATGATGTGTAAGTATATTATACATAAGAATCCAGGATGGACTTTTAAAGAAATCACTGTGATGCAGTTTTTAAGGATTCCATTCTATGAACCTTCTTCTTTCTTTTCCCCACTAATTTTGGTTTCATTATTTTTCACTACCAAAGTATTTGAGACAAGGCCAATGAAATCCTATAAAGAAGGAACTCTAGAAAGAAGCCTTCATGGAAACTTGAAGAGCAAGCATGAAGAGCAGACACTTTGTGCCTTCAGACCTCCCTCCATCTTTGGACAGGACAAACAGTTCAAATTATTGCTCAAGAGAATATGTTTTACAGCTGTCCGAGGGCCTTCTTTTGTTAAAAACAGTGAAGGAAATTAAGAGTTGAAGTACTTCAGACATTGACAACAAAACACACAGAACGACCAGAATTTTTCCAACTCCAGTTTGGAAATGGTTGCTTCTAAATAGATCTGCATGTGTATTGCATTATTGAAGTTCAAGAATGTAACCACCCCTTTGAAAAGTTCACTCTTACTTGTAGGCTTTGACGTTGTATTTCTTCTCTGCTGGAAATCCAAACATGCCACAGATAACACGGGAATTTTTTGTGGTCCAGTTTTTGTCACAGATCTGCTTCCAAATGCCGCCTTCTTTTATCTCCACATAACCCTCTGTAACAGGGATGCGTTTGCGAGAAGCTGAAAAGACAGGCCGTATCCGGACATCTTCTACTTTGATGTTCGTATTCTAAGGATTGTAAGGAAGATGGGAGTTTCTTGTTTAGGTACTGGCCACAAGAGTGTATAAAGACCAGATAAAAGAGAATAAATATATCCTTTAAAACAAACAAACAAACAAACAAATAAATAAATAAACACTTAAACTAGATGGTTGTTGTGGGTTTTCCGGGCTCTGTGGCCATGTTCTGGCAGATTTGGTTCCTAACGTTTTGCCAGTAGCTGTGGCTGGCATCTTCAGAGGACAGGAGCGCAGCTAGAAGATTTTAGAAGATTTAGAAGATCTTGGGCACAGAGAGAATCTTCTAGCTGTGCTCCTGTCCTCTGAAGATGCCAGCCACAGCTACTGGCGAAACGTTAAGAACCAAATCTGCCAGAACACGGCCACACAGCCCGGAAAACCCACAACAACCATCAGATTCCGGCCGTGAAAGCCTTCGACTATACTTAAACTAGAGTTCAGAATTGTGAAAAACTGCAGAGTAGTGTGGCATAGTGCTTCACAGAGCTCACTGGATGGCTTGGAACCAATCACTTCCTCTCAGCCAAACCTTCACCACAAAGTTGTTGTGAGGATTGACTCCTATGTATGTAAAATGACTTTTTGGCTGTGTGAATGTTTTTAAAAGGATCTTGTTAACATCAGATGGGGCATGGAGGTTAGTGGTCACCAAGGGAGGTATCTATGGCTCCTGCTTTGACAGTGCTAAAAGGTGTTCATCAGAAAGTACCCTTGATGTCCTCCTCAATCTATTAATATAACAAATGACTCTGCAGAGCTACTACTATGAGCTTGTTAGAGGAAAGCAGAATATAAATATTCAGGAATGCCATACTGTTCAACAAACCAGATCTAAAGCTCAGGGAAACTTTAGAAACAGAATTACATACTGTATGGGTAAAAATTAGGAGAACTCTGGTGTGTATCTGGAAATGCAGATACACGCTTAGAGTTGCCTCCTTAAAAATGTGGCATCTTCCAGATGTAATAGCCAGGGTGGTGAAGGTGTTGGATCAGGAATGGAAAGATTTGGGTTCTAGTACTTCTTAAGCCATGTCAACTTCTATCAAAGTTAACTTTGGCAAAATGTTGAAGGAACATTTTAAGGAAGATGTTCTACAGAACCAACCTGCAGTGTTGGTTCTCAGCCAATCATCTACATACCACAAGAAGAACTTAGAAATAGTGGAATGCAAAGTAAACAATTGAAATTTCAATGAAGCATCTAAAACTTACCGTAAATACTAAGTATAATAATAGGGCTACTCATGGATCAAGAATTATTTAAAAGAGGAGGAATAGAACCTCTTGAAAGTTCCTGCATGTTTTTCAGGCTTCTGAAAAAAGACACAGCTGCTTTAATGACCTTTCAATCTCAGGGATGGGAAGTGTTCCAGGAGCGTGGCATGACATGTCAGAAGCAGGTTGTTGGTTCTGGGAGTAAAGTTGGGTTTTGAAAGGCAAATTCTCTGAGTGAAGTCTAATGGAAGCTTACGAATCCAATTTTGGACCTTAATATTTTTATTAAAAGTGAAAAAAAAATCTCTGTGTTATAATCTTGGCAGATTCAGTTTTAGTGGTAAAGACACCCTCAGGTCACGCTCAATTCCCAGAGACTGCATGACATTACCATTTTCTTGGCAACAATATGAAAGTGGTTCCAATAGAAGAGAATATACATAGTTCAGGGTTGAACCGTGGAGTCCGTGGTGCAAACAACCAAGCTCAGAGAGCACCAAGGACTTCAGAGTATGGAAGTGGTTTGTCACTGCCATCTTCTAGGATGGTTTTTGACTTGTTAGTCTCAACCATAACCACGGTACTTCATAATGATCCCCCATCCAGTTACCCTGCTTAGCTTCTGAGCCCAGACAAGGTTGGCTCCGGGAACTGTAAAAAATAGAACTGGGGCTGCCCCACACAAGCTATTTGTGGTTTGCTCTGGTTTAACACTTTATCTAATCATACTTCAGCGAGAGAGAGACCCCTCACTTTATTGTGCTTGCCAAATTTTTTTCTTTATTTTTTCTTGTAATTTCTTAGTTTGATTGTTGTGAGCTGCCCAGAGTCGCTGAGAGTTGGGTGACATAAACAAACAAACAAACAAACAAATCTAGAAGGACAAAATACCAGAAATGGATAAATCAAGTTTGTGCACTAAAATTGGTCAATTTGTTTCCGGTAATGCTGGACAGAGAACATGCTCCTCAAAAGGTTGCTGAATCATGACTTCAGCTGCTACCACTATCCTGGGAGTTGAGTTGAGCAACCTTTGGAGGCCCAGAGGTTCTCCACCCTTCACATTTGTGGCTACCTCTTGCTAAAGGCCGTCGGTAGAGAATTTTATTCCATGGTTTTCTAACACTCCTGTGCTTATTATGTATTTTCCTTGGGAGAACTGCCTGGAGTGCCCTTTTTCAGCTGAAAATTTGAGGGATGAGTCACAGAAGTGATGTATTCCCATGTTCCTGCCTACGTGAGACTTACAACAGAGCCAATACCACAGGGCTTTCATTCAGGGAAGGCTAAGCCGACTTGGAAAAAATGTTCTTTGCTGTACCAATAAGCAGCTAAAAAGGGAACTAAATCCAGGGAAGGTTTATGTAAAGATTTCAAAATAAGCTGTTTCTCTCTCCCTGCCCCCCCCGCTCCCACAAGGCCTTGTTTCTATTTCATTACATCAGTGCTGTGGAATTCTTCTCTTCCCATTTATAAATGCAATACCTCCAAAGGGGAAAAGGACAGCTCAGGGTTTTAACATGCTTATTATAGTCAATTGGAAAGAAAAGTTGTAAACGGAAGTTAAATTTGACCCCATCCACAGTTTATCTGGGCTAACATGCAATCGACAGAAAAGATGAAGCTTCTGCTATGCTGTCAGCGCTGATTTTGGGAGCCAAAAAGTGTCATTTAACCAAGACAGCAGCCATTGTGTAGAGGAAATATATCACTTTCTGTTGGGAAAGCCTCAACAAAATATACTTCTATTTACTACGTAAGTCTAAACTGGATGGGTTCACTTTTACTTCAATCCATCAGAGACCTGGTTCATAACTTGTGCATAGCCAAAATGTTGCTTGTTTCTGGTTTAGTGTGTTATATGCACCCAGTTATTGTAGTTTGTAAACCATGGTTTATGGCTTAATGAACTGCAAATCCAGCCAATTTTCGATTATTTGATAAATTGTGGTTTCACAAATTATGCCTTAGTGCGATGTGGGAACCCAGACACAGAATCTTTTTCATTCCTTCCTCCACTGAGCAGATCCATTGCTAGCAAAACTATTCCTGTTGTTGTTTTTAATGTAATTTTTGTACCTTCTAACCAATGTCTAAAGACACACCTCTCTTTCTTTTCTATAGTCCTTAGAAAACACTGCATTTCTTGGGTATTATAAAGTATAATAATCAATCAGCCAATCTAAAAAAGATTCAAAGTAGATTCTTCCTCCAGAGATAGATGATTTCTGCTCCTGAAGAGTGTTCACTTTTTGAAAGAATCCATTCCCCCCAGATATATACCATTTGGCTTAATTTGGCTTTTCTTTTTCCCCCTCTTTTGCTTTAAGCACTCTTTAAAGCTAACTTCAGACTTTTTTAATATAAAGGCGGACATATTTCTCCTTACTTCTGCTCTCTGGCAGGTTCTGAGCCTATGTACTTTACCCAGCTTGGGAGACAAAGCAGAGATTCAGCTGGTGTTTGGGTTTCCAAAACGGAGGATCTTGGTCCTAGAATGCTAAGAGTAATCTAATACTCGCAATGTATCTCCTCCTCATGCTGTCATTCTAACAATTTCCCTATTGGGGTCGACTCTCTCCATTGCAGACCTCATGGCTAAAACATCTGGCTTGATTTTTCAACTTTTCTGCCTCTTCCTTATTCCATGCTTTTCATACCTGATAAAGAGTTCTGAAGAACCAGAAAGCTTGCATACTGTTTGGTGCCGTTTTGGTGGTCCCAATAAAGGCATCACTCTACTAAGTGTTTTGGAGTTTTAGAAAACACCTTGTTATGTTTTGTTCTCAGATGTCAATAGGTTGCAGGAATCCAGATCACTACTTGATAGCAACAAAGAGTTTTCTGGATCTCTCTGCTGCATTCTAATAGTTGTCTGGAGTTCTGCAAACCAAATATGGTACCACCACACTTAGCTGTTCCGATTTTAAAGATTCCATTGCAAAATGAAGTGCAAAAAAAGACTTAACTTGACTAGTAGAATTTTTTTTCCTGATTTTCATCCTGTCTTAGCTAAAAACATCATATACAACCAGTTTCTTAAGCAATCTATCATGGCTTTTGTCTTCAGAAGGTATTTCAATCTTGACTTCTGGGGGAGGAATGGCAAACTAGCATGTCTCTGAATGAGTGGAGACGACGACTGTGGCAAAGACCAAGGAACCAGTGAGTAGATCGGTCCTATGGAACCCCTTCAGATAAGGGGAGGATGGGAGATTACCCACATGTGCTCCAGATGGCTGTGCCTTGCGAAGAGACCGCAGGACAGTGGTTTTCCGCAGGTTTGAGCATGGGAAAATGAAGGGATAAGCCATCATGCTCTCAACTATGGCAGAACCTTTTAAAAGACACTGGGTTCGCTAACGTCTGTTTCTAAGTACTTTAGGAAATTTCCAATTTAACTATATTAAGTCTATTAGAGATCTTCAAAACGACAAGTTTGAAAAGCCACCTGGCGAGTTTACCTTCATTCTTGAATAAAAGAAAAATTAACTCTAAGCTTAAGAATTTAAAGAATTGGAAATAAATGGCAAAAAGCTAAATAAGACTCTGATTCAAGAAAGTTATAAATGTATTAAGGGACCAGACAAGTTTGGAATATTAGGACTTTTACTATAAGATTTTGGAAATAATTATATAAATAAAGAGCCTTGTGGGAACTAAATTGTTTTGTCTATCCTAAGTCATAACAGAAAATTGAGACTTTAGGATTTCAGAATTTGGACACTTCTAGGCAGAAAAGGAAAAGGAAAATAAAGGTAAAAGCTTGCCTTTTGTTTTTGGCTAATACTGAAATTTACAAAATGACACAAAATGTTATGACATTTGAAATACTCCAGGAGATTTTTGAAAATGGGGCCAGAAACTAGCAGCCACAATGTCAGCAATGATGTCTATTTCTATGGATAGGCTATGTCCAAGAGATGTTAACAAAAGAATGACAAATGTGAAAGAGAATTTTTGAGAGATTTACAGGACAAAGAGGTGTAGAAATATTAAAACCAGAAATATTAGACAATGAAAAAAGTGTGGATTATTAGACAGAAAAGACCATTTAAGTGGAAACACAAATGACAAGCCAAGAGAATGACCTGGATAAGGATTTTCTAATGGGTATACAAAAGAAGTTGGTTGAAGCCTTGAAAATTAAAGTGGAAATACGAATGATAAATCAAGAGAATGACCTGGACAATGTCTTTTTATTGGATTTACAAAAGAGGTTTGCTACAGTCCCAAAGAAGCCTTTGGGATGGGAAAAAGAAAAATTGAAGAGAAATCAAATTCTACAACATCAGAATGAATTAAAGATCAAGATTGTTAGAAGTAAAAGAAAGGAATATAAAGTTGGTTTGTTTGACCAAGGTTAAAATAAGACATGTTTCTATAAAGCTCTGGTAACCCCTTACGGACCTTTAGCTGACACCAGTACTGAAAAATTGATGTTTTATGGATTTGCATATGGATAAGGCACCCTTTCACAACCTTTTGACCCTGGAGGAACCCTTGAAATATTTTTCAGGCCTCGGGGAACCCCTGCACATTCAGGCTCAAATATAGGCCAGAAGTTACAAAATTATTATATTCGTTTCATGGGTAGACCTGTACATATGCATTAACCGTGTTCTTAAACTAAAAATAAAGAATGAAACTTACCTCTTTAATGTGAAGTTGCCTGAATTTGAAATAATTTTTAAAATAAATCGTGATCTCCCAGGGAACCCCTAGTGATGTCTTGTGGAACCCTGTTGTGCCACAGAACCCTGGTTGAGAAACCCTGGGATAAGGGATGGTTATGGGAAGAGATATTTGTTGTAACCTTTTAGGGGGTGAAGAGTTATTAACTTTATACTTATTGTAATGAGGATTGGAAGTCACTTCTTTAAATATGTTTTTCTTTCTTTCCCCCCCCTTTCTTTTTTCTTTTTCTTTTTGTTTCCTTGCACCTTTTATTCTTTCTCTCTCTCTTTTTTCCTCTGAGTTTAGTTTGTATTTGCTTTTAGTATTGTAATTAAAATTTTCAATAATTTTTTAAAAAAAGATATTTCAATCTTCTAATGATTTTTATCAGATCAATGCATTTTAGCAGATAAGCCAATTTAAGACTCCATTCTATTTTCTCCTCTGCTCCCTCATAACCTGGACTTTGTACCCCTTGAAACAATAGTCTCTGTCTGTTTGTGCAGTGTTACGAAGACTAAAACGTGAACTACTTTATCCTGAAAAATAGTAACATCAAAAGAACAGTCGAGCAACATTTAGCCAAATTTTGGCACACATCATGAAAGAAAGCGATGGGAAAACGACTTCCCTCCTGTAGCTATCTCTGACGTCACCAGGAGCTGAGCTTGACTGGAAGCGCAACTATTCATTAAGAATGGTTCTTCTTGTCCAGGGCTGAGTTCACACCTTACATTAAGCTGTAGTATGGGTTTGTTAGTTCCAGTTTGTGGTATAGAATGAACTAGCCATTTGTCAACCAAGGTTTATGGCTTAGGCAGTCCTCGACTTATGACTGTTTAGCGACTGTTTGAAGTTATGACGGCGCTGGAAAAAGTTACTTGTGACCGGTCCTTGCACTTACAACTGTTGTAGCATTCCCCCATGGTCACGTGATCAAAATTCAGGTGCTTGGCAACCAGCATGTATTTACTATGGTTGCAGCATCCCGGGGTCACGTGATCGCCATTTGAGACCTTCCCAGCCAGCTTTCGACAAGCAAAGTCAATGGGGGAAACTGGATTCACTTAACAACCACATGATTCGCTTAACAACCATGGCAAAAAGGTCATAAAATTGGGTGTGACTCACTTAACGTCTGCCTCGCTTAGTGGCAGAAGTTCCAGTCCCAATTGTTGTCGTTAATCGAGGACTACCTGTAGTATGTTTTGCACAGGAAACCAGAGGTGGTTTATTCCACAAACCATAATTAAACAAAACGCAGCTTATTACAAGATGTGACTCCTGCTAGCTACTAGCCTTGGCTGACCGAATAAAAACCTTTGGATTGAATAAAAAGTGATGACTGACTCCATTGGCAGTAAATTGTTCCTCTTTCAGTGCAAGTTTCAAGTAAAACTGTGGCTCAAAAGTTCTCATCGCAAAGGACATTCCCTTCCAACTGTGAGAAAGATGGGGGACCTATTCAGATATTGGCTAGGATGCACAGAATATGCAAAATTAAAAGCAAAGCAAATACACTTTTTCCTTTGGAAGTATTACATTTTCTTTAAGCAAATCTGGATAGATTTAATTAGTAGTAGTTGAGTATACTAGTTTTTCTTTTTCTGACCTAACCCTTTTTCCTTCCTCTGTCTATTTTACCAGAGTCTTTCTGTTTGAAGTATTCAAATAGAGAGAGAGAAACACAGAGAGAGATCATTTCACCAGCTACTTTTTCTCTTAATCCAGTGTTTCTCAGCCGGTTGTGTGGAGATGTTCTCCCCAAACTGAGAAATCTGCCCCAAGGGTGAGAGGAGAACAACGATGAAATCAGAGCCAAAAGTCATTCTTTGGTCAAGTATACTTAGACAAATAAACTGAGCATTGCAGCAAAGCATTTTCTGGTGTCCAAGATTGGAACAGTCTCTTTGGCCTGTGGTGACTAAATACTGTGTTATATTATTTACATTAAAACGAGAGAGCACTCACCAGCTCTTTCATTACTTGGATGTATCTCTTGATTTCGGTTTAGGGAAAGTCTGTTCCCACAGCAGCCAACAGTACTTCAGCCCCAGTTAGCTTTTGGTTGTTATTTTATACTTAGAGAAGTAACAAATATTATTAACATATTTTTTTCTCTTTTTCCTGCTGTTCAGTCGTGTCCAATTTTCAGAGACTGCCTGGACGGGTCCCTGCAGTTTTCTTGGCAAGATTTCAGAAGTGGTTTGCCATTGCGTCCTTCCTAGGGCTGGGAGAGAGGGGCTGGTCAAAGGTCACACAGCTGGCTTTGTGCCTCAGGTGGGACCAAAACTCATGGTCTCCTGGTCTCCTGGTTTCCAACCTGATGCCTTAACCACCACACCAAACTGGTTCTCTTTAACAGAATTACTGCAATGTTTATGTCTGTAAAATTTAACTGATCAGAAGAACGCTTCTGAACATATAAATATCCTTCTCAGAAAAAGGTGGTGGGATCCAATTTTTTGATGGAATGATTGGTGGGACTTAAGATACAAAAGGCTGAGAACCACTGACCTAACTCATCTCCAGTTGATCACAAAACATTCACTGCCTGTTTGTCTATTTTTTCCCAAAGGATTTTGTTCTTCTGAAAGCCTTGGGGTCTCCCCATCCTAGAATTAGAAGGAATGATGCAGGAGTGCTACTCGGATTTCCTACCAGCTGCGAGTTAAAATAATCATTGTATATCTTTCTCTAGGGAAAAGAAAAGTATTTAGAGGAATTGCCAAGTCTTTAGGAAGTTTGAATAATAATAAAAAAACACCATTAAGGGGCATTTGAACTGAAAGCTTCGTATTATAATGTATAAAGAAAAAGGAGCTTTTATTTTCCACTGATAGTGGGCAAATGGAAAAACTAGTTTGGTACAAAGCCAAAGGAAATAAAAGATAGACACTGTTTCAGTCATGTTATGAGCTTGTGGCAATTAGGGAGTGTTGTGGTAAGTTCCTGAAAAAATACAATGCTCTCAAATAGAAGATAAAAGTAAACACTTCTCTCAACTCAGTTCCATATGGTCACATCCATGGAGTTTTCTTGGCAACAATATGGCTGTGTTTTGCTAGTGCCTTCTTCTAAGTTATTTTTTAAATTCCCCAGTCTAATTTACAGTCTTGGGATTTCATGGTAAGTCTTCCACCCAGGTCCTGTTTAGATTTCAGAGATCAGGAGCAGTTGGCAAGGTCCTACCACCTGCTGTAGTCTGTTGAATATTAAGAGCCTTCTTTAAAATTCATCTGACAAGTAGAATATAATACAAAACATGCTATGACCATTTCTTCACCAGTGACTTAATAGAATGGCCCATCACTAAAATGACATAAGGCATGTACTCATTATTTTAATTTTGACACAAGAAGAGTTGATGACTTCAGAAAATGCTATAAGTTGATGGTGTGGAAAGGACCATAGTCAACTAGAAAAAGCTGTTTGTTAGATACTTAGGTCAAAAGGGATTGATCCAGAGTTAGTTATACTTTTGGATTCAATGGGATGCATTTGTTCTACGTCTGATTAAGACTGGACCCTCCCAATGGTTTTTTGAGTAAGCAGGTATCAATATTACTGCAGATAATATTTAAGGTTCATAGAAAGTGTTTTAAAGAGGAATTTCTGGTAGTAAATGCTTTTAAGAAAAGGATCCCCACCCCATTAATTGAACTTACTTCACCTGGAAATCTTGTCTTCCCTATTGCTTGCAGTCACAATTCAATAACACTCTGATTCAGTTACACTCATAATATTGTACCATTTTTTCACTTAACCTATAAAACACATACTGTTGACCAAAATTTCAGCCCTGGATAATAGCAGAAATTAGTATCTTGAGTTACTATCCCTCTTCAAAAGGTTACGTATGCAGTAAGCACTGATTCTGATCGGATAGATTGACTGCTCAAATATGGATTGCCTGTATTCCTCAAATTCTAGTTCTTAGATTCATTAAGAAGAACTCATTCATGGCCAGAAGGTTGTATATGTTGATGCTGGGATCAGACTTGCAATGCTTTCAAAATAAAACATATACTCTGTCACTGAGCTAAGGTCTCTCTCCTTAAGATCATTTTCTCACCCTTTGCTTTGTGTAGATTTTCCCACATTTTTATTTTTCTCCTTGGGATAGCCCATCCTTCTGTTAAAATTCTCCCATAAGCCTAGAGCGCCACAGTAATCTAGTTTTCCTTCAAGAAGCCGAAGAATCCAAAGAATGCATTGGCATGTACTCTCAGTATGTACAATCTCAGATGAGACAGACAGGTCCACATAAAGAAGCATCTGCTTGAAAGCTCCATCATTGGTCTGGGAGGAGATCATAATCTTTGGACGTAGAATTCCCTTCTTTCTTGGCTCATTCCCTGCATGCATAACATTTTTTCTGGTAGTACTTTTGGCACCAGGAATGTTAAACGTTTAATTTTTTGGAGGGTGGGGGGATCCTGGGAATTCCACAAGCAGTTTACAGTAACACTGTGTTTGCTCATCCAACTCATAACTATTGTTCCAACAAAGATCTGCCGCGGGCTGTACACTTTTGTGATCCAGCTTGTATAGCTAACCCTGAAACAACTTCCAATCTTCAGCATCGAACTAAGCACAAGGACTATTAAAGAGCAAGGCTTCCTCATCAGAAGAGCAAGTATTTTGGCCCACTGGAGCTGGACATGTTTCCAGACATCCAAGTTGTTGCAGCCACATGCACAGTAAACCACCAACTTCAGTCAGAGCTATGCATGACAGGGGGAAGGAACTGGTGAGATGACTATACTGTACATCAGCCTTTCTCAACCTTTTGACCCTGGAGGAACCCTTGAAATGTTTTTCAGGCCCCGGGGAACCCCTGCACATTCAGGCTCAAAGATAGGCCAGAGGTTGCAAAATTATTATCTTTGCGTCATGGGTAGGCCTGTATTATAGGCATTAACCGTGTTCTTAAACTAAAAATAAAAAATGAAACTTACCTCTTTAATGTGAAGTTGCCTGAATTTGAAATAATCTTTTAAATAAATCGTGATCTCCCAGGGAACCCCTAGTGACGTCTCGTGGAACCCTGTTGTGCCACAGAACCCTGGTTGAGAAACCCTGGGATAAGGGGTGGTTATGGGAAGAGATATTTGTTGGAACTTTTTAGGGGGTGAAGAGTTATTAACTTTATATTTATTGTAATGAGGATTGGAAGTCACTTCTTTAAATATTTATTTTCTTTTCCCCCCTCTTTCTTTTTTCGTTTTCTTTTTGTTTCCTTGCACCTTTTATTCTTTCTCTCTCTCTCTCTTTTTTCCTCTGAGTTTAGTTTGTATTTGCTTTTACTATTGTAATTAAAATTTTCAATAAACTTTTTTTTTTAAAAAAAAGATATTTCAATCTTCTAATGATTTTTATCAGATTAATGCATTTTAGCAGAAATGGACAAGGAGAGGCTATTTTCCCCTTCCCAAAATACTAGAACAAGAGGTCACCCAATGAAATAGAATCCTGGAAGAATAAGGACAAACAAAAGGAAATATTCTTTTACACAGTGTGTGTAATTAAACGCTGGAATTTGCTACCACGAGATGTGATGCTGGCTAGCAGTGCGGCTGGCTTAAAAAAGAAAAGGTTGGACCAATTCATCAGTGGACCAACCCCAATTCAACCTATGCCCTCATTGTGGGAGGTTGTGCGGATCCAGAATTGGCCTTTACAGCCACTTACGGATCCACTGTTAAGATTTTACCCCTGGAAGACAATCTTACTTGGCTACGAGTGATCGTCAAGAAGAAGAATCTGGACCAACCCCATTGATCATGGGGATCCATGGCTATTAGGCTTGATGGCAGTGTGGCTGCTTCTGAAGGTCATCTGCTGGGAGACTACAGGTAGTCCTCATTTAGCGACTGACTCATTTAGCAACAATTCGCAATTACGACGGTGATGAAAAAGTAACTTTGCAACCAGTCCTTGCATTTATGACCTTCGCAGGTCTATAAATAAAAAGCAAGCTGAAGTAAGATCATAAGCACAGTTGTGGTTTCGCTTGGCAACTGCTTCACTTAACAACCGAGTTGCCAGTCCAATTGTGGTCGCTAAATGAGGACTACCTGTAGCGGGCTTCCTTGTGCAGTTGGTTGGCCACTGTGAGAAGAGACTGCTAGACTAGATGGGCCAGGGATCTGATCCAGCGGGACACTACTTATGTTCTTCAGTTCTAGGCTTGGTTAATCGAAGCTGCATAACTTCTCAGTTCGTATCATGAACATTCCAAGTGCTCAGTGGTGTAAAAAGAAACATTCTCGGCATGTGAGGCCCCAGACAAATGCAAACATGGTAGGAAGCAAAGCTGGGGAAAGAACGGGGGAGTGCCATTAGCAGTCAGCTGTTAAAACTAAAGATCGTGAATAAGATACCTGTGCATAACAGAAAGAAGTATGAGAGGACAGAGCTATATAGATCAGGGAAAATCTGGTCCAGGTTGGTGCGACATTCCATCCTGTTTAATTTACTCCATGAATCATTAGAAACAGTCTGCAGTTGGGATTGTCTGGATTTTCTCCTTTGAATTCCAAAAGATTGCTGAGCCCTGTCAGAGGGATTCCCTCCCCACAGGCAGCAACAGAGGATTTATTTTACTGCTTGTTTGACATGTTCAGTAAGACAGCACCTATGGGGTGGTTTGTGTCTTGACAGATGAACACAGGGATTTGTCTTCTACTGAGGTCAAGAACTGGCCTGTCTGCTTCTGTACTGCCTCCGTTCAGATTGATAGTGACTGAAATGGATCAAAATCAGCAGATTAGACAGGAATTGAATATTGTAATGGAATGTGAGAATGACCTTGGAAGACGGGGGGGGGGGGAAGAGATGCTGTCCAGGGGACGATCAGACAAAGGGGGAGGAGCCCACAACTGAGTAACGGGCAGAGGAAGAAAATTAGAAAGGATCCGCCCTAACTTGGCAGGTGGTAAAAAGGGACAGGGGGAGATTTGTACTTTCAGCCTTGCAAGGTTCTGTTAATGTAACCTAACAATAAAGTAGAAGTAGCTCATCTGGTCGTGTTTCCTGTCTGGTTTACCTGGGAGGGATGACCAATACAGAGGCCTCAGTATGCAGAGTGAGCTCACCAGCCCCAAGCTACATCTTCTCTCTGATGGGAGACTGCACAAGCCAGTGTATGAAGGCCACCTTCACCCAGGGGGGCCGTCTTCTCTGAAGACAGAACAACTTTGGAATGCAAGGAGGTTAATGAGACCAATGTGGGGAAGAAGGATAAAGCCTCTCTCTGCACACTATGGCCCAATTCCACCCCTGTAGGGTAGCCATTTAACATGGTTAAACTCTGTATGCTAATTGGTCACACACCATTACTGCTTCATCTAGTTTAGACCTCAGCTTTTATTTCTGATCTGCTATCAGGCTGAAGATGCTGAAATAGAGCCGGAGTGCTTCTGTATGCAAAACCACAGCAGTGCAATTGATCTGAACCCAGTCCAGTGCCTTTTTGTACACATAGACACCCATGAAACATCATTTGTGGGCTTGCAGAACTATCTGAGTGGACTTAATAAAGCACAGCAGATGGCCTTAAGAGGGGAATCTTAATGATTGGGTTAAAGTATGTACACCTACTTAATTACATCCATGGGAAAATATCCAGGACTGGCAGGATATTTCCACTGCAGATAAACATTTGCTCCAAGAATTAGGCAAAGCCAGGCTATGGAGACGATACGCAACCCATTGCACACAAGCATTTCCCTACTCCCAACAGAGCAATCAGTGCCTGGAGATGCTATTTGTCAACACAAAACACATGCTGCCCCAGTTGTGGCAGTGGGGTACTTTCCAGAGTTTTCATTGCTCAAGCTTGTCTGGTTTTCTAAACTGAAAAAAGTAGCATGCTGGTCTGATGCATTAAGTTACCAGAATGCCACGGAATTGACATTTTTACTTCTGTGCAAAAGAACTGTGCAGAGAACTGAGTGCCAGAGTTGTTCTTCTTGGTCAATAGCAGAGGATAGAGATATCTCTACCATTCTGTGCTCAGCTGATGGCTAATAAATAAGCCTCTTAACTTTCCCCTTAGTTTTGCACTCTATCTATCTATCTATCTATCTATCTATCTATCTATCTATCTATCTATCTATCTATTATCTATCTATCTATCTATCTATCATCTATCTATTATCTATCTATCTATCTATCTATCTATCTATCTATCTATCTATCATCTATCTATTATCTATCTATCTATCTATCTATCTATCTATCTATCTATCATCTATCTATTATCTATCTATCTATCTATCTATCTATCTATCTATCTATCTATCATCTATCTATCTATCTATCTATCTATCTATCTATCTATCTATCTATCTATCTATCATCTATCTATTATCTATCTATCTATCTATCTATCTATCTATCTATCTATCATCTATCTATTATCTATCTATCTATCTATCTATCTATCTATCTATCTATCTATCATCTATCTATTATCTATCTATCTATCTATCTATCTATCTATCTATCTATCATCTATCTATTATCTATCTATCTATCTATCTATCTATCTATCTATCTATCATCTATCTATTATCTATCTATCTATCTATCTATCTATCTATCTATCATCTATCTATCTATCTATCTATCTATCTATCTATTATCTATCTATCTATCTATCTATCTATCTATCTATCTATTATCTATCTATCTATCTATCTATCTATCTATCTATCTATCATCTATCTATTATCTATCTATCTATCTATCTATCTATCTATCTATCTATCATCTATCTATTATCTATCTATCTATCTATCTATCTATCTATCTATCTATCTATCATCTATCTATTATCTATCTATCTATCTATCTATCTATCTATCTATCTATCATCTATCTATTATCTATCTATCTATCTATCTATCTATCTATCTATCTATCATCTATCTATTATCTATCTATCTATCTATCTATCTATCTATCTATCTATCTATCTATCATCTATCTATCTTTCCCCTCTCCCCCAAAAGAACAAAAGGAAATAAGCTGCCAGGTACTTATGAGGGTAGAATAAGTCTTGGCATGCCAGTAGCTTGAATCATGTGAACTGGATTTCTATTTTCTCAGTGGAAACGTTTCGCTCCTTATCCAAGGAGCTTCTTCAGTCTGAGCAAAGTTAGTAAGGGAATCCTAAATATGTTTCTAGGTTTCTGTGTGACCTTACACCTGGGGCTAGGTCATGGTTATATTGAGATGTTATATTAAGTCCTTTTATCATCTAAAGGAGGATCGTTCTACATCATAACATCTCAATATAACCATGACCTAGCCCCAGGTGTAAGGTCACACAGCTACCTAGAAACATATTTAGGATTCCCTTACTAACTTTGCTCAGACTGAAGAAGCTCCTTGGATAAGGAGCGAAACGTTTCCAGTGAGAAAATAGAAATCCAGTTGACATGATTCAAGCTACAGACAATTCCACCTGGATGACTGAGAACCTTCATAGACATCTTGGCATGCCAGTTTTGTCTTTTGGCCTCCTCATCACTTGCCAGCAGTGCGAGAGTTGAAAGGTAGGGTACTGTATGCTCCGTGTCCCCTGCTATGGAAGCACAATGAAAAGCAACAACTGTGAATGACTGATCCTTTGGTTGCTTGCAAATGGACATTCTCCATTTCCACAAAGCCTCACAATTGTTGCAGGAGGCCGTGGGTTCAATTGCAGAGATCAGTGACAATGCTGACTGATTTGCATGGGGCTCAATCTAATATGCAAAGGGATTGGAAGCAGCATCTGATAATGTTTTTGAGAATCCCTTTGGACTGAGTACTTTAGTACTGCTAAAGAGTTTTTTTCTATCTGCATGTCCTGATTTTTCCAGGCAATGGGCCTGCTGAAGTACTAGGAGTAGCCATATATCCTATTAAAGGTAAAGGTTCCCACAGCACATTTGTGCAGTCGTGTCCAACTCTAGGGGCTGGTGCTCATCTCCGTTTGTTAGCCGTTTGTTAGTTGTCCAAAGACGCTTCCACGGTCATGTGGCCGGCATGACACACACGGAACGCTGTTACCATCCCACCGAAGTGGTACCTATTTATCTACTTGCATTTGCATGCTTTTGAATTGCTAGGTTGGCAAGAGCTGGGGCTAGTGCAGGAGCTCACTTTGTGACGCGGGACTAAGGATTTGAACCTCCAAACTTGCGATCTTCGATCGACAAGCCTGGCGTCTTACCCGCTGAGCCACCACGCCCCTTATGTATCCTATTATCCCAAGGCAAATCCTAGCCTGGAGAACTTCCTAACCCAAATCAATTTTGAAGATAAATAACCATCAGAAGGCAGAGCCAACATCCTTCAGGCTTTCCATTTACCTTCATTTAGGACATGACTTCCCTCACAATGACCATCAGAAGATAATCTCAATCTTTCGTTATCATTCCACAAATACACGCTTGTGACAAGCTTGGATCCAACAGCATGGTTGCAATAAGTGTGCAGCAGTGGTCAAAAGATGGAATTAGGCACCCCCTGTTTCTGAGGCAGCCTAGATGCATGCCACCTACCCATGCACCATTTCCCCACTCATAGCTGAACTGATGCTAAAATTCAAAGCCACAAAAACATTCTGTTTGCACAGTGGCTCATTATAGCTAGTAGCAAGGGCTATATTGAGTAGAAAAGGGTAAAGTCAACATGAAATATTTTTAAAGGAATGTTTGAAGCAATTCTTTAAAGAAATCTTGTATGAGCAGCTGTATATCTTTTTTTAAAAATATATAGGCTCCTATTTCCTACTAAGGGGCGTGGTGGCTCAGCGGGTAAGATGCCAGGCTTGTCGATCGGAAGATCGCAAGTTCAGAGGTTCGAATCCCTAGCCCCAGCTCCCGCACTCGCCCCAGCTCTTGTCAACCTAGCAATTCGAAAGTATGCAAATGCAAGTAGATAAATAGGTACCACTTCGGTGGGTAGGTAACAGTGTTCTGCACGCATCATGCCAGCCACATGACCGTGGAAGCGTCTTCGGACAACGCTGGCTCTTCAGCTAAGAAACGGAGATGAGCACCGGCCCCTAGAGTCGGACACGACTGCACAAATGTGCGGGGGGAACCTTTACCTTTACTTATTTCCTACTGCCACAACGCTGCTGGATATCATGGCAAAACAATAATGAATATATTTAAACTACATTTGCTGGACAATGCTAAGCTGAGCACTGTGAAAAAGCTTGCATCCAAATTCTGTCTCTGGTGCAAACTCTGATAGTCCAGCTTCAAATGTATTGTACTATAAGCTCTATTACTCTCAGCCAGCACTATCAACGGCTGGGCTGACTAACTGGAATGACAGAAGTTGTAGTCCAACTTATCTGGAAGGTGCCAGGGTTGGGCAAAGTAGAATTAAGTATTTCAGCTACCAGCTGATATTTGGTTGGTTCAAAATTTGATTAAACTTACAGAGAAGATCCACCAGGTGCGGCCTCCCCTGCCTCACACAGTTATTGTGGGAAGAAGCACACAAGGTCCAATTCTCAAATGGTGCTTCTTTGGAATCACACACTTTATTTTGCCTTGGGTTTGCATTATAGGCACTCAGCACGTGGCAGTGCCCAGCTGACCTCGTTTGAGCTCAGCTAAGCTCAGTAACTAAGAAGGTTCAGGTCTAGTTGGATGGGATGGGAGGCCACCAAAGAACGCTATGATTGTAGGCTAGAATGGGAAATCAGAAAAACATCCCAGAAGAAGATAAAGCAAGCCACTTACGTACTGTTGCCAAGAAAACTCCATGAGTGAATCCATGAAGTCATGGGCGGTTTAAAAGATGATACTTTTTATAGGGCAAGGAGTCCATCAGATGGAAACAGACAGCTATAAATGTAGCAAGAGATGCTTATAGTTCAAGGTGTGCTGGACATTTTCCAGAGAAAGGGCTTTTTGGGTTGTGGCATCTTAATGGTGGAATCTTTTCTCCATGAAGTCCTGACTGGAGCTTAGTATCATTTGTCCCTTTGCAAAGTCTACTCATTTCCCTAAGCCTTTTAATCTGAAATAGCCTAGCACAACCTGGTTTCCTCCACATATGCTGGACTAAAACTTCTATTATTTCCATTCAGTATGGCCAATGGCAATAGTATCTGAGGGTGACGGGAATCATAATTCTACATAGTTCTAGGGCACCAGATTAAGGAAGGATGATCTGCATTTTTCATTATGGCAAGGTCCAAAGACAGCTGGAAACTGCAGGCTTTTAGTCTGCTCTGGCATGGCTCTCCTTATAATTTTAATATAAGAAAACAGAGTTGTTGAGAGCCAGTTTGGTGGTGTGGTTAAGGCACCAGGCTAGAAACCGGGAGACCGTGAGTTCTGGTCTCACCTTAGGCATGAAGCCAGATGGGTGACTATGGGCCAGTCACTCACTCTCAGCACTAGGAAGCAGGCAATGGCAAACCACTTCCGAAAAATCTAGCCAAGAAAAATGCAGTCATCAGGAGTAAAAAACTGACCTGAAGAAAAAGAAAGAAATGAATGAATGAATGAATGAATGAATGAATGAAAGAAAGAAAGAAAGAAAGAAAGAAAGAAAGAAAGACAGTGTTGCTAGAGGTTAGACCATGATGAAGAACGCAGATACATTTGTTGTGTTCTTACACATGTATTTTGATTTTATACCTTTTTTGTTTCATTGCATCTTGTAACTGAAATGAAAATACGTTTGCTTTACTTAGTAAACATCTACAAATTTGATTTCTCGAAAGATTATGCGGTTCCATTTAAAGATTCCTTTAAAAGCCAATAGTATTTTAAAACAACCGGATTTGCATCTATCTCTCCCAGGACCTTCAGAAATAAAAAGCCAGATAAATAAACCTCCACTGCAGTATGTCTAATGATAATATTGTAGTTACAGAAAAATGAAGAGCAATGGTGAAACAACCGCCTATTCAGGCCTTGTCTGCAGACGGTCAGCTTTTCCATTAAGGGAAGAATTCCTGTAGTGTCCAGGGAAGAAACTCAGAGTTGTTTTTAATCTACGTGCCGATACACAGCAAGCATCTGCGGGATATTGGACAGCCTAGCACTATGCACTGAGAAAACAACTGCTTCCAGAGAATGGGCATCACTCCCAAGGTGGAAGGAATGAGGCCACTTTAGATGAGGACAAAAACAAGGGAGAAGAGCCTGTGTGGCTGGACAGATCGGAGGGAAGTGTTCTGAAGCTGCACAGTTGCAATAAATATTCCTTTTTGCTTCCCTTTCCCTGAGAAATTCAGTATCATTTCTGAAACACTTGCATCCATAGAAAAGAGATGTTGGAGATGCTCAAGTGCTTGGTTGACCTTGGCCGATCTCAAAATTCTAAGTAGTTGGCCTACTCAGGATTCAGATGAGAGACCACCAATAAAATTCAGGGCTTCAGGTTCGATAGGGGATTCAACACTTACACACACACACACTCCCCAAATATAATCTTGGAAGAAGATTTCTGTAGCATTGCCAAGAAGACAGCATGGAGTTAAGCTGAACTCAAAGGCGACTTTGCTTATTTTGTATTGACTAATTATTGGGCTGAGAAGTACAGTCTTAGCACTAGAATAGTCCTCCAAACAAATGCAAGTGTAAGCACCAAATCCAGTGAACTCAAGCTAGATAAATCTTTAGCTAGCCTAAGTCTATGCTACTTGTGCACAATTGTTAAGGGATGGGGACCCACACTTGTTCCCCAGAGCACCCTGTTGGGAGCTTTATTCCAGAAGGTCAGTGGGTCAGGGCAAAGAAATGAATGAAGCCTGAAAAAAATAATTTACCAATTACTTATCTTTGATTAAAATTAATTAATAATATTGCTCCCTTGCATTTGATACTTCCATGTTCCCTTATCACATTAACAATTACAGATTGGTGGTGTGGAAGGGCCCGGAGGACTATACTCAAGGATGCTGTGGGCCACATGCAGCCCTAGGGACTCAGGATATGTACCTCCTCCCAGGTAAGATGCAAGTCACATGTGTGAAATCTGATTTCTGCACATGTCTTATCTGAAGTTCAAACTTCACCACTCAAAAGAGGTAAAAGACTAGGAATGGCTTCCTTCCAGGATCTTGGAGAATCACAGTTAACCATATTTGATAGGCTGCACTGATGGTCTGACTTTGTCTAAGGCTGCCTCAACTGCACTCTACAGGGGCGTGGTGGCTCAGCGGGTAAGACGCCAGGCTTGTCAATTGGAAGACCGCAAGTTCGGAGGTTTGAATCCCTAGCCCCGCATGATGGAGTGAGCTCCCGCACTTGCCCCAGCTCTTGCCAACCTAGCAATTCGAAAGCATGCAAATGCAAGTAGATGAATAGGTACCACTTTGGTGGGATGGTAACAGTGTTCCGCGCGTGTCATGCCAGTCACATGACTGCGGAAGTGTCTTCGGACAACCCTGGCTCTTCGGCTAACAAACGGAGATGAGCACCGGAGTCGGACACGACTGCACAAATGTGGGGGGGGGGGAACCTTTACCTTTACAACTGCACTCTTATTTGATTGTGGCATATATGTAAGACTACTAAGGAGAACGATCACTGGAAATGACTTTTGCCTTTGCAAAACAGTTATGAGGACCTTTTTATCCTCCTGCACTAGCAGGATGCTAAGGCCAGAAATAAGCCCAAGTGGGGAAAAAACAGGAGGCAGGAAAGAATTAAGACATCCTCTTTTGAGCCACTAATTGCCTTTGCAAATGTCCATATTATATTACTGTTACTCAGAAAGCAGAGTTAGGAACATGTTTGTTGAACTAGCCAAAGTCAGCCAATACCCCCATGAGAACCCTAATAAAATTAGGAATATGTACTAAGTTGAGCAGCAGATACTGTCAACTGGAGGATGTTTTTTGCTGGTTTCCAAGCTAACTAAACATGAGGTACAAACAAAATTAAGAAAACATGGGTACAACAGTGTTGATCCATCCTTGATAAATTAGCCAAATTCTTTGCTCCTACACAGTCTTCCTACAAAAAGCATTTCCCTTCTTTCCCATCTTCCCTCCCCCCAGTCTTGATGGATTGGGCAACTTCCTTGGAAGAGTTAGATTAGTTTCAACTAATTCATCAGCCAAGAAAGGAATGGCCTTGAATTAACCCAATACACTTTGAACCTTTGCGAAGGGACAGCAGAGGAAGAACAACTGCTGTACAGTGATTCATGGCTGAAACATCCTCGAGTGAACAGCCCTCTGTCTAGACTGTTCCACGTTTTCCCCAGGTTTTGCTCTGCGAATTAAAATTTGGCCCTGGGGAAACAGATGACTGAAAAAGCCATCCCAGATATTCTATGACCTCCTCCAGGCGCTGAGCTGTCCTTAAGACAACTGCTGGAATTAAAAAGAAAGAAAAGGCTTCACACTTATTCAAGAAAAGGGTACACATCATTCTGTCTCTACTTGCTGTTTTTTGTTTTTTGTTTTAACGCTGAATCTCAAAAGGTGCATGTTGGAAACTCAGAACATAGACACAGCACAGAACTTGAGTGGTAAATTCTCTGTGAACCCACACATAGTCCTTTTTGGACAGAAAGAAAACTGCTGAACTAAGTTGAACTGGGTCTTTCTCTTTCCAGGATGCTGATTGGCTAACCTTTCTGGCAATCAGAAAACAGTTCTCTCCCATCTGATCATGGAGCTATAGAGCAGAGCTTTCCAAACTTTTCATGTTGGTGACACACTTTTTAGACATGCATCATTTCGTGACACACTCATACAGCAGGGCATCATTTCACGACACACTCTTACAGCAGGGCACAAGGCAGGCACTAGGACCTGCGCGGAATCACAGCTGGTTTGGAGGCAGCAAGGCACAAGGCAGGCACTAGGACCTGTGTGGAATCCTGGCAGGGCAGGTTTGGAGGCAGCAAGGCACAAGGCAGGCACTAGAACCTGCGTGGAAGCCAGGAGGCAGCAGCAGCCGCGACACACCCAGACACTGCAGTCGACACACTAACGTGTCCCGACACACAGTTTGGAAAGCTCTGCTATAGAGAATGCTGATTTGATGGCCTTTGTGGCCATCTGGAAGATATAACCACTTCAACCAGAGCAGTTTCAAGCTAAAAAACAATTTTAAGATTGGCTTTTTAGAAAGACAGCAAAGTCTTTCTATCCATTCTGTCTATCATCATCATCATCATCATCATCATCATCATCATCATCATCTTTTGACAGAGGAGCAACATCTCCACTGGAGTGACAGCAAAATTTATTTTCAGAAGAAAACCCTGCATGTTGCAGGAGGTTTAACTATGTTCATTTAAACATTATGGCAAGAGAAACATGGACATCATTTTTGGCTTTCACTAGGTTCCACGACCCACCTGACTTGATTATTATTTTTTAAAATTAATTTGAAAAAAACTAAGTAGTGAGCTTGCTGCAAAGTGCCAGCCCCTATTATTTTTATGTGCAAGAAAGTTTTTGTACCCAATAGGTATTCTTAGAAAAATAAACAGAATGGGTGGCTCAATCTCATGTTTTCCTTGAAAATATGCCCATCTTCCCAGAAAATTAAAAAAAGGCACAGAAAAAAAAAGGGGGGGTAGACAGTATTCCAAATGTGTTTACTTGCCTCCAAAGGATGCCTAATTACTTTACATTAATTAATGTAATTAGTTATATTACATGTATAATGTCCAACATTGCAATACTAGCATCTCCAAGAAGGGTAAGAAGACTCCTTCTGAATACTTGGTGAACTTCCACAGCAGGGGTACAGTGCAATTTCTATTTACCCCAAAATATTCTGCATTCTTCCATGATTATTTCAGGGCTGTCATAAAAAGAACCTGGACTTTTTCCGTTGTCTGATCAAGAGTGCTAATCCTACTTATCTGCTTTAGAATGTGGCAATCATTTCAGGAATTCCTGTATGGAAAGACTTGATCCCTATAAGCAAGGTGGAGGGCAGAGAGTCCACACCAGTCAATGTCTTTGACATTGTGTTACATCCATCAGATCACAAACATAACCAAAAGATGCAGATTGAGTTATGGGTGCATGCATCAATGTCAAAGATTAATTCTTTGGAAGAGAATCTCTGTAAGTCAGGGTTGAACTGTGGAGTCCTTGGGGCTCTCTGAGCTTAGTTGTTTGTTTGCAGATGTTTCATTGCCCGGCTAGGCAACATCTTCAGTGCTGAAGATGTGCACTTCAATGCACTGAAGATGTTGCCTAGTTGGGCAATGAAACATCTGCAAGCAAACAACCAAGCTCAGAGAACACCAAGGACTCCACAATTAATTCTTTGTTAAAAAACATGAGTCTGATATTGAATTTAATTTAACCTGGAAACCATTTATGGGTTATAATTCAGCGCGTGGACTTGTACCACATCCAAAGTGAGGGTTTCTCTTAACATAAGGTTTTTAAAAGTTAGATTTTATCTGATTCATTATAATAAGGATAGAATTTCTCGGATTAGAGAAAAGCTCTTAATTGTTTATTCAGATTGGAGGTGTTTATTATATTGGCTGCCTTTGTTAATGATTAAATATTGATTTGATTTGATAATGGTTCCAAAGTGCTGAATTGGTATAAGATCACCTTTATATGCAGAATTAATTGGATGTTACTTTGAAGATTCTTATTCAGTTTTATTCAGCTTGCAAATCTCCTTTTGTTTCCTTTGGCTCTTTCATTCTGTTACCTGCTGTTTTACTTGGTTGTACGTTCAGGTTATCAAAATAAAATATAGTAAAATAGAATAAAAAAATAGAAAATAATATAGATGCATCTCCGTCCTTCTGTACTTACCTTATTTTACACTTAGCAAACATTCTTCTAAGTGTTTTATTTATGCTTCCACACATATTTCTGTTTACTAGGAGGTTAGCTTCAGTGGCTGGCAGCAGGTGAAGTATCTACCTGACTGTAGCTTGAATCATGTCAACTGGATTTCTATTTTCTCAGTGGAAATGTTTCGCTCCTTATCCAAGGAGCTTCTTCAGTCTGAGCAAAGTTAGTAAGGGAATCCTAAATATGTTTCTAGGTAGCTGTGTGACCTTACACCTGGGGCTAGGTCATGGTTATATTGACATGTTATTTTAAGTCCTTTTATCATCTAAAGGAGGATCGTTAAGATCACCATGCTGCTGTTGAGCTTGTGAAATGGTCTTAATCTTCCTAGGAACAGAAGACAAAGCAGGGAGGAAGTTGTCTTCTGTGCCTAGGAAGATTAAGACCATTTCACAAGCTCAACAGCAGCATGGTGATCTTAACGATCCTCCTTTAGATGATAAAAGGACTTAAAATAACATCTCAATATAACCATGACCTAGCCCCAGGTGTAAGGTCACACAGCTACCTAGAAACATATTTAGGATTCCCTTACTAACTTTGCTCAGACTGAAGAAGCTCCTTGGATAAGGAGCGAAACATTTCCACTGAGAAAATAGAAATCCAGTTGACATGATTCAAGCTACAGACAATTCCACCTGGATGACTGAGAACCTTCATAGACATATCTACCTGACTATAACTGATCTTGAAAAGCTAAGCAGGGTCAAATCTGATTAAAACCTGAATGGGAGACTCAAGGCTTTAGATATTTGGGAAGTAAATAACTAAAAAACCCAAAGGAAGGCAATTGTGAATGACTTCACAAGGAAGATGATCTTGATGGAGATCTGTGAGCTCCGTTATAAAAGCGACAAGGAGTAAAACATACTGTATCTTAAGTCCACAACAGACAGATGATGTTCGTAAGTGGCTCAGACGGATACCTCCCTAATTCCCTGAAGTATGAGAAAGGGTACAGCACAATCAGACTTGCAAGGTTGATGTCAGCTCCACTAGGTAGATCAGACCAAAAAACCAACTCCACAGGAAGGCTAAAACTACTTCTATTGAGACTGGCTATAACAGTGTTTCTCAACCTTAGCAACTTTAAGCTGTGTGGACTTCAACTCCCAGAATTCCCCAGCCATCATGGGGAATTCGGGGAGCTGAAGTCCACACAGCTTAAAGTTGCCAAGGTTGAGAAACACTGGGCTATAACAACAAAATCTTGCAAGTCTGATTGGGCTGTACTGAACCTCCTCCCTCTTCTTATACTCCAGTGAATCAAGAAGGTGTCTGCCTGAGTCGTTTATGAATGCTATTTATCTGTTGTGGACTGAAGATACACTTTACCCCATGTCGCTTTGGTAACAGAGCTCACATGTCTCCATCAAAGTCAGGTTCTTGACTCTCTAACCCAGAGCTTTCCAAACTGTGTGTTATGACACATTAGTGTGTCGGCTGCAGTGTCTGGGTATGTCGCGGCTGCTGCCGCCTCCGAGCCCTGCCAGGATTCCACGCAGGTCCTACTGCCCGCTTTGTGCCTTGCTGCCTCCAAACCTGCCCTGCCAGGATTCCATGCAGGTCCTAGTGCCTGCCTTGTGCCTTGCTGCCTCCAAACCTGCTGTGATTCCGCGCAGGTCCTAGTGCCTGCCTTGTGCCCTGCTGTAAGAGTGTGTCGCGAAATGATGCCCTGCTGTATGAGTGTGTCGCGAAATGATGCATGTTGAAAAAGTGTGTCACCAACATGAAAAGTTTGGAAAGCTCTGCTCTAACCCAAGAAAACACGGATGTATCTATGGACTCACCAGGGGTCAAACGTGATTGGAGTGAGATTCTACCTTTACCAAGTTTCTTTGTGCAAAAGGTAGGGACTCCAAATGAAGACACTGAAAAGCTTTTTACCTCCATGCAGCTGCAGTAATTGGCGAAATGCACTGAATGCTGCTGTTGCGGGTTTCAGCAAAGGTGCCAGACCATCCAGTGCTAAGCTCTTTTCATTCCCGGTTTTGCTTACCTCTATTTGATTGAGCAGAGGGTCCTCAAACTTGAAGCCAGGGATCCTCTTTTCACTGCAGACCACACTCACATCCTCCGTATGCTTGCAGTCTGAGACACCCCATCCATTGGAGGTGCACGCAGCTATTGACGACTCTGTGCCGGTGCAGTAGACGTTGTCTAACCAGATTGGGCCTACAGAGAAAGAGGAGCAAAAGACCCACAGGTCTCTTTTAGGAGGCACAGTCTCCACTTCATGGAGTAGAAAGAATTTCATAGGATGGAGGTCTGCATCCAGCTATGGCAACGTGCAAGCCTCTTCAAAGCTGTCTCCTTTAGGACAAAGGACAGAAAAAGCTGACAAATGAAAAATAGCCATAATGCCCCACATCTAAGCATTAGAGACTACCTTCATATAAGTTTTGAAAAATATTTTTGAACTCCTGTTATTTTCCTTCTTTTTAAACGCCCCTCCTCCTAATGTCAGCCTTACGAGGTAGTCCAGACAAGAAACACACCCAGGACTACTAGCTATATCTTTATTATAAGGCTACATTAACAGAACCTTGCCGGTCTGAAATACATTTATCCCCCCCCCACACCTTTACAGTCCAAGAAACTAGGGAGGGTCCCTTCTGAGGTGTTTGCCACGTCCCCCTTGCTTCTTTGGGCTCAGCTGCCTCTTAGCTGACCATTACCCAGTCTGTGGCTCTTCCTCCTGTCTCCCAAGGTCATTCCCACAGACCATTACATCAGTGACATTTTGTTTTTTAATAAATGTATTTGGAACATCTGGTTTGGAGTAATGTGTTAGGTAGGAGGACTAGATAGGTAAGTTGATAGGTAAGTTAAGTAAATAGGTAGATAGGTTAGATTGGTTGGCTGGTAGGGAACAGACAGATAGATAAGAGTTTAGTTAGCAGTTAAGGTAAGAAAGTTTCACTTGTAAGGGAAGGTGTTTCACCTCTTAACTTATTGCTGTGGAATCCAAGATGTGTAGTTGAACAGCACAAGAATACTGATTGCTTTTTTACACTTTCTATTTTACACCATGCAAACCCCACGTGTTTTGTTTACTCCTTGTGATTTTCCATGCCATTCCCACAACTGACCAAACTTCTTCACAAAGAAATCTGCAAGGGTCACTTCATGATGCAACCATACTAGCAAAGCCTACTGGGGTCCCCCCCCCCAAATCCACAGCCTCTACTTTTCCAGGCTACAAATCATCCTTCCCTATTTAGCATCTCCCAGCCATCAGTGGACAGGACTGAATTGATGATTGAACTGATTGGACTGAATTGATTACATTCAAGGAGTCTGAATTTAAGTGATCCAAAGGGAAGAAGCTTCATTTCAGGAGCTGTGGTGCTTAGAGGCCAGGTTCTCAGTAGAATGAGGGGCCAGGATGTTGTCACTCCATAAATAGGGCACCCTAAGTGAACCCAATAATATTTTGAAAAATAGGCCATATATACACATGGCCCAAATTTTGTGCAATTTCTGGGGAAGCAGAGGCACTGGGACTATAAGGCAAAATGGCATAGTGGCACCAAGGAAATGAAAACCTTGCTGATTTGAGTATTTCAACCTTGGAGCATGTACAGTATGTGTGTGGGTGTATATGTTTAAGTTCATGTGTATGTATACATATACATGAATAACACATGTCCACATGCATACATACTGTATATACATACATGTATCCCAGTAGTAATGTATGGCTGTGAGAGTTGGACCATAAGGAAGGCTGAGCACCGAAGAATTGATGCATTCAAACTGTGGTGCTGGAGAAGACTCTTGAGAGTCCCTTGGACTGCAAGGAGGTCAAATCAGTCAACCCTAAAGGAAATCAACCCTGACTGCTCATTGGAAGGACAGATACTGAAGATGAAGCTCAAATACTTTGGCCACCTAATGCGAAGAGAGGACTCACTGGAAAAGACCCTGATGCTGGGAAAGACTGAAGGCAAAAGGAGAAGGGGACGGCAGAGGAGGAGATGGTTAGATAGCATCAATGATGTAACAAACATGAATTTGAGTAAACTCCGGGAGACAGTGGAGGACAGGAAGGCCTGGCGTGCTATGGTCCATGAGGTCACGAAGAGTCGGACAAGACTAAACGACTGAACAACAACAACAACAAAATCTTTAGTAATATATGAAAAAATGGTATGGTATGAAGAGAATCCAGGGGTATCTTACAGTTTTTAAGGTGGATGTTAGTATTACTGTTTCTTATCTCTTTGTTGACATCTTCTCAAGCTGGTCAAAGACCACAATAAAGACTGACTGACTGCGGGGGAGTATCTTACCTAAGCTGAATCCTGATTTTGTAGAAGAGCATGGAGTTGCAGAGCAAGGATTGTTGCATGGCACCAAGGGGCAACTACCTGATAAAACAGTCCTTCTCTCTCGGCCAGTGTTAGGGCCGGCCCTGCTATGTAGTAAGTGAAGTCTTCTGCTTCAAGAATTTCAAGTGGGTGGAACAAATGACACCAGGAATGGACTGTGAAAGTTGCAGCAAAGCATGATTGAAGGTCTGTCCTAGATGGGTCAGGAATGGGACGCCGTGTGGACTCTGGGCCTAGAAGCCAGAGGTCATTGGTCTAAGATACCTTACGAATGTGTTGTGAGGCTTTTGAAAAAAGGGAGAAGGGGATAAACATGCCACCATATATTAACAGCCCCCTTTATCTGGCTGATGCTTGCTAGTAGGGGTCAGAAAGCCAAAAGACTGTCGCTCTGCCCCTCACCTTCTCCTTTGCCATATTTGGAGCCAGGGAACCAGGATATAGCTTCCACGTAGCCCATTTCCTTGCAGATCACATGGGCCGGGTACATGGAGAAATCGTCATCACAAATGGTGCCCCATTCCTTGTTATAGAAGACTTCCACTCGCCCTTCGTTGTGCTTCCTCTTGTCTCCTGCCAACCGGAGCCGGATAAAAGGCGTGGTGCTGGGCTGCTGAGGCTGGGGATGGATACCTTGTCCATATTGGGCAAGGATTAGGTGGTCCAGGCACAAAAAGAAGAAGAAAAGGACCAAATGGAAGTTCAGGAACCTTGCCATTGAGGAAGTGAAGTTCCCTCTGAAAGCAAGTCTAAGTTCAGTCAAAGGTTAGAAGGCAGGCTGGCCTGTTTGCTGGAAGGAAAGAAATGGAGGAGTTATTTGAGAAACAAGGTTGATGCTTAGGGGTATGTAAACATTCACTTTCGAGACCCAACTCAAAGGGGATTTGATGGAAACCAAATCAAATGGATTTCAAACCAACCTGGCGGATGAGTTGGATTTGATTGGCCAGATCAAATTGGATGCTTCCAAACCGATTTGGAGAAGTGCAGCAAAATGATTTCTTTTTAATCAGTTCTGCCCTCCGCATCTGATTGATTTTCTAAACAGAATCAGGAGTCCAAATATGAATGGGCTGGAATCAATCAGAACCGAGGATTGGTAGCAGATTATGGCTGATTCACACGTTCCCACTGATTTTGCCATTACTATGGCTGGCTGGCTGGCTGGCTGGCTGGCTGGCTGGCTGGCTGGCTTTATTTATTTATTTAAAATTTTGTCACCTTTCTTCTTTCTGACTTCTGCACCAAGTAATGACTGATGGACAGCTGTGGATCGGGAGCTGCAGGCAGCCGGCAGCATCTGTTTTATGGCTTGAGGAACACTCCGAACTGCTAGGTTTCTCTGAGAAATGCAATTCATCTTAGAAAGAAATATGATCTTTTCATCTGCTAGATGAAAAGCAAAATGATTTCCTCCACCTCCCCCATCCAAGAAAGAGATACAAACCTGCAGCCTCTGCATATTTAATTTTTATGCTAATCCAGCACAAGCTTTGGCTATATCAGGCGTAGCAAATGGCTAAGAGAATTATTTTGAGAAATCAGAAGAGTATTACTACTCCGGATATTAAGGATTAGATTCGGGAGATGTATAACTTATCCATTTTTGAAAAGGCATTTTTTTCTGCTAATCAAAAAATGATGCAATATGTTTCCTTTTGGCACAGATTTCAAGATATTGTACAATGATATTCTTAATCTCTGTTGAATCAGAAATTGTTATGCTATGTCTAATATTTTATATACCGTCAATATGCTTAGATTGTGTATGTGTTTCTTTTTTTCCCTTTTCTTTGTTTGCTATTGTTTATCGGGTTTTTTTCTTGTATTTTGGGAGGGGTTGTACCTTTGTGTATTGTTTTTCAAATTTTTAATAAAAGAGAGTTTATTTTTTCTAGTGGTTGAGGTGCTGGGCTAGAAACCAGGAGTCTGTGAGTTCTAGTCCCGCCTTAGGCATGGAAGCTGGCTGGGTGACCTTGGGCCAGTCCCTCTCTCTCAGCCCTAGGAAGGAGCCAATGGCAAACCAGGAGACTGAGAGTTCTGGTCCTGCCTTAGGTATGAAAGCCGACTGGGTGACCTTGGGCCAGTCACTCTCTCAGCCCTAGGAAGGAGCCAATGGCAAACCAGGAGACTGAGAGTTCTAGTCCCGCCTTAGGCATGAAAGCCGGCTGGGTGACCTTGGGCCAGTCCCTCTCTCTCAGCCCTAGGAAGGAGCCAATGGCAAACCAGGAGACTGTGAGTTCTAGTCCCGCCTTAGGCATGAAAGCTGGCTGGGTGACTTTGGGCCGGTCCCTGTCTCTCAGCCCTAGGAAGGAGCCAATGGCAAACCAGGAGACTGAGAGTTCTAGTCCCGCCTGAGGCATGAAAGCCGGTTGGGTGACCTTGGGCCAGTCACTCTCTCTCAGCCCAACTCACCTCACAGGGTTGTTGTTGTGGGGAAAATAGGAGGAGGAAGGAGTATTAGGTATGTTCGCCGTCTTGAGTTATTTATAAAAAAACAATAAAGGCAGGTTAAAAATTAAATAAATAATAATTAAAAAAAACCTGCATCACCACCTCCGTTGCAGCTTTAGATGCTACCTCCCACTGTTTCCCAGGCATAATTGCATCATTTGCATGATTAAGTCCTGATACATGTGTCCTCATTTTGATGTCATTGCAGCTTGCCATGGATGTCTCTGTTCCCAGATGTTTTAAAAACAACAACCTCAAAGCAATAACAGTTCTAGTACATCTTTCTCTCTTTCACACAAGCACACACACACACACACAGGTGCAAAATCCTTTTATAAAGGTTGAAATCCCACCTGGGTATATTTATTATACAATGTAGCCCCCGATTTGTGTTCCTGTTCCCAGATGTTTTGGTGATAGGCTGTGGCTACCCAACGGGGCATCTGTAACCTGTGATTGCTTTGGAGGCTGAATCCTTGTCCTGCCAAGAGACTTGAGGACTGACCTCCAGGGCAGCTCTCACATAGGGCCAGCTGCCTCTTTGCTGGCTGGGATCAGCGCTTTGGAGGGCATCTGAGTGCCAGAGTGGGTGGGACAGGATGCAAGAATGCCACATGTGGGCAGGACTAGATTGCCATGGGAAGGCGTGGTGTGTCTTTGTTTAATTTGGGGGTGGGTTGCACCTGTCCTATTACATGGCCCGTCTTAAGAGGATCTGTAACAAAGGAGTGCAACCTCCATCAACTCAAGGACTGCAGTGGGTTTGAAGTGGCAACCTCAAGGGAACCGGGTTGAAGCTCTAATTGCACCCCATCTAGAGGGAGTAGGCTTTGAAAGGGGCAAAATGGATGCTGTACTTTTTGCACCCTGGTCTTCATGCAAACTCCTTTAACTGGTGGCTGGAACTCTTTGTTCATCTTCTTGTTGTTCTCTTTGTTTTCCTATGAGTCATGCTTTTTATAGAAGAAGAGAGAAATGCCAGATCGTGTGCGGGGAGAGTAATACAGCCCTCTGCTTATGGTAAAGATTTCCCCTTCCCCAAATACTCCCAGATATTATGTCACAATGCATATTTCCATTACTGCATGTCTGGTTTTAGCCACACTTCATGCAAGCAAAAGACCCGGCAGAGTTTGCTCTCTGCTTCCACTTGCACAGAAAGCAGCTTGGCAGGAAGATCTTTGTAGGACCTCTAGCTCAGCCAACAAGCTGATTAATGTTTGAAACTGGTTGTTAAACCACATCGCTCCTTGTCCAATTCAGTGGGGAAGGACTTAAGGCAAGAGAATAAAAACATGAGCTAAACTCCACCAATCCCCACAGCCTTACTCCTTTTGTCATCCTCTGTGCAAGCTGCACATGTAACCATCTGGAAGGCCACGTGTGTGGAACAGTTTCCATGTGAAGTGAAGCCAAGAGGCAGCAGCAGAAGCCCACCACTTCTGATTTCCTAGAACAGAGTAACTTTTCCCTGGCCTTGACAGCATGCAAAACACAGCAAAGGATCTGTTCTGCTCATAAACAGATTCCTAGGAAAGAGAAGTCTTCAAAACTGAGCATCAGTTGTGATGTGGGCAAGGGGGCAAGGACCAGAAAGGGAAAGGAAGAAAGGTTACTCTTTTGCTGAGCATTATTTTATTTTTATTTTATTGTCATGATCAATTTCTTTTCAATTAATCGAAGATCACAGAAGCAGGAATGGCCATACCTAAACAAGAGCCTTCTCCTGTTGTTTCCCAATTCCCAAGGCTTAACCAAACAGCAGAGAGCCAGTTTGGTGTAGTGGTTAAGGCAGTGTTTCTCAACCTTGCATGGCTGGCTGGGGAATTCTGGGCATTGAAGTCCACACAGCTTAAAGTGGCCAAGGTTGAGAAACACTAGGTTAGGGCATCAGGCTAGAAACTGGGAGACCGTGAGTTCTAGTCCAGCCTTAAGCACAAAGCCAGCTGGGCGACCTTGGGCCAGTCCCTCTCTCTCGGCCCTAGGAAGGAGGCAATGGCAAACCACTTCTGGAAAACCTTGCCAAGAAAACTGCAGGAACTTGTCCAGGCAGTCGCCGAGAATCGGACACGGTTGAACGGATTAAAACACAAAACAAAACACCAAACAGCAATGCTAGCCAAGCTTGCAAGACCTGGACAGCTAAAAGCGCAGAGTTTGCAGAGAGCAGCTCTTTTCCAACTTCAAGTTAAGAGGTTGTTGAAGAAGCTGAGCTAGTTGACAAAGCAGAACTAGTCATGCTCTTTAGGATCAACAGTGATAAAACAGATGCATAACTTTTTTCCCAAAAACAATTAGGGCTTGGAGAGAAGACGTTGAATGGAGACAAAATTATTATGTATGGTGGTTAAAGGCAAGTAGGGCCAAGTTATTAATGGTTCTTTTGTTAAGAAACTAAGTTAGATGCTAGATGTAAAAGACAACTCAATGCTTATCCTTATCCCCTTCTTTCTCCCCGCACCCGCATCTAACTAGAAGGAGGGGATTAAGCACATATACTGTAAAACTAATTGCTTCTTAACTATGGTTTGTTGATTATGCCATAATGGTCTGGGCATGCACATACCATTAAGCCATAAACTCTGGCGTGGGCTGGTCCATGAAGTCACGAAGAGTCGGAAGCCACTGAACAAATAAACAACAAAAGTACCACAATCAGTGGACTCAGATAATCCAAACAGACCGTATCCTGGTTTAGTAGAATGTGTGAATTCAGTTTAAGAAGGCACAGAGAAACAGAAATTAATAAATTACCAGTAGTGAGTAGAGTTTGGCTGTTTAAGCAATGTAAGGTAAAGTAAAGGTTCCCCCCGCACAGTTGTGCAGTCGTGTCCGACTCTAGGGGCCGGTGCTCATCTCCGTTTGTTAGCCAAAGAGCCAGCGTTGTCCAAAGACGCTTCCACGGTCATGTGGCCGGCATGACACGCGCGGAACGCTGTTACCTTCCCACCGAAGTGGTACCTATTCATCTACTTGCTTTTGCATGCTTTCGAATTGCTAGGTTGGCAAGAGCTGGGGCGAGTGCGGGAGCTCACTCCGTCACGCAGGGCTAGGGATTCGAACCTCTGAACTTGCGATCTTCTGATCGACAAGCCTGGCGTCTTACCTGCTGAGCCACCACGCCCCTTAAGCAATGTCTTTATATACAATATACTAAATCTGTGTAGTGGTTAAAGGCACTGGGCTAGAAACTGGGAGACCATGAATTCTAGTCCTGCCTTGGGCATGAAGCCACCTGGGTGACTTTGGGTCAGTCCCTTCTCTCATCCCAAGAAAGAAGAAAAAGAAGAAGGCAATGGCAAACAATTTCTGAAAATGTTGCCAAGAAAACTTCAGGGACTCATCCAGGTATTTGCTAGGAGTCAAGACTGACTTGAAGGCACAACATTATTATTATTTAATCTGTATACTTGCAACAACAACAACAAAAATAGGCATAACAAGGTCACCAGGGATGTCCTTCCAAAGGAAACTAAACCTGGATAAGCATTTTAGCCCTGGATATCTCATTTCTCAGAAAAGCGGAGGAGGAATAAATATCATGGAACATTTGTCTTAGCAGAAATAGAGCAAGGATCCTTCCACATATGCATTTAACTGCTATAATTCTCTGCTTTTCATCGCAGAAACTGAAGAAGTACATGTTGGAAACCCATTAGAATAGATCTCCCTCTGCTTCTGGAGATGATTAATTTGGCATAATAGCTTTTCAAGGTGACATGGAAAAGGGTTCAGGTCTTCATGTTTATTGTCCTGGGAAGAATCAGCTGGGGCTTAGATCCAATCCCCTGAACTAAGCCAAGATTTTATGCATAATGCAGAAGTGAGTATGGAATGTAATTTAAGCTAACAATATGCCATAGTGAAGAGACAGATTTTAGTCCTGGCACCAGCAACTAGGACTAGATTTTTGAATATATAATATTCAAGCTGTCTTTTCCTAATCAAGAGACCAACCACTTACATGGTGATTTTAAGACTGAGTGTCATCTGCACATATAAACAGCAATCTCCTCTCTCCTTGTTTAAATAATTTGAAAAGGGTGTTTCTTAATCCTCATCCTGTCTTTCTCTGTGGTGGAAGGACATCAAAGCAGTTTGTAATGCAAAAGCAAGGAAACATCTTGAAAATACACATGCTTTAAAATCTTGCTCACACAACAAAACATTAAGTCTGTTGTCTGAATCCTGAAAGGCCTGGTTGAACAACATGGGATGTACAAAGCTGGATTGCAAACTCAGGCAGAATACAATATTAATACAGATGGTACCAAATCCATTTAGTGGTAGGGCATATTTTCCCTTAATAGAAGAGACTATCTGTAGCTCAGGATTGAACTGTGGAGTCCTTGGTGCTCTCTGAGCTTGGTGGTTTGCTTGCAGATGTTTCATTACCCGACTAGGTACCATCTTCTCTGCTAATGATATTACCTAGTCGGGTAATGAAACGTCTGCAAGGAAACACCAAGCTCAGAGAGCACCAAGGACTCCACATATTTTCCCTTCTCATCTCAATGGAAAAAAGAAGATGACCTCTCCAACAGGGTGGGAAAATTGCCTAATGAAGGGTAAAGAGCAAAGGAGTTTTATTCTAGCCACTGGATGTGACTCATCCATCTGCTCAGAAGGAGCCATTCAATCATCCTTCCTATAGCAACCATATGGAAAATCCATATGGAATTTGGGAGAGTGATCTATTTAGCCTAAGAAGGATATTTTTTGGCTATTATTGTTACCTTATGATACACATCAGGCGAGGAAGTTTAAACCATTTGGCTTGATTTCGTGACATTTGTTGGAATGGAACTGAACCTAAGCTACTCTTGGAGATATCTGAGTCTCACTCAACAAAGGGTTAGCCACCTGATTTACCTAGAGAGAAGAGTGATTATCCTTGGGATCTAGTCAAGATAACAATCCAAGGATCATACAGGCATGGGGCCAAGAGAAAATCTGCAACTCTGGACCACTTGATTATACAGAAGAAGGGGAGCCTTTTAGATGCCAATGTGCATTATTTCCCTTACATCAAAAAGTGCTAAGTTAGCCTAGCTATGCCGAGAACCTCTCCTGTTTCTTCTGTTAAGTTGAGTGAAGAGTCCTATCTTGATGACGTTGCTGATTACCATCCTATAGCTAGTTTCTATAACAGCATGTAGCCAGTCTTGGATGATTTAGAAAAGTAAGCAGGGTCAGAGCTGGTGAATCCTTAGATGGGAGATCGTCGAGACTGGGAAAAAACATCCGAGAATAAAGGCAATGGCTAACAATGGACGTGCTCATGGAATCCACCCAGTGAAGCTCTACTTGAAGGAGACATGGTTTTAATTGCAAAAATTGAGCCATCTGTTTACAGAATGACAGCAAGGGGCCTGAATCTCACCTCACACATTAAGACTCAGGAAGTTAGCTACCCTTGTGGCTAACTTCTTGACCTCCATGCAGGTTTGACTAAAATGTAGATGCTTTAGTTACTTCCATGCTTCCAACAATAAACCCAACTTTTAGTAACAAACAGGTTACTCAGTCCTCCTGGCTGAAAGTATTCCTTTGGCAGCAGTCACTAGCATACTTAGTGCTGTGGTTTCCTCCCCTCATCTTAAGTTGTCCTAATATTTGCAGGAAATGTCTACTGGCAGCCAATGAAGAAAGTGCTCTATGGGTGGCATTCAGCTTTTGCAAGCATCCTGATCATCAATAAACCAAATGGCTTTCATTGTGACTAGTAGGCATACCCAGGTGCTGTGGAGTGCAAAATCATGGCTGTAGGCTGAGAGGAAATCCTATGTGGTTCTGTCACCCCACAACTCACTCTTCTAGTTTATTTTCAGATTGCTCTTCCAGCTACCATTTTTTTAAAAATGTACAGTTTTTGTTATGGCCCTGCTGGACTTGTCGGAGGAGGAGGAGGAGGAGGAGGAGGAGGAAGAGCCAGAAGTGCCAGCACGGAATTTTTTTCCAAAATTGTAATTCTGTGCACACCCATGTGCCATAAGCTCTTCTGGACCTCTAAGTAAACATAGGTAGGAGGGTTTTGTTGAAAGCACTGTCTTCTTAGTTTAGTAGTTCTCAACTTGCAGGCAATAGATCACTGGTAATCCATAAAGATACTACAAATGGTTCCTGGTTGTTAGCCCTGTGAGGTAGTCCAGACAAGAAGCACAACCAGGAGTACTAGCTCTAACTTTATTGTAAGGTTACATTATCAGCATCTTGCAAGACTGAAAGTCTTTCTCCCCTCCTCTCCTTTTACTCTCTGGGAAACTAGGGAGGGTCCCTTCTGAAATGCTTCCCATGTCCTCCCTCCTTCTGTGGGCTGAGATACCTTTTAAACAGCAGTTGTCCAGTATTCGGCTCTCCCTCCTGTCTCCCAAGGTCATTCCCACACACCATTACACTAGTACATCTGTCAAAGTTTTACAGAACACAAAATCTCACAAGATGTTTTCCTCTCCTTAATTTCATTAGATCAGGGCTTTCCAAAGTTTTCCCGCGGTGACACACCATTGGCGGCGCGAGAGAAAACCCGGAAGTGCCGCTGCCGCTTTCAGTTTTTGTGCGCCGCCGCCAGTGCGGCGCTTTTGGATTTTCGTGTGCCGCAGCAGTGGCGGTGTCCTTGTGTGCTGTGCGAAAACCCGGAAGCTCTGATGGCCCGCGGCCACGCGCCATCAGCACTTCCGGGTTTTGACGCGACACACCTGGGCCCCGCAGGTGACACACTTTTGTGTTGTGACACACAGTTTGGAAAGCTGTGCATTAGATGTTAGCATTCTTCCAAGATTTCAGGCAGGGTGGAACACCAACATCTTGCAGGATTTGGTGATCTCTCAGAATTTCAGCCATCCAGCAGTCAAACTGGCTGGTACCATGTTCTTTCTATCCTTTAGCAAAATCTACCATTCCCATGCCCAGCCTGCTCCAATATGGCTGCAGTAAGAGGTTACACAGTAGCTGCATTTTTCTCATCATTAAGTTAGTGGTTTTCCAGATGCTGTTGCCAGATAGATCCATGCTCTGGCAACTGTGTGTGGAATTGCACTGATAAGGTTACCTAAGCTAGCAATTAAATGTCTGCCAGAAGAAAAGCAAGCTCAGAGATCACCAAGACCCCACATATTCTCCACTAGAGTTCCATTCCCCAAATAAAATAATTAAAACAGCGAACTGCGGCTGATCCTTTCCATTTTAAATAAACCATACAATTAGCTTAATTCCATTCCATCTATTTATTTCTAAGTTACAGCTCACTGAAAAGCTATGATCACCATCTGGGAAAGCGGATAGCAAAATTTCAGACAAGAAAATTGCACCCCTCCCCAGACAGTAGCCAGGTTCCCACAACTAAACTAAACATAATGCCTGGTTAATAAGCAGAACTGCAGTATTCACACAACATACTATGCCTGAAAAAGTTGTCATATTACGACTTCATGTGATGTCTGGATTCTCACAATACGTTAAAACACAAACTACCTAATCCCATTTTAGACTGGTCTAAGGCTTTGTACAAATTCGGTGAGTGAGTTTCCTCCATTCCAGGCAATTTTTATGCATGTCTATTTAAGAGTAACGCTTGGTTTGTTCATGGAGGCTTACTTAGTCCTGGGTAAATGCAGATAGGATTTCAGCTAAAATAGTTAGCATTTATATCACCTGCCATTCCTTTAAGCTGCAAAATGCTTTTTCTCCTTTAGACCCAAGAACCCTGTAAGATAGATCATTGTTCTACCACAAATTCTTTGATATCAAGGGTCAAACACAATGATTATGTGGCATCTAATATCCATAAACCAGCATTACTGGAACATGAATTAGAACAGCTGGGCTCCAGTATGCCAGGCAGATTCTGAAGTGTGGCTTTCAAAATTGAAGCTAATGCTAAGGAAGACAGATGCCAAATATATACTGCCTCAAGTTGTCTGCAAGGGTGACTGTTTCCTTCTCTTTCATTACACGGAGTGCACTGACTCTTCTTGGCAGCAGACACAGATCTGACTCACCAATATTAGTTTCATCTCACCCTTAATCTTTTAGCTTCAGGCCCTTTGGTAGGTTAGTATGTTGTCTGTTTGTTCATTTTTCTTATGGCCAATGGAATTACATTTGCTTTCTCCATTAATATTTCATTTGTCCTCAAAAGAAAGTCCAGGGGAATGTTGCTAGTACATATGTGTTTTTTTCCTCTAGCATCACAACTACCTTGTAAGGAACGTTATGATGAAAAGGAAAGGATGTTGTGGTTGGTTAGGTATTGAAATCAAATCTCAGGAGTCCAAAAGTAGTACTTCACCTAGCCTACCATATAATTTTATTTTGCCTTGTCCAAGAATTAGGAATGGTCCACCATAAGAATATATGGAACTGTAATATTAACTTTCTTCAACTCTCAGATCTATCCATTCCTGAAGCTAGACTATTGGGTTGGACAGATCATTTAATGGACTTGATGAGAACCATGCTCCAATAACTTTCTTCACCTCTTCCAAAACCTCAAAAATATATCTCCACACACAGAACAATTCATGATGACTCCAGGAAATAAAGTAAAGTAGCTAAAGAGAGTTCAGAAGGACTGTTGATACTCAGCTGGACATGGGTTAGTGGCAGTGGTGAGAATGGGAAAGAAAGATCAAAGACGATCCTTACTAACTTCTATACCTCTAGATCCTGAAGACCTTCTTCCAGGAGACCAAGAACCCCACAAGCTACTTGAAACTAAACCTGACAAGAGTCTTCTCTTTCAGCATTATCCAAACCACCCTTCCCCACCACGGGAACTTCTTGTGGGTTGGACTCTACTTCCCATCATCCCCCAGTCCTATCTACTGTCATGAAGTAGCTTTCCAAAGTTTCAAGCATGCCTTTTCTTTCCAGCCCCACATCAGGTTGCGGCAGGAGTTCAACCCAGGACTTGACATCTCCCACGGCTGGACTCCCCACAGCTGAGCTGTGGGTCCTGCAAAGGAATACTGCCTGTTCCATCTCTGTCAATCTGGGGCAACTCAGACAGGAGCAAAACCCCTGGAGGAAAAAGGAAAACCAGGAGAAGGGAGAAACAAAAAGAACGGCTAACATAAACACACATCTACACACACACACACTCTGCCAGAATCATTCCATCTCTTGCTGCCTTACCTATCGTTGTTTGAGTTTGAGGAAAAGCAGTTTGCTTGCTGAGAGCGCTTCTCCTTGACTGAATCTGGAACCAGTCGGGAGGGAGCTTGGCTTAGCATATTTCACAGGACTTCTCCTTGCAAACCCCTCCCAGGGCCCACCCCCTCCACACTCAGCCCTCAGCAGCACAGCTCAAGTGGGCCATATCAGACTCTCTTTTTTTTGGTAATCTGATACTACTTGGTGGATCCCAAGAGTCTTCCTGCTCAGAGGCATGGAGGGGAGGCGGTGAGACAAGGGGAGGGGGGAAGAAACAACTTTCTATGGAACTTGTATTATAAACAGAGGATGTGCTTTCTGCTTTGGATGGAGAATATTTGCATTTTTCCCTGCAGCTCAGTTCTTTCTAGCTGGGCTCCTGCTAAAGCAGTGTTTCTCAAAGGGTGGTCCGAGGACCCCTGGGAGTCCACCCAAGACCCTCTCAGGGTCCTTGAAATCAAAATTATTTGCCAGCCTATGTTGAAATTTTTTTTTTTAAAAAAAAAATTGTGTCGGATTCTCAGAGACTGCTTGGACAAGTCCCTGCAGTTTTCTTGGCAAGGTTTTGAAAGTGGTTTCCCATGGCCTCCTTCCTAGGGCAGGGAGAGAGTGACTGGCCCAAGGTCGCCCAGCTGGTTTCATGCCTAAGGCGGGACTAGAACTCTCAGTCTCCTGGTTTGCCATTGGCTCCTTCCTAGGGCTGAGAGACAGGGACTGGTCCAAGGTTACCCAGCCAGCCTTCACGCCTAAGGCGGGACTAGAACTCTCAGTCTCCTGGTTTCCCATTGGCTCCTTCCTAGGGCTGAGAGACAGGGACTGGCCCAAGGTCACCCAGCCGGCTTTCATGCCTAAGGCGGGACTAGAACTCTGTCTCCTGGTTTGCCATTGGCTCCTTCCTAGGGCTGAGAGACAGGGACTGGCCCAAGGTCGCCCAGCTGGTTTCATGCCTAAGGCGGGACTAGAACTCTCAGTCTCCTGGTTTGCCATTGGCTCCTCCCTAGGGCTGAGAGAGTGACTGGCCCAAGGTCACCCAGCCGGCTTTCATGCCTGAGGCGGGACTAGAACTGTCAGTCTTCTGGTTTGCCATTGGCTCCTTCCTAGGGCTGAGAGACAGGGACTGGCCCAAGGTCGCCCAGCTGGTTTCATGCCTAAGGCGGGACTAGAACTCTCAGTCTCCTGGTTTGCCATTGGCTCCTTCCTAGGGCTGAGAGAGTGACTGGCCCAAGGTCACCCAGCCGGCTTTCATGCCTGAGGCGGGACTAGAACTGTCAGTCTTCTGGTTTGCCATTGGCTCCTTCCTAGGGCTGAGAGACAGGGACTGGCCCAAGGTCGCCCAGCTGGTTTCATGCCTAAGGCGGGACTAGAACTCTCAGTCTCCTGGTTTGCCATTGGCTCCTTCCTAGGGCTGAGAGAGTGACTGGCCCAAGGTCACCCAGCCGGCTTTCATGCCTGAGGCGGGACTAGAACTGTCAGTCTTCTGGTTTGCCATTGGCTCCTTCCTAGGGCTGAGAGACAGGGACTGGCCCAAGGTCGCCCAGCTGGTTTCATGCCTAAGGTGGGACTAGAACTCTCAGTCTCCTGGTTTGCCATTGGCTCCTTCCTAGGGCTGAGAGAGTGACTGGCCCAAGGTCACCCAGCCGGCTTTCATGCCTGAGGCGGGACTAGAACTGTCAGTCTTCTGGTTTGCCATTGGCTCCTTCCTAGGGCTGAGAGACAGGGACTGGCCCAAGGTCACCCAGCCGGCTTTCATGCCTAAGGCGGGACTAGAACTCTCAGTCTCCTGGTTTGCCATTGGCTCCTTCCTAGGGCTGAGAGAGAGTGACTGGCCCAAGGTCACCCAGCCGGCTTTCATGCCTAAGGCAGGACTGGAACTCTCAGTCTCCTGGTTTGCCATTGGCTCCTTCCTAGGGCTGAGAGACAGGGACTGGCCCAAGGTCGCCCAGCTGGTTTCATGCCTAAGGCGGGACTAGAACTCTCAGTCTCCTGGTTTGCCATTGGCTCCTTCCTAGGGCTGAGAGACAGGGACTGGTCCAAGGTTACCCAGCCAGCCTTCACGCCTAAGGCGGGACTAGAACTCTCAGTCTCCTGGTTTGCCATTGGCTCCTTCCTAGGGCTGAGAGAGTGACTGGCCCAAGGTCATCCAGCTGGTTTCAGGCCTATGACAGGACTAGAACTCACGGTCTCCCGGTTTCTAGCCTGGTGCCTTAACCACTACACCAAACTGGCTCTCACGTTTAAAAACAGTACAATATTAAAATGCCATCAAATAATTGTGAGAAGCAGTAGTGGCAGTGTCAATTTTAATTTTTTATATGGTAAATATTGATCAATATAACCCATAAAAAACAAAAGCTCTTTTGGGGTCCTCCATAATGTTTAAAAGTGGGAAGGGGTCCTGAGAGAAAAAATGTTTAAGAAACATTGTGTTATAATATTGGATTACACCTCCTATCAGTTCCTGGCCATGCTGGTGAAGTTGTTAGGAGTTATAGCCCAGCACACCCGGAGAGGCCAATGGGCATAAAAGCAAGGTGTGTTGGAAATCTCAGTGATGTGTATTTATTTAATTCCTTTCTTCTTGCTGATTTTCAGAATTCCTGGAAGGTAGATCTCATTCTCCTCTTCACTGGAGGGAAGCAGAAGAAGTCAATTATATTCATAATATTAAAAAGGTAAAGGTTTTCCCCTGCACAGTCGTGTCCGACTCTAGGGGCCGGTGCTCATCTCCGTTTCTTAGCCGAAGAGCCAGCACTGTCCGAAGACGCTTCTGCGGTCATGTGGCCGGCATGACACGCACGGAACGCTGTTACCTACCCACCGAAGGGGTACCTATTCATCTACTTGCATTTGCATGCTTTCAAATTGCTAGGTTGGCAAGAGCTGGGGCGAGTGCGGGAGCTCACTCCGTCATGCGGCGCTCGGGTCTCGAACCGCCGACCTTCCGATCGACAAGCTTGGCATCTTAACCACTGAGCCATCGCGCCCCCATATTCATAATATACTTTGTGCTTAATTTAACTCTGATTTTTCTCAATTTAGTCCTTTTGTCATAATTTGCATAGTCCTCTGATCATACCATTGGGTTTTCACAACATGTTAGGGTAAAACATGATTGGTTGGTTTGTGATCTAGAGAGCCATGTGAACGCAATCACTGAGTTGAGTGAGAACCATGGTTCGCCTAATCTTGTCTTCTTTAGTCTAGAGCTCTTGAGTTGATGTGGAACATGGGTGATAGGACCATAGGCCACAGATGATTGGAAGCTATGGAGATGTAGCCTGACACATCTAGGGGCACCAACTTGGAGAAGGCTGAGCTAATCTAACATGCAATGCAGCCTAAGGTTGCAGAGTGGCATATCCTGGCTTGGAATTCTGGAAATTGTGGCCCTAGTAGTCTTTGATAGAGCTAAGGCTTTTCTCCCATGCACTGGGCCAGGATAGTAATTGAGCTTGTTCTGCTTAGAGAGTGTGCATCTGTTTTGCCCAGTTTCAGCTATGGGTGTGATTGTGGTTGATTATTTTGGTTTTTCATTATTTTTGGTTTGGTTCTGATTGATGTGTTTGGTGGCTTTACACACTTTTCGGATGGATGGATGGATGGATGGATGGATGGATGGATGGATGGAACCAGACCCAAGTCCAAGAGAGTGCCAACTTGGGGGAAAAACTGAAGCACAGAGCCCACCTTATCTCCACTTTCAGAAGGCATCCAAGGTCCTGTGCACATATAATTGTATGTATGATTGGGAGGAAAAAAAGCTGGGTTCATACAGCATACTCAGCCATAATGTGGCTTGTCTGGTTTAGTGGATTATGTAAACCCCGCTATTGTGGTTTCTGAACTCTGTTTCGTGGTTTAATGGGCTATGTGTACCCAGCCTGTTGCAGCATCTTTAGCAAAACATGGTTAAACAAACTATGGCTGAATACCAGTTGCTAAAGAATACTTTTTTGCCACATTCCTGTCCTGCCTATGAACTTGGTAAATGCCCTTGGAAAATCGCTGTTGCAACAAGACACTGGACTAGATCAGCCTTTGGTCTCACCCAGAATACTTTTTTCTGTGCTTTCTAAACATGAAGGCTAGATTAGGCAGGGTCAGATGTAAAATCCCTGAGATTAGATGAGTCCATTACAGTAATAATACAAAGGTATCAACCACTTTTCCCACTGTTATGCTGGATGGATGGATGGAAGGAAGAGATTTAAGGCTGGCACTTCAATTCTGCTATGAAGAAGACTTGCATCTTATGTTCTGCCATTGCTAGACTTCTTCATCCATGGCTTTTCTAGTTCTTGCAATAAAACTGGTTTATCAAGAGCTGTGTCCTTGAATTACTACCTGTGAGGCTTTCATTCCAGTATTGGTCAGGGAGAAACCTGGCACTGTAATCTATCCTTTATTTATGCATTTTATAATGCTTATCAGCTGCTCCAATGGAGGCCAACTCTGAGCAGCATACATTTCCCATCTAAGGCATCAATGGTCTTAGTGCTACTCTTGACTTCATAGCCATCCCTTCAATTAAATTATTAATATTATTGGCCAGATCGTCACAATTTAATAAGAGACCTGATAGCCAAACATGTCGGAACTAAATAAATATGTTAAAGAGAATGTTCCAAACTGCTTCTTTGAGCGTAAAACAGCTCCCAAACTTCATGATTTCTCAGCATGAAATGTCTTACCATTTCTTCTTAAGGCGAATCTCACACAGGCTTACTTTTGATTCCTTCCAACCTGCTGTAGCTGGAAACAGCGATGGGGGCATACCTAGCTTAGTGGCATGGGCAGCTCTCCTGTACTAACAACTGTGCCTGTGTAGACAAGGCTGAATGGTAAGTTGTGATGTGGTCCAGACAGAGGGGAAAATACCATCTCATTCCACAGAAAAGATGCTGAAGCAACCTTCTCTACAGAACAAGCAAGGCACAGAAATGGAGAAAGTTTTTCATTTGGATATATTAGCATCCCTTCCCAACGGATAGGAAAATTGAGGCTGCCTTTGGACATTTTTGTCCTGTATCACCTGACATTTTTTCACATCTAATGGAAAATCGAACCTGTTCTCAAAGCTGTGATAGAAGTCTAACGTTTCTTGATGGAAGAAGTACATCAAGCTTTGATTGGTTGGAGAGAAAAGTGAGAAATGAGGAAATCAAAGTCATATACTGTATGTTTCATAATCAGGATGTTAAGAGAAGAGCTAATTGGATATAGAATTTGCCACACTGTTGTGGTCCTAGAGCAGGGTTTCTCAACCAGGGTTCAGTGGGGTGCCACTAGGGTTCCTTGAGAGGTCACGAGGGGTTCCCTGGGAGATCACGATTTATTAAAAAAATTATTTCTAATTCGGGCAGCTTCACATTAAAGAGGTAAGTTTCATTCTTTATTTTTAGTTCAAGAACACTGTTAATGTATACTGTATATACAGGCCTACACATGAAACGAATATAATAATTTTGTAACTTCTGGTCTATATTTGAGCCTGAATGTGCAGGGGTCCCCCGAGGCCTGAAAAATATTTCAAGGGTTCCTCCAGAGTCAAAAGGTTGAGAAAGGCTGTTCTAGAGGGTTTATCTCTCCCTGCTTTCAAATGTGATCTTCCCAAGACATTCTGTTTTTCCAGATATCTACTTCCCTTTACTTATCTGCCATGAATTTATTAATTTATTTATTGACACATTTATAAATTGTTCTTCAACTTTGTGACCAGGATATAATACAACATTAGAAATGGATGGGATCATTTAATATAACCACCAGCTCAGTTCAGGAATCTACCACATCCCTGACAGATGGCTTCTTTAGCCTTTGCTTAAGTATTGCCACATCCCAAAACAGTTCTGTCACATTCCCAACCATGCCTTAGAAATCTTCTGCCAAAGTTTGGTTCAAATCTGCTTTCCTGAAATTCCCACCCACTGGGTCTTCCAATCCTGCCCTCTGGAGCAATAAAGGACCATTTTACTATCTACAAGTCTTGAGATATTTGGAAAGCATTACGTGGTGGCTCAGCGGGTAAGATGCCAGGCTTGTCGATCGGAAGATCGCAAGTTCGGAGGTTCGAATCCCTAGCCCCGCGTGACGGAGTGAGCTCCCGCACTTGCCCCAGCTCTTGCCAACCTAGCAATTTGAAAGCATGCAAATGCAAGTAGATTAATAGGTACCACTTCGGTGGGAAGGTAACAGCGTTCCGTGCGCGTCATGCCGGCCACATAACCATGGAAGCATCTTCGGACAACGCCGGCTCTTCGGCTAACAAACAGAGATGAGCACCGGCCCCTAGAGTCGGACACGACTGCACAAATGTGCGGGGGGAACCTTTACCTTTTTTACCATGCCTTCCCTTAATTGCCTCTTTGCCAGGCTAAACATCCAGACTGATGCCCATAGCATTACCAGTCAAAAGGCATTTTGTGGCTATTCTACCTCTCCTGCATAACAGATTATACCTCAACAGAAAATATCTGCAGCTCAGGGTTGAACTGTGGAGTCCTTGGACTCTCTGAGCTTGGTTGTTCGCTTGCATTTGGTCAGAGAGCTCCAAGCTCAGAGAGCACCAAGGACTCCACAGATTATATCTCACTCTTCACAGTCCTTGCAAGCATTCCCCCAGATCACTCTTCACTCGCTCAGAGAAAGCAGCTGAAGGGGCAGCAACGGCAAGGAAGACCTGAAGCAGGACCTGGTGGCCTGGGGACGGTCAGCAGAACCCCCCTTGAGGAGTATGGTTCTCATCAAATGCCTGACACTGGTGACCCCTGAGAAGGGGATATCCTCCATGGCTGAAATATTGCCTTCCTGCCTGCACTGTATTCTGAAGGTCCCATTCATAAAAATATAGCCTAATGTGGAAAAGAGGGTCATAATCTACAAATTCCCCGCATTCAAAACGCCACCTTGTGGTGTATAATTTAACAGGTGACCCGTCTGGTTCAATTGCAGGCTGGTGGGCAAAAGCCCACTGGAATGGCGCCTTTTGAGCAAATTGCATATTGGTTGCAAAACAGTGAACGGAGCTCTGCCTGCAGGATGGAATCTGGGAACAGCAGCTAGTAAGCCCATCTCAGGAATGCTAGCAGCATGCCTAGGTACGATGGGAGGTCAGCTAAGGATAAGCACCCAGACCCCTGCCAATAGAATGCCTTGCTTTCTGGGCTAAATGAATGATTCTCATAGAAATGAACTGAAGTGCCAGAGGGGAAATTGCCAATCTTGTCATAACGTGTCAGCAGTAACAGCTCCTTTTTCAGGACGTAGAGACCAAAGTAAAACCCAGGGGATTCTAAAACTGCCCTCTCTACCCCAAAGAACCAATCCCAGAGATTAAGTCCTCTTGGGATCCAACCTAGCCTTCTGCAGTTACATTCCAACCTCATATCTGAAAAGAAAGTGGAGAAAAATCAGATCAGTGGGAGAAAAGAAAAATGCTTGCTCTGGTGGAAAACTGAATAAGGAAAAGTGGTCATCTTGACCAGGAAGGTTTGAGGCAGGTGGAAGGGAAAGAATATCCCACAACCCATATTTGGTTGTGGGAGATGGGCGGTAATATAAATTTAATAAAATAAATAAATAATGTTTAAAATAGGTCATTTAAACATTTCTAAAGGGAGTTTCCAAAAACCATTTGAGATGACTTCTCGCCTGTTAAAGAGTTCTTGAAAAGTCAAAAGCTTGCAACTGTTTTAGAGAAAGAAAGAGATACATCAGTATGAAAATCTGCTTTGAGACGTTTTGCAGACTTCATATAAAAGTTCTCTATGAGGAGAGCTGCTTTAGCTCTGTGATAGAATCTGTTCTCTGCATGAATTTAATTTAAATTTAATCCTGGGAATATCCTATTAAAGTAATCAGGATAAAGCAGGCGATGGACACCTCTTCTCTGTCTGAGACATTGGAAAGCCACAGATAGACAACATTTTCAGAGATGTGTTAATTTCTTCTTCTCAAAAGAGAGAACAGTCTTGTAGGCACCTTAGAGATTAACAAGGTTACCATCACACAAGTTTTTGTGAATCATAGTCTGTAGAGGAGGAAGAGAAGATGAACAAGATATAAGAAGAGATGAGATTATCTATTATCAACAGTAGCTAAGACACTTTTGCATGAATGAGCTGGTGAACATATATTTAGTGTGATAATAAATCTGTCTTTTTTCATTCATGAAAAATTAAATTCCCTATTAAGTGGAGATTCTAGAACCCAAAATTATTGCAGAGTCATATTTTTTAGTCTGATCAAATCATATTTCTTTGATGTAATTGTATTTGATTGATATAATTTACTAGATTTACACTGGATTGGATTGGAGTGGTATACAAGCCACAGAAAATAAAGAAGTAACATTTAAATTAAATTAACTCAAATTGAGTTTTTGCCATGTCCCACCAGATATGTCCTTCAAAGCTCAAGTGTACCTTTCTGCCTCCCAAATGTTATATCTTATTAATGAGTAGAATCCTCCTTAGATCTTGCAGAATAAAAATATAGTGAGGCTGTATTGCTGAGGCATAGCTATCTACAACATAGATAGAGATTTGGAACATGGGAAAGGACATTTATAGAAGAAAGAGCATAATATTAAGGGTTGTGTGAAACATCTATTTGAATTTGATTTCCTAATTCAGGGGTCAGGAAATACATATATCAATCAGACCATAACTTGCTATTACCAGGTAATAGAATTGTTTCTGATTTAAACAGATACCAATTTTTTAGAATTCAGGAACCTGATTACAGCTTGTAAGTCAACTTCATCAGCCAAACTGTGCAATGGTCAGAAGAGGTAACTGTGGCTTAATTGGATTTTTGACCAAGTCACTGTGCACAGACTTGCAATTAGAGATGCCTGCAGATTTCTGAGCCTTTAACAGCTGCTGCTCTGCATTTTGACTTCTCTCTCATTTGTTTCTAGAAATAGACCTTTTGTATTTTTTTAAAATGTGGTTTTCAGGGGTTAAAATGGGCCAACAATGCCAAGGAGATCATGATCCGTTAGTGCACTTTCTCCATCTAGTTAGACTTTCTTGCTAACCGGGCATATCTTCTCTCAATCGTTAGCTCTTTCCAGAAACAAGGAAGGGATGATTTAGCAGCCTCTCTGCTTTATCTAGTTCATCTAGACTCCTTGGAACCACAGATTCAAGACTTGTACTGGTCACCACGGCCTTTCTTTCATATTGACTAAAGCACATGAATAGGTCCTCTGAGCAAGCTGCTCTCCATGGACAGATGGCTAAGGCGATACTCTCAGGTGAACAAATTCCAATGCATGGCAAGAGAGTTCTGACAATCCATCAGCAAATTTATTTATTTATTCAATTTATATATTTATTCGATTTCTATAGCTACCCATCTCAAAGACATGACTCTGGGAAGCTTACAGCAATTAAAAATGAGATGAAAACAGAATACCATATAAAAAAAATATAAAACCCTTATAAAAACCACAAAACACAATCTGCAGCTGAGGATTCCTCCCAGTAGTGATTTTCTATGACAAATTCGATTACCATCGACTTCTGGGGAGATACACTTCCCAAAGGAGAAAGCTGTGTTATTCTGTTATATCAAACTGTCTAGTGGCACCTTAAAGATTAATGCACTTATTTTGGCACAACGTTTTCTGGACTAGAGTGTGTTTTACCAGATGCATGGAGTGCTATCCTGCTATCTATACATACAGGGTATAGATGTGCGTATACATACAGAAAAAGTCTAAGGTTAGGATTATCTGATCTGGGCTAAAAAAATCCCAAGAACAACTAGATTGAAGCTACAATATCCCTAATTCTTTGCTGTTATCTAGTTGACATCCAGACAATCTGGGCACCCAGTTATGGTGGCTTAAGGGAGAGTGTTAACAAAAAGAAAAGAAAAGAAACATTATGGCAAAATGAAATGTATGACAGGTAGAGGTAATCACCTATTGATAGCCGCCATTCATTCAGAGTTGTGGGTCATGATGCAGATTCTGGCATTTGGTGATCAGTTGTTTTATCTATTGGGGATAGAATGGAATATCTTGATGAATTTAAATGCAGCTGCAATGAACATGGGTTTTGAAATTGTGTGGCTAAAGAATGGTTTGCTATCCTTTTCTCAATGGCATTTTAAATTTTATTTTGGTTGCTGGCATTTAAGCCCATAGCAGTTTAAATTGACACCATATTAACTTAACCAGTTCATGATGCTGCTAATCCCTAGCCCAGTATTTCTCAACCTTGGCAACTTTAAGACGTGTGGACTTCATGGCTGGCTGGGGAATTCTGGGAGTTGAAGTCCACACGTCTTAAAGTTGCCAAGGTTGAGAAACTCTGCCGTTGCCCAACAGGAACTTCCATTGTCCAAGGCTATAAAACTCCCATAAAGGGCTAGGCCACAGGGCAGGATAAGCAGATCCCCCACAGATCTGGGAAGTGTGATCCAGGAAAGCCACAGGGCTGGATAAGCAAGTGGGTGGAAGAACTGCAAGTGAAGGCTTGAGCAAATAAGGCAATAGAGCAAGTGACGGATCCTTTTGGAAATCCATCCTCATCTCACCAAAGACAAGTGTCCTGAAAAGTTGAGTCTTGCTCCCATTTCTGGTATCTGATTTCTGTCCATTCATCATGTGGCATGCTGACCCACCAGTTTATGCAATGCAGAATGCAGAGGGATGGGCACAGATGAATCTATATTTCAGTCTCTTTTTAAAATTGCAAAATTCTGACAGTGTGAATTTCGAAGGATGACTAAAGGCTCATACATCAGTTCAAACCTGTGAAATGAGGTGATTTGGAAGGTAAACACCCCCTCCCCCCAAGTCTCCCTCATTGCTAGTGTGAACAGAGTTTTAGATGACTATAGGGTATATATCTCAATCATACTTAGGCTGCATCTGAAGCAGAAACTTTGTATTAAGGCAGGGGTGGGGAACCTTTTTTCTGCCAAGGGCCATTTGGATATTTATAACCGGGGACCGGGAGGGTGGGGGGCGGGGTTTCTGGGATTTCCGCGGATCGGGGGCCGGAGTTTGCGGGCGGGAGCCAATCACAAGCACTGGGGGGCGGGGTTTGCAGGCGGAAGCCAATCGCGTGGAAGGGGCGGGGTTTGCAGGCAGGAGCCCCGCGGGCCTTATACGGCCCGCAGGCCTGATGTTGCCCACCCCTGTATTAAGGGGGAAAAAAGGATGCCTTTGAAATAATCTGGCTAGGGCATTGTATCCTTTGTCAATGTAACCTTCTAGATGTAGATATGAGGGTTTGGCTCAAGATCTTTGGCCCAGTTAAAGCAGAGACATTTCCATATATAATATAAGCAGCACGAGACAACAGCATCACTGGCAGAACCGAAAATTCTTCACGCAATGAGACGTGGTAACAATTGGCAACGAAGGGATGTTGTTTGTGCTTGAACTCCATCACCCAAGCTGGGCATTGTTAGACTGAGCACAGTGTGCACTTGGCATTAATGTACCTTTATTTATGCACCTAATTATTTTAGAAGTCTGTGCCAACTCAAGATATTTATGCCCAGAAAATGAAAATCTTGTGATTGCAATGTTGTGCTGTTATCATTGTGGCTTTGTTGTTGTGGTGGATGTTGACACTATTCCAGGCTGAGCAAACGGCACCCATGGGCCAGAACACACACTGTATTATCTTTTTATTTTTTTTCCCAGGATGTTTTACCTGCTTGTAGCTTATATTCCTGTTACCGCAAGAGCTAGACTCCACTGAGGCTGTTGGACTCTGTAACTTGACAACGAAGCCATCCAAATGAGGATACACGGGCTTTGGTTACAGTTGGACCCCTTACTGATTGAATCGGGGTTTAATTGGGAGAGGTTAGGGTTTGGTCGGTATTCACAGGATTCATGACATGCTGGCAATGCTGGTTCCATCTTCATTGGCCCCAAAGTAATCTCAAACCTGAGAGGATTTTCAGCTTTGATAAAAGTACCCAAGAAAATGGGTTCGGTTCCTTCTAGATAAATAAACTGCATAAGGCTGTGCTTGTATTATGTGCTCATATGGCTGTGGATATTGTCTGAACACCAAAGCATCCCCCCTGAACTTAGTAACTTAACATCTTTTTATTTCTATATTTTTTAAAAAACTTAGCAGATACAGGACTTGGCTTCCTGGTGATTTCAGGAACAAGTCCATGTAGTTTTCTGGACAACAGTGTGGAAGCAGTTTGCTACAGGTAGTCCTCACTTAATGACCATTCGTTTAGTGATGGTTCAGACTTACGATGGTGCTGAAAAACCCGACCTACAACCGGTGCTCACACTTATGACCATCGCAGCATCCCTGCGGTCATGTGATCGCAATTTGGGCACTTGGCAACCGGTTCGCATTTATGACCGTTACAGTGTCCTGTGGTCACGTGATCACCATTTTTGACCTTCCATGCCAGATTCTGGCAAGCACAATCAATGGGGAACTGTGTGATTTGTTTAAAGACCACGAGGTTCGCTTAACGACCATGATTTGCTTAATGACCACCACAAAAAAGGTTGTAAAATCGGGTTGGATTTGCTTAATGACCACTTTGCTTAGCAACCAAAATCCCGGTCTCAATTGTGGTAGTTAAGTGAGGACTACCTGTATTACCATCTGGAACAGTGTTTTTCAAACTTGGCAACTTTAAGACGTGTGGACTTCAACTCCCAGAATTCCCCAGCCAGCACACGTTTGAAAAACACTGACTTAGAATTTTTAAAACAATTTTCCTAGGATTTCCTGGTAGTTTCCCATCCAAGGTCTAACTAAACAGATCTGAAACTGCTTACTGTTTTGAGTTAGATGTACCCTTTAGCTAGGCCACCATTAAGTTCACTTCTCCGATATACTGACACCATAGTCTGTACTAACGAACAAGAATATCTAACTTACATGTCATAGCACCAACAGAAGTGATTTATAAGAGAGGAAACAATATTAGGGTAATAAATAACAAAATGAGTGAAAAATGCTTGAAATGTATTAGGGGTGTATGCACAATGCGGTAAAAAATGTCCAATACTTTTAGATATAAATTTCTTATAATTTTTCCTTTAGCCAACAGTATATTTCTTTCTATTTTAAAATCTGCTTTATGGGTAAAAGAATTCATAATTTGTGAGAGACAGAGTAATGTTTCATAGCCTCCCCACTCCTTTTTTCTTTTTAAGTCACATTCTTATTCTTAAAATTAATTCTTAATCTTTCCTCATTGGAATTTTTCTCTCTATATAAGGAGACAAATATACTGTATTTGTTAAACAAAAATGAAAATTTGGCTCAAAAGGTCTGACTCTTTTTACCAAATCATTAGAAATAGTTCCGGTTGTTTTTTTTCTCTTGCACTGAAGATGTTGCCTAGCCTGGCAATGAAATGTCTGCAAGAAAAAAGTAAGGCTCAGAGAGTGCCAAGGACTCCACAGTTCCCTGTTTCCCAAGCAGCAGAATAATACTAGTATTAAATTATCTTCTCACACTGGCCACTAGATGGAGAACCATATCCACATAGAAACTATAAACTCCATCTATTTGATTCATCCCCTCCTGTTCAAAATTCAAAATGTAAAAGCATTTTTACACTTAAAAAGAACCCAGAGTGAAATTGCTGAATTAGAACTAATCAAGAAGCTGAATTTGATCCAATAAGGATAATCAAAATAGGTGTTTCTTGTTTTAATTATTTTTATTTCTTTAAATAATAATAAGAAACATTTTTTCCTATTTCTTTCTGTAAAACTTGTAAACGGATAATCAAGATAGTGCTGCCCAAGGTGTTAAACCTAGCAATGCTATTTTATACTCAATTACAATCACTGCAAATAGACTTGGTAATTTATCTTATGCTTTGCATAGAATAAGAATGGGCTGCACTTTTTTCCAGATTTCACTGCTAATTGATTTATTTTATCCTCCTGCACACATGAGTACACACACATATCTGTATTTACTTGAAACAAAAACTATTTTTCCCCCAATGAAGATGAATTTTCGTATTTCAGATTTCTTATTTGGGAGAGAATTATCTTCCTTTTGGGTAGATAAGGTCCACGGTTATGTACACAGCTACAGCCCATAGACCAGAGCTTTCCAAACTGTGTTGCGACACGTTAGTGTGTTGGCTGCAGTGTCTGGGTGTGTCGCGGCTGCTGCTGCCTCCGAGCCCTGCCAGGATTCCGCACAGGTCCTAGTGCCTGCCTTGTGCCTTGGTGCCTCCAAACCTGCTTTGATTCTGCACAGGTCCTAGTGCTTGCCTTGTGCCCTGCTGTGTGTGTCGCAAAATGATGCCCTGCTGTAAGAGTGTGTCACGAAATGATGCATGTCTAAAAAGTGTGTCACCAACATGAAAAGTTTGGAAAGCTCTGCCATAGACATTAGATCAGATATGGTCTTCAGTGCTCAAAATTATTCACCAACTTTACAGAGCTTCTTGTTGCTCTAGTTCAGCCTTTCTCAACTTTTTGACCCTGGAGGAACCCTTGAAATATTTTTAGGGCCTCAGGGAACCCCTGCACATTCAGGCTCAAATATAGGCCACAAGTTACAAAATTATTATATTCATTTCATGTGTAGGCCTGTATATATGCATTAAGAGTGTTAAACTGAAAATAAAGAATGAAAATTGCCTCTTTAGGGTAAAGTTGCCTGAATTTGAAATATTTTAAATAAATTGTGATCTCCCAGGGAACCCCTCGTGACCTCTTGCAGAACCCTAGGGTGCTACAGAACCTTGGTTGAGAAACCCTGGTCTAGCTGCTTATTAGCTATTTTTAAAGAACTTGCTCTTTTCATAAGTTTTCTTTTGGTTAACATTGTTTGTTAGTATCTGGGGGAAAAAAATCCTAGTATTTGCAGCTTCCTGCATGATTTTCTGAAATGCCATGTGCACTGATGTATCAAAACTGATTAATAGCATTTGATGTACATTTAATGGAGACCTAACATTCTTCGGTAAAAAAGAAAAAGATGCCCATACAATAGTGTAAACCACTTTAATTTGAGCAAAGGTTACCTGATCAATGTAACAGCCAAGATGATTGTTATGTGATTGGGTGTTCAGTGCACTAATCATCACAATTTACTTTCATACTGTTTGTTGCAATTTTGGGGGAGGCCAAGGTAGGCAAGAAGCAGCATCTGTGAACTGATGCAGTGTTTTTTAAAGTCTTTAAAATTAGGTGCTCCTTGGCCTTGTGCGCTGGTCCACATTCCCAATTAAAATCAGGAACAAGAAAATATAAAAGTGTTACTATTGGGATCATTGGGACCTCTCATAAACCTCAGGCACGGTAGTAAAATTGGATCTAGGTTGAATCACTTCAGACAGGTAGAAAATAGATGTCAATAGCTAAGCCTTCTCTGGGCTGGTGGCCTCCAGATGTTTGGGATTTTACCTGCCATCTCCAATCTGTAGGGGCTGTGAAGGTGTGTCGTTCAACACATCTGGGAGGAACCAGAAGTCTGAAAGGCTTAGTCTCTCTAATGTTCTTAAAATGTTATCAAGAACTGCATACAAATAAAGTGAGGAAAATCCCAATTTCCTCTGTGGATTTTTCTCTGGGGGAGAAAGGTGGTGGCCTGGCCAGGATCCTGCCACACAAACAGATGAAGTGCCATTTCTTGGTCCCTGCTGCTGCTGCTGACAAATGATACGCTAATACGGCTGAAACTAATCTTGGCCCTGGGAAATACCTGCTGAAAGACTCCTTAACACACCCTGTTTTGCTGTTGCAGGCTGGAAGCTGGTGCATTCAAGTCATCAAGTAAGCTTGTGTGAATGCACAACACTTAAGCAGCATTCTTAGGTAAAGTCATTTGAAACAGAAGCTGTGTGCGAAAATGGCTCCACTGAGTACTTGGTTTATTATTGATTTATTTTTTCTCCCCAGAACACCCGGAGCAAACTCCTCTTAGAGATTGCTACTGTATACGTGGCACTTACTCTATGCATGGTTAAAGAGCAACAATGGCCTAGATAAGGAGGAACAGCATGCCCTGGACCAGGCTTGTCACCAAGCTAATAAAGTTTTTTTTTTGGCTAGTTTTTCTGTTAGGCTGTTTCTGGTAGGGTTTCACTAGTCAAGTTCTTTTGTTCAAACAATATTTTTTTAAAAAGGCTCTCGGAGTAAAAGGAAGGAAGGAGAAGCAAACTTTGTTGGGAGGGAGGCTTCCTCTATTACAGAGCTGTCTGAGGAAATGGTCTGTAGTGATTGATCAGGACCTGTTTTGCAAGCAAGGAGACAAAAAAGAACATTTATTTGATGGGGATAGCTAAGTGGCTGGGCTAACGAGAGGCCTCAGGGTCACTAACCTGGCTGACAAAGTCACTGGCAAAGGCCAGGTGAATGATAGCTCCATTGAATGCTTCATTCCATCCTTCCTTCCACGTAGGCCTTGTCCTTAAGACTCTTAAGGAAGAAAGCAAAGCTTGTTTCGTAGATACCCAAACATCTAACTGTGGTCCTTGAGGGAGGAGGCCACCTGATCACAAGGCCTGGAAATCCACCTAGAAACTGAAACACCTTATTGGGTCAACAATGCTGGCTTTCCCTACTCAAGATAATCACTTGATACGGTTTGGGATCAGAAAATGGTTATTTAGTTCACTGGACACCAGCTCCGTGCTGCTTGGCTTGTGTATGTGCTAAGCCTGGCAAAAGTGCAAGTGTGTGTAGACTTTTTAAGCCTGGATCCTGATAAGTTAAAGAACCCTAAATAAAGGCTTAAAAGGTCCTCTTAGAAAGGAACTCCAAACACCAGCTCGCTCTGAGGTAGCCAGAATGGGGATGATGGCAAGAGGCAGCAGTCTATGGGCTTGAGCTATCATAGGACAGAGCTCAGCAAGTCTTCACTTACATCCCGTTATGTATTTGCCGCTGTCCAATTAAGTTAACATATTGCTTACAGGTCGTCCTCGACTTACGACCGTTCATTTAACGATGGTCCGAAGTTAAGACGGCCTCGGAATGGGTGCTTTACAGCCTGTAAATCACTTCCGAGCATCACAAAACTTTGCACCCCCCCCAGTCATATGATCACATTTCGGGCGCTTGGAAACTGGCTCGCATTTACGACTGGTTGCAGTGTCCCGTGGTCACGTGATTGTGTTTTGCAACTTTTTTGCTGTTTTCTGGCAAAAAATGCCCATTGGGGAATCTGGATTCGCTTAACGACCGCTGTAAAAATGCTCATAAAATCGGGTCCGGTCATGTGGTGACTCGACTTATGATTGCAACGACTTATGATGGAAATTCCGGTCCCAATTGTGGTCTTAAGTTGAAGACTACCTGTATTTTCTTTAGGCAATGTAACTTTATGATGAAAATGATTTAAGCTGCTGTGAAAACCACATCCCTAAGAAGAAATTAGCAACTATCATTGTGTTTGTTAGAATGAGTCCTAGTGCACACTTGGGCTCTAAATGCCAAACACATTTAAGAGAGCAAAAACTGATTATTTTGCTATTTGAGAACAGCAGCTTTTCATAGTCAGAAGAACCTGCTCCCCCACACCGCGCAACATCTGTTGTCAAACGCCTGAAATGTTCATGGAGAATGCCTTGGGCGCTTTTTGAAGCCAAACGAGGACCAAGTTTTCTAAGATCAAGGTGGAGAGACTTCAGAACAAAATTAAAAGTGAACAAAGGAAAACAGCATTGCAAGGAGGGATGAAGTTCTATGTCTGCAAAACCTGCTCTCCCTCCTAAAGAAAAGTCTGGGGGAAGAGCCTCACATCTCCTGGAGACCCATCAGCTATAGGGGTCACAGGATTCCATATTCTTACGGAATTTCAGAAAACGTATTCAAGTTCTTTTAACACGTCTTTTTATTCTCCCCATCTTCATTAGCTGGGAACAGATTTCGGTGAGGTACCATCAAGCAACATTTCACAAAACAGTGAAACCAGGTGTAGGTTTCTGGGATGATAAAGCTTGTATTTCATGAGACAATCACATCAATGCTGTTTTCAACTGCGGACACACTTTTTTTTTCAAGTAAAAAAGGCTTTTGTTATCCAGAAATGAGGAAGTAACACCATATTTGTTATCATTCCATTGCTACTCAGTTTTCCCAATTCCCCCCTCCCCAAATCTCTATTATCATGAACATTTGAAATTACTGTCAGACCATAGAATGCCGCGCACACACACACACACATCCATACATATACCGGTTGTTGCTCAAACACACAAAAAAACTCCAGGGAGGTTGACTGTGCAATGTGATCCTCCTATTTCCAACAGCACTGCACCGCCAGGGCCAGCAAGGCATTCCTTAGCACGCACCATTTTGCAGGTATTGGAAGTTTCACATCTTAACAGACAGGGCTGCCAACATTTCAGAACTCTGCAGGCCCTTTTGAGACTGAGCTTTGCAAACTCACCATCCATGGTCCTGATCAAGGATTCAGAATGAGAGGTCACACTTTGAACTGAGCAAGGACCTTGGGAGCAGCCTTGTTGGCTGCTGGCTCGCTCACTCCTGCACAAGCTGAGATATTACCCAAGGCCTCCTGAAGACCCTTCTCTCCAGCTCAAAGAGCAACAGAGGACCTGATGGAGGTCTTGCTGCGTAATGCAGGTCAAGCATTTCTCAACCAGGTAAGGATCCTAGAGTGGTGCCACCCACAGCAGCAGATTCTCCCTTTACCTGTATGTTAAGGATATGGATGGGAGGTATGGATGCTGCCTCACACTCTACTTTCTATGCCATTCCTGACATTTCCAGAAAAACAAGTTTGCTTCTAAGAGATGTTCTAAGCTTCTATCAGAAGCAGAGTCCAATATAAACCAGACTCTGCCAGTCTTTACAGCAGAAAGGATCATGGAAGAAAGCGGTTACCGTAAGACAATGTTTCTCAACCTCAGCAACTTTTGAGATGTGTGGACTTCAACTCCCAGAATTCTCCTATGGCTGGCTGGGGAATTCTGGGAATTGAAGACCGCACATCTTAAAGTTTACGTCCACACATCTTGAGAAACACTGCCATAAGATATACTAACCACTTTACCGTCACTGCCCAATTCTCCCCTGCCACCTTTCTTGCTCTGGCAGAAATATTCCCCAACAGAAGGACTACGTACAGGTCTAGCTTCCCCTGCTTTTTCTCTGGGGACAGCTATAGCATTGTTCCTTAGTCCGATAATCCCAGCCAGAGCTGCAAGAGATCTCAACATTGCAGTCCTCTGTTGGAGGCATTACAAGAGTTTTTACATAGGCATGGGGTTTGTAATTCAATCAGGAAACGGCAACACAACTTGAGCTTTGTCAACGACCCTTAATTATAGTAATATAAATTCTCTGTGCCTGTTTTCTACCAGCTTCTTCAGATGCTAACTTCCTATTCCTGGCTCGGACAACCTTTACAGAGAGGTCTTTGTAACAACTTCTAAATGAAGAACAAATGCCCGAGTTGGCACCTTTTCCTCCCAATTCTTTTTCCTTCTGTGCCATGTTATTTTTTAAGACTGTAGGGGCAAAGGCTGTCTTATTACTGATCTGTCTACCCTCTATCTAAGCTATACCCTCCCCCCCCTTTTTTTTGGAAAAAGAAAAGAGTCAAAATGCTTTAAATAAATAAGTATCTGGGAGTAAATGCTAACGTCTCTGAGGCTTTTCAAATTGGGCAGGGGAGGCTGCAGCGGCCTTTCCTCTGTGCTCGGAGCGGCTCGAGAACATGGCAACGAACGGAGACCTGGTAGCCCAGCTGAGCCGGCCTGCATTCAGACCCCGGAAAACCCCAAGAGCCGGCTTGCTGCATGAGGAGAGAGCAAGCCCACCGACAGTTACTGAGCACAGAGTAGCTTGCTACTCTCCCATTTCACATACTGGCACGAAGTCTTCTCTGCACTCCCCCGCTTTCCCAGCTGTCCCCCTCCCCCAAATCAAAGTGCATTTGCTTTTAAGGTAAGAGTTTTAAAACAATTCTGGCTGAGGTTCCCCCAGCCTAGTCAAGCCAAGGTGGGCCTAGCTTCCCCCGCAGGCAGTCCTCCAGAGAGGGAAATCCCACCTCTTCGTTCCAGGAGTGCAGCAAGGGGCTCGGGCGAGAGAGAAGAACCCTGAGGCGAGTCTTAGATTCGCAGCCAGCAGCTTATAAGCCTCCAGGGATCTTCTGCAGCGGGAGGCCTTCTTCGATCCAGAGCGGGGGGGATGCTCCGCTGTGCAGAATTTGCCGGTGGATCCGCCGCAGCCGCAACAGGTAGAGCAGGATGGACAGTAGCACAACGAAAAAGCAGGCAAAGAATAAATAATGGTTGTAAACGAAGGCGAAGCTGCGCCAATGGGAGTGATTGCCTCGGAAATTTTCCTGCTGGATGTCTCTGCGGGAGGAGAAGAGGAGAGGATGAAGATGATGATGATTCTGCTTTACAAAAGCACCCCAACAACCACAGCTTAGTATCCCCTGAAGCATCCCTACAGATTTCTCAACAGTTTTGCCAACCTGAGCAAAAGAGATATGGTCGGAAAGCCAAGAAGATTAGAATCTTTTGTTACTTATTTGTTTTGAGACCACTGTAATCCCAAAGGCTCCCGGTGATGAACATCAAGCAAAAATCATCCACAATAAATAAAGCAGGACGACAAATATGACAACAGTAACACGAAATAGAGCATTCAACAAAAAAGCAGACCCTAGTTATTCCCCCAATGTTCTCTGAACAGCTCCATTTTAACCAGCTGCTGGAATGCTTTTAAGAGAAGAGCTAACCTAGCCTTCTTCTGCGGGAAGGCTGCGGCACGAAACAGGAGCCATCACTGAAAAATACTGTTTCTGGGCCCCCGTCCCCCTCCCCTCACAAAAGTGGGGAGCCCCTTTCCTGGGACATGCGCACTGGGCAGGTCGATTCTAGTGGGAGGAGGTGGCCCTGAAGGTACCTGGGAGCCAGGACATTTAGTAGTTATTGGTTAAAACCAGCACTCTGAATTATACCCATAATCTTTCTGCAAGCCAATTTTCATTTGGGAAAGAACCCTCCTGCACAAACCCCTATTAGAGGGGAACCTGGGACCACAGGACCAGGTGTGGCCGGATTTCCAGAGCCCCTGGTGAGAGGAACTGCATCCTTGCTTAGCAGCTTTGTTAGGCGAGGAGGAAAAAGGCATGCCCCGAAAGGTAGGGAACAGGCAGCTCCACACAGGTGGGACATCAATCATCAGCATATACTCCAAATTATTCTTGGCAGAAAAAGGATTTGCCATCCCTGTCTTAGAACTTTATAGAGGAAATGTCTACTTTAAGCAGGCAATTGTGTTCCTGTGACATCAACAGCTATGAAAACCAATTCCCGTTTTTTTCTCATGCTTATTTGCATGCGCAGCCATCAAGGAGTCAAGACTGCAGCATTTAAGGGTCCCCAGAACACAGGAACAGAATGGTCTCCGGCATGCCGAAATGACTGACCAGAATTTTCTGCCCACTGAGCTACAGCCTCCATCCACATTATTGAGAAGCACTGCGTTTGTTCTACCTTAGGCTTGAAAATCAAAACAAATGCAAAACTTTCTGGAGAAAACGATCAAAGCTTAGGTGTTGGTGACCAGCTGGCTTCGAATTTCACAGGTAACAGGGAAAGGCTCACAGGTGTACCTCAAAGGTAAAAATCGCGTTCGATAGAGGATGGCCCCCAACGTCCATTGCACCTCTTTATCATATACTTGGAGTGCTGTTTTTAAGTTGCCGTAGTTTACAGGGAAGCCAAAGCCATTGTGAAATACTTCGTACATCCAGGCTGACTTAAAGCACTGATACCTGCACAGAGTAAACAGAAGCAGCACATTGAAATGGTGTTGTTCTTTAAACAGTAACAGATCTAAACAGCACAATCCAAAGGAATGGGCTAGACTCCATCCGTCTGAAGCACTTAATTGCACATTCAAGTTCCCACTGTTGTTCCCAGGATTTACGCACATTCTCTGGATTAAGCCCAAAATAATTAGATGCCTCCTTAGAAGGGCTCATTACGACAGAGAGAAAGCCCTCCTCCAGGGGGCTTGTACGTTAATGAAAAGGAACGGAAGATGTGGGGTGCAAGCTTTGAAGTCCTGCTCATGTCAGCTTGCTGCAGACAACAGACAGTGGAGATGGCTTTCAGGATGGGGAACATTTCAGCTTGTGTCTGTGTCTATCTGTCTATCATAAGTTTCCCTCACTTTATTTTAGGTTTATATTGCCTGAAAACCTCGCACAAAGTGAACTTGCATAAAGCAAGATACTGAACCAGTGGGGAAAAAGAAGAGGGTTTTGGGGTATGGTGTCAAGTTTTGTAATCCAATTGCTTTAACAAGGGTGCTCATAAATAGTTGAAAGCCTTCTTTTTATGCACTGCATTACTCAAAGATATTTTTCTCCTTCTTTTGTGTCCTGTGTACAGTGAAGTCATTATCTCCATCTTTTCTCCAGCAGGATTTCTGATGTGCGGGGATTTCTGTCACATGCCAGACAAAGAGGTGGAATGCACCACAATACTACAAGTGTTATTTGCATTCTTTGCTATATTGCACCCAGTAGATTCACCCAGGTTAAAAGCTCATCCTAGGACTGAGGATCCTTCACCAGCTTCAGCAGAACATAATATGTCCAACTTCGCTTGTAATGTTAGAGAGGCCCCTTTCCTTTTAACTTTGGGTCAGAGGATTGGACAAGAGGTTGATGCTGTTTTGACCCCACAGTAACAGGAGTATAGCTATTGCAGGTATGGAAGTATGTGGGAAACAGGATGCACAGCTATAACAACTGTACGACACAATGGTGTGAATGAGGGCAGAAAATGGCTTTGGCAGAAATAAATGTTGGCATGTTTCTAGACTTTGGTACAAATTATGCTGATCCAAATTGTGTAATAGTGACCTTTTTTGTTTTGTTTTGTATAAAACAAATTATTGGATGAAAATGATTAATCACATAATAGTGAATTTGCATAAATCAAATTCACATAGTGAGGGAAGCCGGTCTCTACCAACTCCCAAATTCAAACCCACGCATGCACCCCACCACTACACACACAGCATCTTTACATTCTCCTTAAGTGTGCTCCAAAGCTCAAATATTTATTTTTAAAAAAATCAAACATTTCTTGGGCTTCCTTGAGCAAGCTACTTAAGGAATTTGGTTTGGGGTCTCTGTCTGGCAAGGGTGCTTGACCATGTTCAGCCACAGAAGAATATGAACCCTTACTTCAGTCGATGGAGATCAGCATGCGATGCATACAGGCCACGATCAAATCTTTCCAGTAGAACAGACCACTTTGTTGCACAATATTCCTGAGAAAAAAACATGGAAATATACACACATATTATTTATATAAATGCACATACAGGATGTCCCAGAAGTAATAGGGCAGTCGCCCAAAAATGATCAGTTACCACAATATTTATTCTTCTTGCTGTTTCTATTATCATTAGTATCTCCTACATATAGATAGTTATTACTTTAAACATTTTTTTTCTGATTTACTGCCAAATTTTGATTACCCTGTTACTTCTGGTACACCCTATATAATAAAGAGTATTTTGAAATCAATATTACAATATGAGAGATTTACCAACTAAAATTCTGGTATTACAGAATGTGTTAATTTGGGGGTTCTATTGTGTGATGCGCTTATACATCAGATCTCCAACTTGAACTGGGGAAAATTAGGTTAGATTTCCTTATAGCACTGAAGTAACTCTTCATTTCTCAGCCAAACCTACAGCCTAAGATGGTTGTACGGGTACAATGAAGGGGTTGGAAATATATATGGATTGGGGAAAAGAAAACTGGTGTTAACTATCATTTATATAACGATTTAACATGAATTTCATAAACTTCACTGCCTATGACATTCTTGCAGCTACTTTCAAATCCAGCAGAATGTGTGAAAGTGAGGACAGTAACAAGGGTCATACAGTAGAAAGCTGAAAAAATGTGTGTAGAGGAGGAATGGATAGACAGGTGGTATTGCAAAAAAAAAAAAGAAAAGAAAAGAAAAAAAGGGGGGGGGGAACACAACCAGGATTTTTTTCATGTCCTTTCACATCCTAATTTTACAGATAGATAACCAAGGCCAGGAGACCTCAGCTGAGTTTTAAAAGCTAGAATTTTTAAGCTATGATTTGTTGAACAAACTAAATTGAACGACTTCACACACAAGTCTAAGTCCAAATGGGTAAATCTGCACATCTTGGTAAGCTATGGATGGCCATCACAATTGGTGACACACCTGGTAGGTTTAAAGAAGGGAAGGGTAACTGCCTCCCAGAGGCCACTGACTTTCATCTCTTATCTTTAAAACCCTCCAAAAAAGGGGCTGAAAAATTTCAGATATCCAATAGAAGAGAATAGCTCAGAGTTGAACTGTGGAGTCCTTGGTGCTCTCTGAGCTTGGTTGTTCGCTTGCAGACGTTTCATTACCCGACTAGGTAACATCATCAGTGCGAGTGAGGGTGGCATTTGCTGCCTGTTTATCTACCGTAGCTTGCCCTGCCAGTGTTGGTTTTCTCCTTGGTAGTTCCAAGGACTCCACAATTTCAGATATATCAACAATTCTAAGGACTCCACAGTTCCAAGGACTCACCATTTCAGATATATCAACAGATGGCCTCCACTGGCCCTCCAGGTCAGAAGACTGGGTTACCTGCCTTCTGCTCTGCCAAACACAAACCAACCAAGTTATGGCTTGGTGTTATATATGATGCAGACTTTGCAAACCTAGGATGAAACCAGACTTTGTACACAGGCCCCCTAAATCCAAGGCCAAAATACTTCTCCAACTACACATTTCTGGATATGGCTCCAAGGAAATTTTGCTAGACCATAACATTTATTATTTTGATGGTATTTCAACTCTGATCCTCTTTGGGGTGGTAAAGCTGAAACCTTACCCAGCCTGCTGAGTCAGTGTTAATTTCCTCTCACCCGTCAGGGAGACGAAACGGAGAGAAAAATGGCTGGCTCAAGGTCATAAGGTAAGCCTTGTGGTTGGGGAGATGAAGTGGGAGGGGTGTGCTCTTACTTTTGCAGCTTTGAGGAATTGAGCAGCGTTGTAGTCTCCCCCCATCCTTAATACATCCTCAGTACAGTAATAGAACTCGGAGAACCCGTAGAATTCACTGTTCTCAAAATGGATGGGCGGCTGATAAATGCCATTCAAGGATGTTTGTGTTTCATTGGTCTTGTTCATGAAGGGCTGAATGACATCCCGGCACAGGTGGAAATCTCCTGTCCCTCGAAGATACAGAGTCTGCCCGTTCTGTTGGATTTCGTCCTCGGCGTCCAAGGGTAGGCAAGGGTCTAAGTAGGGAGTCTCAGAAGTCATACCAGTCTGTTTACCAAGAAGCCTGCAAGCAAGATGGATCAAAGGACACCAAAGGGCAATCATTGGAACAGCCAAAGGGAACTATATCTCAATTAGAAATACGGAACCTGATTCTTCTGTACTGAGAAAAATATTATTTTTTTGGGGGGGGGAGGATGGGGGATCATAATCATCTAGCCCAAATCACTGCAGTTCAGCTATAGTTACACTTGGGAAAGCACCAAGCCATGGATTATTTCAACCCTCTTGTTTGAACAAGCCATGCTGGTTTGACTGTCATAACTCTAAGCCACAAAGAATGATCTGTAAATGGGCTGGTAGCTACACTATAGCTACACTACTCCAAACCAAGCAAAACACGTTATGCCAGGGACACAAAGGTGTGGCTCTGACCCCACCCACCATCAGCTCCTATTTCCAGCTGTTTTTTCCCCCAACTGAACTATGGCCTTTCGTTTAAAAAGCTTCTCAGCCCCCAACTTAGTTCTTTCTTTTTGGCATCCAGCAAAGAGTTTTATTTTATTTTTCCTGGGCATTTATATAATTAGAATGAAGATTACCATGCTAAGTTTGATGCAGTTTTTTACTCTATTTTACACCTTACTTGATGAAAGTTTTAATTCTGAAAAGGGAAGGATCTAGCTGATAGGAAAGTGGCACAGAAACATCTTGGAAAAACAAACACATCTGGATCTTTCCTGTAAACGCTGAATTATTTTCATACACATGATCTGGGATTTGCAATTCCAGAAAACCAGCTGTGTTAAATCAGTTGTGTAAACAGACTTCTCCCTTCCGCAGTCTGATGTGACAACCAACCATATTAACTCACACACCCTCAAGTCACTATTAGTCAACTCTAGCTTAGACTGCATTTTAAAATTGGAAATATAATCTCCATTTTTTGACATGCGCCTGTTTCAGAGTGTGAGATTTTATGCTGAGTATATAAGGAAGGCTATAATTCGGAAGCAAAAGTCAAATTCATCACACTGCAGCACCTGTTTCTGAATACTGTGCTGGTGAATATGTTGTCTGCGTATCTCTGTCGGGCAGCATTACCGCCAAAGCCCAGAAAAGTTGCCACATAGACTCGGTACACATGTTCATTCTGGTGCGCGTCGCATCCCAAGTTAAACTCTGCCAGTAGGTTTTTGGCCACCTCCTCCTGCAAGCCAGCAAAGAAAGAGATTGAGAGGCAGAGTTCTGCTTTGTCTTTCCATCCCCCCGTCTTTGATTATTCAAGAGTACTTTCAGCTCGTGCTTTTCAAAACCTTTGCATGAGATTGTTCTCTACAACAGTTCCTTACAGTAAACACCTTAGCAGTAATCCAAGGATGGGACAAGTGTGGCCATCCAGATGTTGTCAGGTACAACTTCCAACAGATCCAGCCATCACAGCTAATACAAAGGGATGCAAAGCAGCATCTGGAAAGACACTGGTTCCCTGGCCCTGCACAATGCAAGCAACACCAATGCCCAAGTATTTGTCAGGGATAGCTATGCATATGCCTATACAGCATATACTATACTGGCAAATCTTACTTCTTTCTTTCCTCTCCAATAATTATTATTAACAATTCATATCATGCTTTTTAGAATACAGTTGCCCTTCTAAGGCTGGGTGTACCATTTTTTTTCTTTTTGTGCCTTCAAGTCTGTTTTGACTCCTGGTGACTAGTCCTGCAGTTTTCTTGGCAAGGTTTTTCAGAAGTGGTTTGCCATTGCCTGCTTCCTAGGGCTGAGAGATTGGGACTGGCCCACGGTCACTCAGCCAGCTTTCATGCCTAAGGCAGGACTAGAACTCACAGTCTCCCGGTTTCTAGCCTGATACCTTAACCACGACACCAAACTGGCTCTCTGTACCAAATATACCGATGCTAATAAAACGTAAGGCTATAGAACTATCTAATTAAAAAACAAAAACACCTTAAACATATGTTCTTTCAAGAGCTGACTTAAACGTGCTGTCTAATTTGTGGCAAGAATATGAAACTAGTATTTAAAGAAACATCAGAGAAAGCAATTGAATTATTCTTGGTGCGCTTATCCTGGCACCAGGACAAACTTTTTTTGTCCTGGCACCAGGACAACGATAGAAACTGAAAAAGAGGCGGCTTCACAGATCCAAGCCATAGATCCTGATAAAATCTTAAAAACTAACAGTACTTAATATTCAAAATCTGTGGATTTCTCTTGCCCTCTCCCCCCAAATCAGTTATGTTCTACAGAGATGTAATCCTAAAGCCCTATGTAGCTATAGTACTTAACTATGGTTTTGTTTCTGAACACTGGTTAGATGTATTTGAATACATAAACCATAGTTAAGGACTGACCTCATGTTTATAGTGGTTAAATGTGAGACTGATCATGTACAAAGCATGTCTTCTGAGAGGACTTTTCTAAGCACCCGTATACAGGTTTTCCTCTATATCTGAGATTTTAGCCAGAGTTAAAGAAATACACCATGCTTACTGCTATTAACAATAAAGCATCATGTCTGCACTCAGTTTCAAAAACCCCACAGTGGTGCAGAAGACAGAAGTATTATAGAAGAGGAAGCCTGAAAAAATAATAGGTTAGAAACATCTGCTGTACTGAAAAGGAAAATTCTGGATCATTTTTCCCCTCTTGAAAAGGCTACTCAGAACAGCAAAAAATAAATACATGTGATCTCCCACACTGTACTGAACTTTGGGCTATTTGACCATGATTCATTCAGTAAGCCAGGGGTACTCAACCTTTTTGGCACGAGGGACCGGTTTCATGGAAGACAATTTTTCCACGGACCGCGGGGGGCGGGGTTTGCAGACGGGAGCCAATTGCATGGACCGGGGGGTGGGGTTCGCAGGCGGGAACCAATCGCGCAGACCGGGGGGTGGGGTTTGCAGGTGGGAGCCAATCGCACGGACCAGGGTTCAGAGACCGGCATGGCGGCCCAGTTCCTAACAGGCCATGGACCGGTACCGGTCCGTGGCCCGGGAACCCCTGCAGTAAGCTACAATGGTTGGAGTTACGCATCCAACTAAGCCAATACCAAACAAATCATGTTATTGCTAAGCATGATGAGTGAATCCAACCTTTCTTTTTCATCTCAAAAGGCTGATTTGGTTCATCACTGTAGGTCAAAACAGAAGGATTTTTCTTGTATTGGGTGCTATACCAGCAGAGCAAATAACAGTTTCTATTAGTATATTCCTGACAAAGTTTACATTTAGAATAATAATTTTAAAAAGTCATTCCATGATATGTCAACCATTAAAAGATTGCATCAAACAGTAACCACAAGCTATGTAACAGTGCATAACTTTATATCTATTATGTACAGCATACAAATTTATAATTTAAACAGCAAAATTCAACCACATAAGTTCTGCATCATAGACGAACACGTTTCTATTAAACTGATTGATGAAATGAAAAATACGTGTATGGATTGCTTAGCTGATGGGACACAGAAGTTCAACTTCCTCTCTTCACGTGGGGTGAACTGGTCACACAGTGATGCACAGGACTCATACCGTGCAAAAGAAAATGAATCAATGGATATGGGTTAAAATGCAGGAAAATAAAATAAAAGAAGGAAAGTTGTACAGATAATAACCTGCTGTGAAGAGGCAAAGCTTACAGTTTTAGGGACTTCATATGCTATTTGAGTTGACACACCACCCATGTCAAGTATACCCACGGTCCTCTTTCGAACGACTTCTTCCTTGCTTTCACTGTCAGGAACATGTACTTCTACTATTGCATCATCCTCTGGAAGACAAGATGGGAAGATGTACTGTTGAAAAAGGGGCATAATTTCAATTTTTGTATGATTGCAATTGTTTTGATTTTATTTTTAATTTTGTTTGCTGCCCAGAGTCACTTGTTGAGATGGGCAGCCATACAAATTGAATAAACAAACAAACAAACTCTTCTGCATATCTAAACTCTTGTTAGGCATAGCAACTTACAAGAAAGCAATAGGATCCCTGCAATGTCAGCCTAATATTCAGAGGCTAGAACAGCGTTTCTCGACTTTGGCAGCTTGAAGATGTGTGGACTTCAATTCCCAGAATTCCCCAGCCAGCAAGGAATTCTGGGAATTGAAGTCCACACAACTTCAAGCTGCCAAAGTTGAGAAACACTGGGCTAGAATGAATATAACTTGCCCAAGGCAAGCTTTTCCTAGTATAGCAAGCCTTAAAGGGATGTGATGGTGGGGACATTGCAAGTAAACTTTCTCTCTGAGCAGGGCATGATAAAGTGCTGTCAAAATAAAAGGAAAGCTAAATTTTAGTGAGAAATCAAGATCTGAGAGTTGTTTGTGTTGTATGTTAATATTTTAATAATTCTTAATAATATTAAGGAAAACACTTTCCAAGTGTTACATTGGCATTATAAGGAGATACCAATTTAGATCATCTCAAAAGAATAACAGTGCTGGAAAAGTTACAGAAAAAGCAACTAAATTGAATAAAAAGCAATCAGAGCAATCCAAAATCCATAAGAGGTTATACATCTATTGGGAACATACAAAATGATATAAAAGAGAATGCAAACTTCTGAGTTCCCAGGACTCTTCTTCTGACATTATGGCTGTTTCAGACTGATTTGGAACTGATTTGAGAGACAGTCACTAAGAGAATGAAACATTTTCCCTTCAAGACAGCATATTTTGGATGTTTTGGGGGGGTGTGTGTGGCATAGTTAAAAAGGTAACTGTGAGGAAATACTGGGTAATTCATAAGACATGAATTGCATAAAGGTAATGCTATGTTTGTCCAAAATATTAAATCAAAGTTTGGTGCTATGTCCAGGCACAGAAAGGAATTTCCCCTATTATCAAGAGGAAGAATAAGCTAGAATTCAATTTCTTTTTAGTAGATTCCTGCCTTGTAAACTAGGAATAGTGGTTTAAAATAAATTGTACCATCTAAACAAGCTAGCAAAAGAAACCATGGATTGTTGTTGCTGTGTCTAGCAGTTGATTGGAATTTCCTTTAAAATGCTGTTCCTGGATATATCAGGTCAGTAAGCTCTTAAAGCAAAAATGAACTCTGACTTAGTTTTATGGCTAGTTGTACAGCAGGAAGTGAAAGGACCATGAACAAATATTTCCTCACCTTAATGTTACATGATAACACTAAGCCAAGATTTTTAAAAATACACCCAAATAAACAATATTTAATTTCTTATACTTGAAACAAGAGAAAAGGATCATCAAGTGAATATGATTGATAAGGTTCATGACAAAGCAAAGTCCTTCTTTGCACAATTAACTTCATTTCTACACATTCCTAGTTAAGGCATCGGGCTAGAAACCAGGAGACCATGAGTTCTAGTTCTGCCTTAGGCATGAAAGCCGGCTGGGTGACCTTGGGCCAGTCCCTGTCTCTCAGCCCTAGGAAGGAGCCAATGGCAAACCAGGAAACTGAGAGTTCTAGTCCCGCCTTAGGCACAAAAGCCGGCTGGGTGACCTTGGGCCAGTCACTCACTCTCAGCCCAACTCACCTCACAGGGTTGTTGTTGTGGGGAAAATAGGAGGAGGAAGGAGTATTAGGTATGTTCGCCGCCTTGAGTTATTTATAAAAATAATAAAGCCAGGATAGAAAATAAAAAAAGACATTAGATTTTCCCTAAAGGGGGTACATAAATATCAACATCTTTTAATTGTGGTAACTAGAATGGAGGTTGGACCCCTGGTCCAATCCAGAAAAGCAATCTTTTAATATTTCATATTAAGAAAAAAAATAGCCCTTATTAAGCGCCTTCTTACATATATAAGATATAAAACACTGTTTTTCAAAATCCATTTTGTGCAGCATAGCATGTTGTGCATATCCAGCCTCTATGCCTTTACTGAATTCTTGATTTCTGTTCTCTAATGGAGGCCTAATTTTCTAATGGAGGCCTAAATGCAGATTTGAAGACTCTTTATGGAGACACGATTTACCACGTACTGCTGTTGAACAATTTCCATTTATTTATTTATTTATTAAATTTATATGACCGCCCAACTCCCCCAACGGGAAGTTAATATAAAATAATTTATATTATTTATAAAAATAAAGCCGGTACAGGATGGAAATTGTGCACTAACAACATCAGGTGGATTACCAGTAGTGCTATATACTTTAGCAATTCTTGGAATTAATTAGCATTAAGGCTCTTACCTTCATCCATATGTTCAAATTTTCCAAGGACAAAGTTTATGCCGATCCATGCATATACTCCTAGATAAAATTTAGGACTACATTTGTAAATATTTTAATATCACTAGGGGTCTTTTAAAAAATAACACCTTAACAAAACCAAAACAGTAGCAAAACAGTGATATATCAAATATATGAAAAAATTCAAACTATGCTTTCTTGAAAACTCAAACATCTATGCATGTGAAAATGCTCAAGCATCCCATAAGGACTGAAGAAGGCAGTGCTTCTTTGCTCATCCCTTATGTCTCACGACTTAATAAAATTGGTTCCTGGAGGTCACACGCACAACACAAATATCTCCAGGGACGAAATTTTTGCATGTTGACTGTATCAGTGAATGTTACCATAATCCTGCATAAGTGAGATTCCAGATCATGTGAAAACTTTTGCACATAACAGTTACATGTGTGAAGGTTCCTTCCAGATGTTTGTTTTGTGTCCCGTGTGCCCTTAAATATCGGGGCAGTTAACAGTGTCTGCTTCTCTTGTACATTTTCATAAAATATATGAGCAGGTTCAGGCTGGTGTATAAGGCTGAATACAGGCTGTAACAAGCTGCACAGGGCGTCTTAATGTAGACATGTTGGTACCATATTCTTGGTTGGACTGGACAGTTTCACTCTAGCCACAAAAACGAGCCAGTGATCAGAAAATACCTGCCTCTCCTAAATTATCCTGATCTTGCAAACACTGAAAGGAAGAGCCAACACTTCCAAACACTGCCACCAGGACAAGGATTCGCGACCTTCCCAGCTGGCTTCTGACCCGAAAAATCAATTGGAAACAATTGATTCGTTTTATGACCATCGTGATTTACAACCACTGCAAAAATGGTAGTAAAATTGGGTCTGATCATGTGGTGCCTCGCTTTACGACCGCATTGCTTAGCAACCAAAATTCTGGTCCTTACTGTGGTTGTTAAGTGAGGACTACCTGTACATACCATGTAATATATTATATTTAAGAATAGCTTTCGGTAGCTATGTGAGTGGTTATTCCAAGACTTTTAAAAGCATACTGTTGAAGCTCTACATCTGCCTTCTTCAACAGAGAAGACGTTTGCATTTTCCTCCCCATGAGAGGTGTTCTAATTAACCACTACCCACATACCCTCTAATCCTACTTCCCATCCACCCACCTCCTGTACATAAAATACATTCTGCTTTAAAAAACAGAATAAAACAAAAACACAAGCAGACAAAATCATTTTAGCATTCCTGGAAATAGTCACTAAAAATCTTAAATTTCTGTCCCAGAAAATATTGCCAAAGACCTTTGTCTTATGTGGTCCTGCCTTGAATGCAGGACAATACCAATTCCAGTTAATGCAAGAAACAGCATATACTTATGTGTGGACTCCCAGAATGCTTAGCAATAGCCATGCTAACACAGAGTGCTTATGTGCAATGCCACTCCAAACACTTGCCTACAGAATATGATGTACGAATGCAGTCACAGATATTTCTTCTTTAGGTGTTGAAACAAATTGGTTGCAGGCAGAGATGCAAAAGAGCAAAGTTAAATTCACAGGTACCCTCAATAGTGAAGCCTCTTTGCTCCAGTTTTTCTGGACAGTCAGTTGTCACTTTTTCCCTGGATACATTTTCCACCAGTCTCCTGACTAAAGTTCCAAGCTATCTTTTTCAGCATGCACTCTTACCTTCTTGCTTTCCTGAAATAACTTCAGCATGAGAATCCGAAAACAGAAAATCAAAATGCACTGGGATATCAGTAAGAAGATCTTCTAGTATGGCCTTCTGCTGGCTGCAAATGGTTTAAATATAAATTAAGATCTATTTTATGTGCAAATCTTTCTATTAAACGTTGATAGAAAATAAGATATTCAAGTTACCTGTCTGGCAAGATTCTCATCCCTGCGGTACAGAGAATATACAGAGGGGTTTCTTTGTGCTTTGCACGGGGTATGTGTTCAGCAGCAAAGCTCAGTAGTGGAAAAATATAGTCGCTAACTTTTTCAGGAGAGGTAGCAAATTCTGAAATGCCTAGAGAGGAACAGACGTAAATACGTTTAACTATACATCAATATGAGAAAGTACAGCAAACTTTTTTATAAAGAGAGCATTTTCTCTCTTAACACCTCAGTTGGAAATTCAGTCAAAGGCAAAATACTGCAACTTTTAAAAAGCCTTTCTGAAATACAGCATGGGCCTGCCAACGCAGGATGTTATCGTAAAATTACATACTGTGTGGTAATCGCGACTTTAAATGAGTTATTGTGAAACATTGTCCTGAACAAACCCTGGCCTTTAATGGTAGCATGCAAAGATTAACAATAAATAAATAAATAAAATGGAAACCTGTTTGCATCTTTGGGCTTATTCCAAGTGTTGTTAAGAATCTTAAGGAATAAATGAAAACCAGGGGGACAATTTCCAAGGAAATGTGGGAAGACCCAGGTTATGCAGATCCCAAACAAAAAGGCAGAAGTGCAGAAACTGTTTTATAAAAATCTGCTGTATTTTAAGAAACAAACATTGCCAACCTTCAGTGTGAGTTTCATGATAGGCAGACAAGCAGCTAGGGAATAAGTATGATTTTCCCCCAATACCTGGCTTAATTTTCATAACTACTGGTTTTCTGTTTTTGTCCCGCATTTGTTTGATGTCAAGTAAATCATGGGGATTGCCGTTGTGCCTTGGCCACCAATACACAAAGATCCGAGATCCACTGCTACCGCAATCCACCATAATGCCATAATTCAGCTTTGGGTTGTTTGTATCTGTGGCTTCGGTGTCTGTTACTCGTGCAAGATACCTGGGAGCGACAACAGCAGAGTTGCTCAGGAGCAAGTCCCACTGAATCCAGCGAGACTGCAGAGTAAACAAGGACAGGACGAAGCCCTAACGCCAATCGCACTGAATTTTAGAGCTGCAGAAACACAACTGTAAGAGCAACGATATTGTCAAGCTTCACATGTTTGATTCGGAAGTTCAGCTCTTCAGCTATGACTTTCACTGAGTGACACTGCACTAGACCCCAACACTCAGCCCAGCCTACTTCACAGGATTGTTACTGTAGAGCAGGGTTTCTCAACCAGGGTTCCGCGGACCCCCATGGTTCCCTGGGAGATCACGGATTATTTAAAAAATTATTTCAAATTCGGGCAACTTCACATTAAAGAGGTAAGTTTCATTCTTTATTTTTATTTTAAGAACACGGTTAATGCATATAAACAGGCCTACCCATGAAATGAATATAATAATTTTGTAACTTCTGGCCTATATCTGAGCCTGAATGTGCAGGGGTTCCCCAAGGCCTGAAAAATATTTAAAGGGTTCCTCCAGGGTCAAAAAGTTAAGAAAGGCTGTTGTAGAGATAAAATGAGGGGAGGCCCAGATTTATGCCAATTTAAGTTTACACAGAAAAGGAGGGATATTAACACAATAAATAAGCTTAATGTAAGGTGTTTTGTTAGGAATATAACTTTGAAGTTGTTTTTATTCCAGCCGATAAAGATTACCTGTGCAGCTTTTTGTCTCGGGAGCTGTATTTTAAAACAGAATAGTATAATAAGAAAAATGCAGCAGCAAAGAGCCCAGTGACAATAATCTGCCTTAACGTGGTGTTCAGTATCCGTGGACACCCGACAGGGGAAATGCTAAAGTGCCACGAAGCAGGAAAAAGGCAAGAGAAGCTGATCCTAGAATGAAGAAATGAAAAAAAATACTTTTGTTTGAAATTCTGTGCTGACGCTGCCAAAGATACAACTGTTGGAAGCCAAATGTTCCAATATATCACTGTTCATTTAAAAATGAATACTTTTCAGAAAAAAAGTTCACTTGACAACTACTCAATCCAAGGTTTAGAAATTTTTCTTTACAACATAGGTATATTCTTATCTGACAATATTTATAGCCTGGCCCTTCCATAACAGATATAATATCCAAGCCGATATATCAAGATTATGCTATCAGTACCAAGAAAATATATGAAAATCAAGGATCAACCATTTATGTATGGTTGATCAACCATTTATGTATGGTTGAATAAATGAACAAGTGCAAACTAATTTTGCAGATTCCCTTTTATAGATATATACATTCACTAAAATAAGGACACTATGCTCTTATAATTAACAACACAAGAACTTTGGGAAGAGAGGAATGACTGAAGAATGAAACAGCCAGATTGGGAATTGTTGGGAGAGGCAAACAGGATAACATGGAACATTCAGAAGCATTTCTAATGTGGTCTCAAACATTTCAGCTCTTCCAGTGTGAACATCTGAAATACTGTTATTGGCATTGCATGTTATCTAAAAGGAAACTATGACCCAAAAAGTGTCTTTTATATATTGGCTAGGAGAACTAAAATGTCTAATAATTTGCACTGTCATGTTTTATTGCAATAAAATTTACAAAATTAGCAAAACTAGCAAAAGTGATCTGGATGACACAACATGCTAAGTCATAAATCATGGCTTATAAACTAGAATAACTGAGTCCACACGTTCAATTAAGCTAAAGGCAAGCACGCCACACTAAGATCTACTTTTTTCCACTTAGCACAAAAACAAATTATGGCTAAACAAACCATGACTTGGTGCAATACGAAGTTTCAACCTTCAGATCTGAAACATGGAGACAACTATACTGACTTACAGGGCTGTTTAAGGATTACTGAACTAATCAGGAATAGAATATTTGACCAATCAAATATTTTTTGTGTCTAAGCAGATGTCCCTGATTAATTGGGCAGCAGATTTTAGTTTTTTTTAAAACAAAACAACTATTAAAACTGAGGAACTCAAAGACCATTAGGAAGAGGCATTCCTATTTTAATCAGTTGATTAGCTCCTTTTTAGTTTTCCATAACACAGTCAGTTATCTAGAATCCCATCCCTTACTTAACAGTACTACCATAGAACTGACCATTTCACAGCAGGACGAGGTGGCGGCAGAGGAGGCATATTACATTGTTGGCCACGGTATTTGCATGGGTCAAGGGAGGTTAAACATGTCTACATCTATCCTGAGACCATCATCCAGGATATGTCCCATCCCACTGCTCCAAGCCTACCAGGGATAGTCCAGAAGCCAAGGAACAAAGCCGTCAACATTTTGAGACAGATGACCAAGACTGGTGTTTCTAGACATACCTGGCGGTATGTTAGATAGTAAGTTATGTTTTTGACAAAAAAGCATGCTCTGGGTGGGGACCAAATAAAAAGTGAAAAAGGAATGGGGCAACAATCATATTGATACAGCTGCTGTTGCTGAGCTGCTGGACAGCTCCCCTACTGCCCTGGACTTTTCATCCTTAGCTACTCTTGATGAAACAGGGTTTGCTGTGAATAAGAGGACCTCCAGAAGCAGGAAGGATATATTCTGAAACAAGTGCTTAGCATACACAATTCAAGTCCACCATTCTTTCTTTTTTCAAGTTATTTTTGTATAGCTCACCTCTCAGCCATACAAACCAACTTATAACAAAGAATTGTTGGTCGCCCAAATAGCACAGGTTTCTGGAAAAGCAACTGGGGAAACATTAAATTTCTGGCCACTGAAACTTAAAAATCAAACACATCTTGACAACTATTTGCTTTTACTCATCCAACATTTGGATACTCACCGACCCATTTCTGGGACTATCTGATCAGGACAAGTAGGCCACAGAAAAAGCTAGGTTTTTATAGTCTGCCCAGATTCATAAGGCACAAGATTCATCCCTGGAACCAATGGAACAAGTAGGAACTGAAAATGAAAGACGGTGATATTAAAAAAGGTAGCATTCTTACTCAGGCTCAATAGATGATATGCCATGAAGCCAACATGTCTACACCCCACCTTTCTTCCAGGAAGTTCAAGGTGGTATGCATAAAGTTATCCCTCTTTTATTCTCTCTGCCCCCAAGAGGTAAGTTAGACTGAGTGATAATACCCAACCCAAGGCATCTCACATTTAATCTCCACTTACTCTATACACATTTAGCATTCAGCAGTCATTGTGTTTTTTCATTCTATCTGAATAATGAAATGATTTTCAGCTTTGGCTGAAGACCACTGTGTACAGATATGAAGCTTAATCTTTCTTATAAAATTTTGTCCTTCCAACACAGATACATGTGAGAATTTTAAAAACAAGCAAACAAACAAAAACCTTCCTGTTGACAGTCTTATATGACACTGGATGAGACAAAAAAGAAAGCAAAACAGCTGCTGGATGGATTTCTATATTTATAAGCTCTAAAATACTGTATAACAGACAGATCAGGAAATCTTGTTCCTTGCCATATTTGGAAAATATGTGTCTCTTCCCCACTGTTTTCAAACTGGCAAATATTTTTGCAGTACTTAACAGAAGTAACCCCTTCACAAAAGATTTCGTGAACTTTTAATTATATATGTAGACTATCTTATCTGTGGCCATACTGTAATTTCCACTTAGTGACAATCTACCATGAATCGAGATTTTTACAATTCCTGTAGTGAAACTTCAATTGGTTTTAAAATGTGCTTTCAAACCGATGACAGAACATAAAAAAAGTTATGCATGCTTACCTTTGAAACACAGTAACCTTTGGGCAGAATATATCAACTGTTTAATGCAAGCTGCATTTCTTAGTAGTTCCATGGAAGAAACACTGGAAGAAGCCATATCATTTGGAAACTAAACAGAGGTTATAGAACATAATTAAAACGGGACGTGATAAAAATGAACACATTTTCTCAATAGAAGCTGTACATATCCCTGAAAAGCTGCTGTTACATTAAAAATGTTGATAAATGTTGATAAAAATAACTAAATGTCCATTTAGTTATTTAAAATGTTTACATATTACCTTTCATGCCATGTATCTTCAGGTACTATACAATATATAAGGTAAAGGTACCCCCCGCACATTTGTGCAGTCGTTGTCCGACTCTAGGGGCCGGTGCTCATCTCCGTTTGTTAGCCGAAGAGCCAGCGTTGTCCGAAGACGCTTCCACGGTCATGTGGCCGCATGACACGCGCGGAACGCTGTTACCTACCCACCGAAGTGGTACCTATTCATCTACTTGCATTTGCATGCTTTCGAATTGCTAGGTTGGCAAGAGCTGGAGCTAGTGCAGGAGCTCACTCTGCACGCAGGGCTAGGGATTCGAACCTCCAAACTTGCAATCTTCCGATCAACAAGCCTGGCATCTTACCCGCTGAGCCACCACGCCCCTTATACAATTTTTTTTTAAGATATGTATATATATACAATATATACATATCTTAAAAAAAAACCTTTAAGTCATTTAAAATTCAACGTACCACATAAAACATAAAAACCTGCAAAACATAAGCCAGCTACTATGAACAGTGGAGCAATTCCACTAAGAGATGTCAAATGGCAGGTAATATCATCATCATAATGTTGGCATCAATCAAAATATATTTATGGTCCAAGACCAAACACAATAAGACCAGCATACAATACAATAACTATAAAGGAAAATTTTAAAAATTGCACGAAAATCCTAAAGCACTTAGCAGCTAACAGTTAATAGCATGGAGGAGGAACCAGATGGTTTCTAACAGCTATGGCTATTGATAAAAATTTTGCAACCTTCTTAGAAGTTTCTGAAGAGTGGTCACCCAGGAGAAGGGTAACAGCCTCCTGGGCACAAAATCAAATAGAATTATTAACAATTGGGAGTATTAAACTTGATTGCCATTGGGTGTACAATGGACATTTTAATAGCACATGGGAGACAGATTCTACCTCTGAGTCTGAGCAGAAACAAATTTGGTTTTCATATGGGACGGATATAAATCTACCGGTTGTTGCCCTAATAGGTAGCGCCCCAATTTGGGCCAAAGTAAATAGTATCCTATGTGGAGAAGGTTGGCACATGCTTTAAATGTTTCCCAGGGTGGCTGCCACAACAGAAAAGTCCCTGTAAAGCAACTGAATATCCACAAGACATGGCACAATTTGGAGGGCCTTCACAGATAACTAGAGCTGTTAAGTAGGTTTATAAGAAGAACACAACCTCTCTGATATTCTATACTCAATTTTTCAAATCCATACGTATTAACACCTTAACACCTTAATCTGGACAGCTAATGAAGGGGCCCAGTCCCAATTTTGAGAAGTTTACCAGGAAGGCAGAGCACCATGTCTCTATGTGTTAGGTAATAAAGACCTCTTACATTCTGAAGACCAGAAGAATTTCCAAGCTTGGATCACACCAAAGCCCAAGACCAGGGAGCCTGCAAGATGGCTCTATTATGTCTGAGTTTTTAAACACTCTCCCAGCTTATATGCATGTTTCTTGTCTTTATGGTTATTTTAAGGTGTTTTTATTGTTCTGTTTTTATTGTACGCCGCCCAGAGTCACATTCGTGAGATGGGCGGCTATATAAATTTGACAAAATAAATAAGTCTTAGAAGCTCACATGCAGGACATCGCATTGGACATCTGTGCACACCAGACTGGTGAGCTGTCCCAGAGTTGTTGGGAGGCATATAAATTTAAGAAATAAAATAAAAGGAAAGCCAGCCAAGTTACATCTTTCTCACTGACATCTAGCTTTCTGGGTGGAAGAACATGCTTTGTGCAGTTACACCAGTGTTTCTCAACCAGGGCCACTTTGAGATGGGTGGAGTCCAACTCCCAGCATTCCCCAGCCAGCGAGGGGGATTCTGGGAGTCGAAGTCCACTCATCACAAAGTGGTCAAGGCTGAAAAACACTGAGCTACACCAACTGGGGGACTATGGGAATTGTAGTCTGCGCTCCTCTGGAAGGTAGCACGGTTCGGGGGAGGCGGATAAACCTTTTGTCCCAAGGATGGGTCCAATCCCCGGCAACCCCGAAGCCCACCGTGCTTGCCCGCGCAAGCCCTTCCTCATCTCTTGACAGGCAGCGGCGCGGCTGCGCTTCAGCGACAGGCCCGGTCTCCCAGGCGACGGCAGCAGCTCGAGCGGGGACGACCCGCCTCCCGGCCCTCCTCCGCCTTCACCAGAGCGCCTGGGCCAGCCCTGGAGCCCGAACCGGGAAGCGAAAGGCGGGCACGGTCGCAGGCGCCCCTCCGGCCCTCTCTTTACCTCCCTCTCCTCCTCTGCGGCCTCGCCGGGCCGACCGCCGGCCGCTGGGGACATACCGACCGCTCAGCCATCCTCCACTTCCGGGTCCCGGCCGGGCGTGCGCCGGAAATGACGAATTGATGAACCGCCAACGCGGCGAGGAGAGGGGGGAAAGGGAGCCCTTTCCAAGGGAGTCGAGTTCCATAGAGCTGCGAAAAGTGTAGAGAGGCGCCCCCCACGTGGTTCCTTTGAGTTAGCGAAGGCCCATTGCAGAGGAAGAGTTCGGTTCTCTCAACACGCTGACCTTCAGACTCGCCCACCTTGTTGGAACCTGCAATGCTGCGCCGAAGCAGCCAGGGCTGTATTTTCAGTTGCCTGGTCAAAATGCATAATGCCTTGACACAGGTCCTGATTCATCTTTGGGGGAAGAAAGGTTTATTTCTAGCATCTGGTAGTGCCAAATAGCAAACAACAGGTTGGACAAAAAGCCATGGGAGTGATGTGTCTTTTCTTACGTGCCCCACATTGCTCTCGATCTTCAAGAGACAGGAGAGGCAGGTTTATAACTGAGTGTCCTGCGGATCCCAAACCACCAGATGGCAGAAAAGAGACAGAAATCCCTAATTCTAGCTGCCATCTATTGGCCATTGGGATTCTGGCAGCTCAGATCTGACAGCCCCAAAGCAGTGATTTCCAACCTTGGCAAGATATTTAAAGAAGTGATCTTTTTCTTTTTTCTTTTCTGCACTTTTCTTTCTTAATCTCATTTCTTGTATTTTTTTCATGTTTCTCTTTTACTCATGTAAAAATGTCTAATAAAAATTGTATTAAAAAAAGGAAGGAGCTGGGCTGAAAGTGAAATAAGTCCACTAGCTCAGGATCCCAGGGAAAGTGTGGGTTGCTAAGGGAATCTGGGGTCCCTATAAATGGCAAATGAGGAAAGACCCAGAATACATGTGGGAGAAAGAGGGAGTGTGCTGAGAACTGAAAGGGAAACTAAGGTTGTCCTAAGAAAACATCCAGCAGAGCCCCTGTGAGCAGAAGAGGGTAACTGAGTAGGAACCGCATATATAAACATGCTCACTTACATAGTTTTCTGATTGTGTTCAACAGGCTGAGCTTAAACCAAAGAGGGGAGCATAAGTAAATTTGTGTAGAAAAAAGAACAATGGTTGCTTAACAACCATTTGTTTAGTGATGGTTCGGACTTACGACAGTGCTGAAAAAAATGACTTGTGACTGGTCCTCACACTTACAACTGTTGCAGCGTTCACGTGATCACGATTTGGGCGCTTGGCATCCAGTTTGCATTTATGACCATTGCAGCATCACGTGATCACCATTTTTGACCTTCCCGGCCGGCTTCTGGCAAGCAAAATTAATGGGGACTGTGTGATTCGCTTAACGACTATGTGGTTCGCTTAACAGCCAAGGTGATTTGCTTAACGGCCGCCGCAAAAAAGGTAGTAAAATCAGGTTGGATTCGCTTAATGACCGCTTCGCTTAGCAACCAAAATTCTGGTTGCAATTGTGGTCATTAAGCGAGGACTACCTGTAGGCTATTTCCCTGAAGCTCATTGTAAAGAGTCAAACGACAATGGAAAGAGTTGCTTTGTATTTTACTGGCATGCACTGGCAGCTTTGCCTATGGGACAAAACTGATTCAACATGCACATTAAGTAAGAGGAAATTTTACATTTTTGAGGAAGGGGGAGAAAAAAAAAGAAAGGGGGTCAAAAAAAAGAAAGGGGGCACCCAGATTTGAACTGGGGACCTCTTGATCTGCAGTCAAATGCTCTACCACTGAGCTATACCCCCAGCTGCCTATTATCTCTTGCCTAATAGGCTTGGTTGTAGCTGTTTATTCTTTTCTCATTTCCCTTCTGGCTCTTTCCAGTAATGAGCTTATTTCAAGGAGAAGCAACTGTTTTATTTCCTGCTATGGGGGTAGAGCTCAGTGCTAAAGCATTTGTCTGCAGATCCTTCTTGTAAATCTTTGTTTGGAAAGGGCTGGAGCGAAGAGAAAGAGTTGTGATGCAATAGAGGAGTTGGAGGCAGGCTGCCCAGGGAATGCATTTGCACAATACACTAGGATTTGCCTTAACTGCTTGTAAGAGAAGTAGCTACATAGCAGATGGGCGGCCGTACAAATTGAATAAATTAGTAAATAAATACATACATAAATGCTGCCACAAGAGTATGCCAACCGCACTTGCCCAACCAGTATCTCAGCCACTGTAGTTGTTTAACAGTTCCTGTGTTTTTTAAACTCCCTGTGCCAAGATGCCCAGCTAGGTGGCAATGCCACAACGATCTTGAAAAGCTAAGCAGGGTTGGATCTAGATAGTAATATGGATGGGAGCCTAGGGTGGTACAGTACAAAGGTACGGGAAGAAGGCAATGGCAAACCACTTTTTTAGGAACAAAAACTGCCAGAACACGGCCACACAGCCCGGAAAACCCACAACAACCAAACCAATTTTTCTCTGTTGTCACCTAACTTCATGTATTTGACTCTAGGAGTTAAGCTTGACTTTAACCCCCAAGTTGTTCAATGACTCCATCAGGGCTGGAACCACTGTTTTGGGATGTGGAGTCCTTGGTGCTCTCTGAGCCTTGTTGTTTTCTTGCAGACGTTTCATTGCCAGGCTAGGCAATATTTTGGGGTGGTCAGGGAGCAATCCTTCAATTGGATGCTCTGTTTTGAATTTGAAAACTCTGCCTGGGTGGAGAGTTGAAAAGCTGTTCCTGCTGCCCAGCTGTATGTTGGGAAGTAGAAAGGTTGCATTTACCATTGGATAATTCCTCCATCTAGACTCTAATGACATGCAGGGGCCATAATTAACATTAGTAAGGTAAGTAAGAAATAAGCAAGTAAGGTAAGGTAATTGACCAAAATGCGAGGTAGAGTTTGCAAACCTCTGGAAGAGCAAACAATAGCATCAACTTTTTGCCATCTTTCAACGATCATGTAATCTTTTAAAAAGGAAAGTCTTCTTTACTGATGCCTGGTGAGTTCAGGGATATCTCTATACAGTTTTCTTGGTAACATTACAGAAAGTGGTTTGATTTTCTTTCTTTTGAGATGATTTTTCAACTTCCTAGTCCTGGCATTTCCTCGAGGTCTCCTATCCAAATACTAACTAGGTCTGTCCTTGATCAGATGTTAAAGAGCAATTAACGTCAGCTAGGTGTTACCACCTACTTGGACAAGGTATCCAGCCCTACCAACTGACATTTTCAAGCACCCTGAGAATGACGTTGAAAACCAGAAAGCTCTTTCTCTGGGAAGAAATAACATGTTTGGAAAATTGGAGAAGTTTTCAGCACAATATTTCTAAAAGCAAACTTAGGTGGTGTGCCTTGGGAAAAAATTATACTCAAATGGAGCCACTGAAAGAAAAATAGTAGTATTAAGCATGCTTGAGGAAAGCCCATAGTTGTGAAGAAGCTTGCCTTTTCCAAATCCTAAAGGAACAAGAATTTGCTTCAAAATATAATAATATAATATACAAGGCAGCAGGAGACGACGGTATCCCAGCTGAACTGTTTAAAATCTTGCAAGATGATGCTGTCAAGGTGATGCATGCCATATGCCAGCAAATTTGGAAAACACAAGAATGGCCATCAGATTGGAAAAAATCAACTTATATCCCCATACCAAAGGGAAGCACTAAAGAATGTTCAAACTATCGAACAGTGGCACTTAGTTCACATGCCAGTAAGGTAATGCCCAAGATCTTGCAAGGTAGACTCCAGCAATTCATGGAGCGAGAATTGCCAGATGTACAAGCTGGGTTTAGAAAAGGCAGAGGAACTAGAGACCAAATTGCCAATATCCGCTGGATAATGGAAAAAGCCAGGGAGTTTCAGAAAAACTTCTATTTCTGTTTTATTGACTATTCTAAAGCCTTTGACTGTGTGGATCATAACAAATTGTGGCAAGTTCTTGGTGGTATGGGGATACCAAGTCATCTTATCTTCCTCCTGAGGAATCTGTATAACGACCAAGTAGCAATGGTAAGAACAGAGCACGGAACAACGGACTGGTTTAAGATTGGGAAAGGAGTACGGCAGGGCTGTATACTCTCACCCTACCTATTCAACCTGTACGCAGAACACATCATGCGATGTGCTGGGCTTGATGAATCCAAGGCTGGAGTTAAAATCGCTGGAAGAAACATTAACAATCCCAGATATGCAGATGATTCCACTTTGATGGCTGAAAGCGAGGAGGAGCTGAGGAGCCTTATGACGAAGGTGAAAGAAGAAAGTACAAAAGCTGGGTTGCAGTTAAACCACAAAAAAACCAAGATTATGGCAACCAGCTTGATTGATAACTGGCAAATAGAGGGAGAAAAAGTGGAGGCAGTGACAGACTTTGTATTTCTAGGTGCAAAGATTACTGCAGACGCTGACTGCAGCCAGGAAATCAGAAGACGCCTACTTCTTGGGAGGAGAGCAATGGCAAAACTTGATAAAATAGTTAAGAGCAGAGACATCACATTGACAAGAAAGGTCCGCATAGTTAAAGCAATGGTATTCCCCGTAGTAACCTATGGCTGTGAGAGCTGGACCATAAGGAAGGCTGAGCGAAGGAAGATAGATGCTTTTGAACTGTGGTGTTGGAGGAAAATTCTGAGAGTGCCTTGGACTGCAAGAAGATCAAACCAGTCCATACTCCAGGAAATAAAGCCAGACTGCTCACTTGAGGGAATGATATTAAAGACAAAACTGAAGTACTTTGGCCACATAATGAGAAGACAGGATGCCCTGGAGAAGAAGCTGATGCTAGGGAAAGTGGAAGGCAAAAGGAAGAGGGGCCGACCAAGGGCAAGATGGATGGATGATATTCTGGAGGTGCTGGACTCGACCGTGGGGGAGCTGGGGATGGTGACGGCCGACAGGAAGCTCTGGCGTGGGCTGGTCCATGAGGTCACGAAGAGTCGGAAGCGACTGAACGAATAAACAACAAAAATAATATAATATAATATAATATAATATAATATAATATAATATAATATAATATAATATAATATAATAATATAATATAATATAATAATATAATAATACAATACAATACAATACAATACAATACAATATAATATATAATGGTCAATAAGCATGGAATATTGACTTTCAGAAAAGAAAAATGAAAAACCATATTGGGTGAGAAAGAATGTCTTTTGTGAGCTTTTAACCACTTGGGGCATCCTATTATTAGGTGAACATCCATCAAAGGGTTTTGCTGGGGGTCTCTCTTAATCCAGAAACGAGGCTGTATGCCTACAGCCATTGGCAGCCGCTCAAAAATAATGTTCTTCCATGATGAGCAACAGGAAATGGGTTTTGTTGACAGGAATTGACCTCCATCTGAGAGATTTGCTCCAGTGTTGCAGAGCAGGGGAAAAGAACCAAGGTGTCAGGTTAAGGGCAGGAAAAACAGAGGGAGGTCACTGTGTCAACCTCTTGTCCCAGGAAGGTGGAGATCCAGCTGAATACACAGATCCCAGGCTGTCATTTCGAAGCAGAAGAGGGAACACATTTGAATGGCAGGCTCATTCCTGAAAGATTAGCCTCCACTTGGCTCTGGGTGGGAACTGTCTGCAGTGGAGTTTTTCAACACATGTTGCAAAAGATCTTTAGAAGCATCAACATGCTTCTCTGGCCCGTATTCTTGACAGCCTCCCCACACCTGGTCATGGATCTAATAACAGTTACACCAACCTAAACACTCTAGGGTACCCCTTAACCTCCACCATGGAATGCTGTTTGAAGACGGCTTTTGAGCAATTTAGTTACTTTTTATAGGATACAATGTTGCCATCCTTTAACAAATATATTTTGTATATTTGTTAACTTTCAGCGGTTAAACCGCTGAGCCGGAAGGACTGCCTGTATAAGATCTGATGGTCGGCAGTTCTAATCCCCGCCTGGCGAGGTGAGCTCTCGTCATTCACCCCAGCTTCTGCCAACCCAGCAATTCGAAAGCTAATTAAGGCGAGTAGATAAATTGGGTACCACCTACGTGGGAAAAATGTGCTGCGGCCTGTCAGGGAGCCCGTTCCACCAGAGAAAAGATGGAGAAAAGATTGGAGGAAGACTGAAATGCTGCCGGTGAGGACAGACAGACCCGGAAGTGACATCAATAGGACGTCAGCAGCCGGCTCAAGGCATCCTGGGAATTGTAGTCCAGAGCCTGAAGAGCCGGTTCCCTTACCCCCTCTCCTGGTGCGCGGGTAAAATTACACTTGGTGATAAATGTATAAAGATAAATGTATATATAGACATGTATGTAAGCCGCCTAGAGTCCTACGTTAGGGAGGGGATAGGTGGGGTATAAATACCACTATAAAAAAAATATTTATATACAAACACATAAAACATATGAATTCCTGCTAATTTGATATCAAGGAATGGTTTAAAAAAATGCTGCTCGGCACCCTAAGACAGGGTTCACAGATTGTGCTAAACCATGGTTGGTTGAGGAAGGCCCAGTTGGCAAGATAGGGTGGTTGCTACCCTTTGTCATCCACTCCTGCACACAATAATATAAATGAGACTACCGTGTTGCCCACTGCTAATTTGTCATAGCAGGAAGCAGCTCCTACTCCATCTTGGCGGATCTCAGAAAGCTAACCAAGTTTGGATCTGGTTAGTAGGTGAATAGGAGACTATCAAGGCATCCCAGGGTAGAGGCTAGATTGAGAACTTAGACAAATATCCTGGGGAAAGACAATAGCAATCCACCTCCATATCGTCGCCAAGAAAAAACAAACAATCATGGATGGGTTCTCCAGGAAGTCAGCAAAAGCTGAGCTCATATCAAACCATTTCAAGATCCCTCTTCTCCCTTCATAGAGTTTGTTGATATTTTAACAGACTTGGACCGGACAGTCCATCAAGTGGAGGATATTTTCCAGTGGAGAATTGACAACCCTTCAAATGGAGAACTAGTCTCAATAAAGCAGGTGAGCCTAGCTCCTGATGATGGTAATGATGAAAGTTGTACCGTATGCGATAAATGTAAGCAAACTTGTAACATTCTATGATTTCTATTTTTTTTTTTGGCTATTGCAGATTCCCTCTCCAAAATTTTGCTGGTTGTCTAGAATATCATGGGTGGTCCTATTCTCAGCAGTCCCACAGGGACTTTTCTGTCTGCCAGAAACTTATATTTCATTGTGGCCCACAGACCTCTGATGAATTAACCTGCTAGAGAAACAGTGGCATAGGCTGGTCATCTTCTCTTTCTCTCTCTCTCTCCCTCCCTCCCTCCCTCTCTCCATGAAAAAGGAAACGGGAAAATGAAGGGAAGATGCACCTAAAGAGTAAGCTTTCTTACACTAATTAAAATTGGCTTTACATTCATGTAAAATTCATGTCACATTATACCATTATGTTATCGGCAACTTTAGTTTACTTAACAATAGAAAAACATAGGAAATTAGACATAAACATTGGTAGAAGTAGTCCAGATTTCTAATTAATCCTCTAGTTGGGACTCTCAGCCATACTGATCGGAAGGTCGGCAGTTCGAATCCCCGCGCAACGAGGTGAGCTCTCGTTGCTCGTCCCAGCTCCTGTCAACCCAACAGTTTGAAAGCTTTGCGAGTAGATAAATGGGTACCACCTTAAGTGGGTAAAATTGCTGGCGTCCTGTCGGGGGTCGCCCACCAAATGGAAGATCTTTGGAACGGCGGTGGCTACGACGGATCCCGGAAAAAGCAGCTTCATCTACAGGACGTCGGCAGCCGGCTCCGACGCAAGGATTGTGGGGCTTGTAGTCCAAGTAGCCTCGGAAGAGTCGGTTCCCTTACCCCTTCCCTTAGCGCGCGGTTAAATTGAAAATGTATAATATAAAATGTATAACATGAAATGTATATGTGTATGTAAGCCGCCTAGAGTCCTCTGTTAGGGAGGGGATAGGCGGGGTATAAATATCAATATAAATAAATAAATAATAAATAAATACAGTAGAAGACTTGTTCAAATACAGAAAGAAAGGTAAATCTTTCAGACCATTATCTAACTGACAGAGAATAGGTGTCTTTCCAACCTTGTAGTATCAGGGTGTTTGTAATGACAGAAATATGCAGTATCCATTCCAGTTGTCCTCTGGTTTCCAAAGTGTTGCCATAATTCGAAAGAACATGATCATCCTCAAAAACCACCAAGTCTTCAGAATAATTCATGAAATAATTTGTGACAAGGGAGACACAACAGAACAGGTCATTGTCATTTTAGACCTTTTCTATCATGAGTGCTAAGATCGGATAGCTGTTAATGCTGTATTTGAATTAATTATATTTTATTGTGAACCGCCCAGAGTCCCCCTTGGGGGAGTGGGCGGTGATAAATCGAATACATAAGTAAAAAATAAATAAAATCACTTAAGAATCACTTAGGATCACCAGTGATTTCTTCCTTTTCTTTGTCCTTCCTTGTCCTGTTGTGAATGTCTATGCTAAATGGAGTGGGATGAACTCAGAGCTGATAAATATGTTTACTTCTCCAAGGTCATGCCCAAAGCAGGATGGCTTTGTTTTCAAAGCAAGGCAGTGAAGAATTGCTTTAGGGGCCAAGGAATAGATCAGTTTAGATACAGCTCTCAACTCACCAGGAGAATACCCAAGAGTTCCCAGGCTTTGGGTTTTGATGTTACAGCAGCTTTAATATTGAAATCAACCGATGGAAGGATCTGAGTTCAAATGCCCCTTGGAGGCCAAGGTAGATACGGATTTTTTGTTTGTTTGTTTGTTTTGTCATTCAGTCGTATCCGATCCTCGGTGACTGCCTGGACAAGTCTCTGCAGTTTTCTTGGCAAGATTTCAGAGGTGGTTTGCCATCGCCCCCTTCCCAGGGCGGAGAGAGTGTGACCGGCTCAAAGTCACCCAGCCGGCTTTCATGCCTCAGGCGGGACTAGAACTCACAGTCTTCTGGTTTCTAGACCATTGCCTTAACCACTAGACCAGTGTTTCTCAACCTTGGCAACTTTAAGCTGTATGGACTTCTGTGAGTTGCAGTCCATACAGCTTAAAGCTGCCAAGGTTGAGAAACACTGCACTAGACCAAACTGGTAGTTATATAGATCTAATTCACCTCAGCGTTTTCGGTTGTTAGATAAACAGGAGACTCCAAGAAGTCTTGTGATGGAGTGTTTTGTGTGTGTGTGTGGTGAGGAATGGAATGGAATGGAATGGCAATTCTCTTTCTCCTAATATGATTCAACAGAAATCTCCCATCAGAAGTTGCCATTTGCATTGACAAGAGGAGTTTCAACTGTTGGAAATGGAAGTGGACCTGGAAGTTAATTCTAAGCAGAGAACATGGGTGGCTGGAATCAGAGCAAAATGTTGATGTGGTCATCTCTCTGTTTTTCTTTTTAGCCTCTTTTATGTCCTCTGTTTTTGATAAATTCCTTTCAAGATCTGCAGCTTTGTGGGTGGGATAGATGGCTTTTGCCATATGTCTGAATTGTGTGCTTGCAAGGAGCTTTTTTTTAATATATATATATTTTATGGTGAAATATAACAACCAGAAGATATGATGAAGGACAACCAAAAATATAACAGTGCTCATATAATCAGAAAAGAATATAAAGAATAGCAGTTAAATGAGTGACATTTAAAGAAACTAAAAATATATTCATAAAGTGTTAATATAGAACTAGCTCAATCCTTTAACATATTATTAAATCTAGTCATATAGACTAGACATGGAGAGCTCTCGTCCATAAAATCGCCAAGAGTCGGACACGACTGAATGGTTAAAACTAACTAACATATAGACCATCTATTGCTCCATCTTCTCAGTTTTAATACAATACGTTATTTCAATACAATGATATTTATATAATATACTTACGTTCTTAAGATTCTATTATTTAGGTGCCTTACAGCAGTGTTTCTCAACCTTAGCAACTTTAAGCTGTGTGGACTTCAACTCCCAGAATTCCCCTGCCTTAGAGTAATAAATATACATAAGAGAAAAAAATGGATACTCTTTCAATATTAATTACAGTTTCAGGTATTAATGTTAAAAGCATTATGATTATTTGACTTTTTCACAAGAAGGTCATCAATAATCTACGTAACAGGGAGTTTCTGAAAAATCTGAGGAGACCTCAGGTTGTGCAGTAGTTTAACTATAATGCTTAGGTGAGATAGTTAAAACTGCATAGCTTCCACGCTGAAACTTGGAGAGGAGTCCTGAGCAACCCTGTAGTGATGATGATGATGACGACTATGACGACGATGCATTAGCATATCTCTTTAGATTATTTAAAGTGCTTCATATTTAGATAGTTATAGCTGTTACCACAATACTGTACAACACGTCAACATTTTTGTTGTAGTTCAGTCGTTTAGTCGTGTCCAACTCTTCGTGACCTCATGGACCACAGCACGCCAGGCCTTCCTGTCCTCCACTGTCTCTCGGAGTTTACTCAAATTCATGTTCATTACATCGGTGATGCTATCTAACCATCTCATCCTCTGCCGTCCCCTTCTCCTTTTGCCTTCAGTATTTCCCAGCATCAGGGTCTTTTCCAGCGAGTCCTCTCTTCGCATTAGGTGGCCAAAGTATTTGAGCTTCAGCTTCAGTATCTGTCCTTCCAATGAGCAGTCAGGGTTGATTTCCTTTAGGATTGACTGGTTTGACCTCCTTGCAGTCCAAGGGACTCTTAAGAGTCTTCTCCAGCACCACAGTTCGAAAGCATCAATTCTTCAGCGCTCAGCCTTCCTTATGGTCCAACTCTCACAGCCATACATTACTACTGGAAAAACCATAGCTTTAACTATACGGACCTTTGTCGGCAAGGTGATGTCTCTGCTTTTTAATATGCTGTCCAGGTTTGCCACAGCTTTTCTCCCAAGGAGCAAGCGTCTTTTAATTTCATATTGCCTCCCTATTGTGGATTAGGGCACTGAAGTGGGTTCACATGTCATATTAAGTTTAATGGTTTGTTTAATGAAGCTTCATAAAGTGACTGGATTCACACAATAGATTATGCCCAAATCAAAGAAACCTCATTATGGTTTAGTGGACTGTGTGAAATCATCTTGAGAGAAAGAAAATACTCTGACCACCCCACTCCACCCTGCGGAGGAGGCATTTTTGACACACTTCCTGATGTACTAATGCAAACGCTTACACTGACATTCCACTTTGTTTCTTAGAGCTTGCTCCCAGTTGAAGTGTGCAGAAGATTGCAGTTCCAATGTGACAGCTACATTATGCCCGCTCTCAGATGAATAGCTGGGAGGGAATTCTTTCTACCACTATGAGGCAGTACAGCTCTTAATTCTAGGAAATATGTTGCAACTAGTGGTGACTTATACTGTAATCAAACTGGAATTGATCCAGTGAGGAAGTGTGCCCCTCAGCCCCTAAACAGAATATGCCTCTGTCATTAAATATGGTTTACAATCCACAGTTGCTTTACAATCCACAGTTGATCCAACCATCACACTTCAGTCAAAGATGAACCAACTATATTCTGCTTTATTAGAATACTCTTAAAAGGTAGTGTTGTAGGTGTCTTTGTTTTGTAGATTAACCTTGCCAAATGATCCTAGGGATCTTTATAGAAAGTTGCTCTCAGTGGCCATTGTGGATACCTGAGAATTGGGCTATTCCATCCAAAGGAAATAAATGCACATTACTCCTTCCTCTTCATGTTCCTCCTTCCACAAACATCCTCTATATTGCAATGAGAAGTATTTTTACAAGTATGTAGGATACTGCACACCCGGTAGACTACTGTACTAGTACCTCTTTCTAGACAGCTTGTAACTAGAAAAGCCTTTGGTGTGCCTTTTGAATATAGACCAAACAAGTGAGTTGGGCAGAGTCTATTCCTCTCAAGTCATCTTAGACTGAATTTCCTGTGCTGTTGCTGTTTTCCATTGAACTATCATCTATATCAGCCCCCACCCCACCCCCATGTACCAAGAGATCACTCAAGGTAAGTCTAAGATGGTTGCAGAATCTGTGGCTCTCCAGATGTTCTTGGCCGCAACTTTCCATTGACCCAGTCAACATGGCCAACAGTGAGAGATGATAGAAGTTAAAGTTTTGGACTTTAGAAGCAGACACTATTGACCTAAGTAGTGGATTTATCTCATGATCCTTAGCAAGTTAATTTGCATCTACTGTAATTCCAATAGCAGGATGATTTACGTCTATTCCATCTATAGGCTGAAAATGAAATAAGGACAATGTCATGAGGATGTTGTACGAAAAACGTTACAAAGACATGTTTGTACCATGTAGTGATCAACTCAAAGTCATCCTGTGTGCTTCCACAGCTGAGGATGGACTTGAACATGGGTCTCCCATATCCTACTCCAACACTTTAACCTCATTGAGGAACAAGAAAGACACATCCTTCCTGTTGTAATGTGTCTTTTGGTCTCCCAAACTGGGGTTCTGTAGATATGTTAGATTTCATTTCCCAGAATCTCCTAGCTAGCCAGAGAAGTTCTAACCTATCTGGAGAACATCAACTTGTCCTTAATTAATGAATTAATCAATCAAAATGTGCCAGCAAGCTCTGATGAACTCATTGGGACTTATTTCTGAGTAAATGTGTTATATAGGATGGCTTGTTAATTAATTAACAAAAGATTAATTAAATCTTGTTTTTTTTTAAATATAATTTAAAAATTGCAAAATTGCAGTGCCTGGGGTATATATTTCATAAAGCACTTGCAAATTACTATTGCCCTCAATTGGTTTTCCTGCACCTAAATTACTATTCTGAGAAAAGGGTTACAGAACATAATTTCCCCACCCCAAAGCTTTTTTGGAAACTTTTTTGAAACTCCACGCTTGAATGGAGTATGGTAAGGCTTCTTTGAAGCAGGCCCCACTGCTGTCTAAAAAAAAAAGCCCACCTTCAATTTTTTGAAGATGAGATTTGAGCTCTTCTTCAAGGATATCATTAATCAGGATTTATTTAGTTATTGCTACCTTAATCATAGATATCATTGTGAACAGGGATGGAACTAGGGTCTGTGTCACCCTAGTGACACAGAAAGCGTGGGAAAACATGGATTCCGCACTTCCCCCATGGGTTAGTCATTTTGGTGCCCCCCGGGCGTCATTTTGGCACCCCCCCCCAGCGCGGTGCCTGGGACACATGCCCCGCTTGCCCCCCCCCCACCCCTAGTTGCGGTCCCGATTGTGAATACAGAGTTTAAGAATACTGGAATGGAAAAGATTTCTCTGAGCAGTCCCCTGTAAATCAGGGCATGTTTGCAATTAATTAGACTGGATCACTGAATATTCTGGTTTAATAAATTTCACTTTAAGGGGAGGGTAGCTGGGGAGAAGTCAAGCTAAATAAATAAATGAAAAACATTTTTGAATTACTAGAAATTAAGGCTCTGTACAGTGGTTTGCAAACTCTTTTGTTGTATCTCACAAGTGATTTGAATACATTCCCTCTGGGACACAGATTTCTCTACCCCCATCCTAAAGCTGTTTCTATTCAGTGCCACCATAAATGTAAAAAAACCTGACTTTCTGGGGTGACATCACCAATGTCTATTCTGCATGTTACGAGACATTTGGACTGAAGTGGTACTGAAAGAAATGGAAGAAAAATAAGACCAAATTAAGTTAAAAACTTGAGAGCCAGTTTGGTGTAGTGGTTAAGGTAGTGTTTCTCACCCTTGGCTGCTTTAAGCTTTAAGCTGTGTGGACTTCATCTGTTCATGGACTTCATGGCTGGCTGGGGAATTCTGGGAGTTGAAGTCCACACAGCTTAAAGCGACCAAGGTTGAGAAGCACTGGGCTAGGGCATTAGGCTAGAAACCAGGAGACTGTGAGTTCTATCCTGCCTTAGGTACGAAGCCAGCTGAGTGACCTTGGGCCAGTCACTTCCTCTCAGCCCTAGGAAGGAGGCAATGGCAAACCACTTCCGAAAAGCTTTGCCAAGAAAACTGCAGCGACTTGTCCAGGCAGTCTCCCAGAATCGGACACGATTGAATGGATTAAAAAAAAAAAAAACTGGGGGAGGGTCATAAAAATACAAGAGGAGCACAACTGCATGACGATTTCAGGTTAGAGGCTTATAAAAATTAATTCTCAAAGGGTGTGCTTTTTTCCTTTCCATAGTAAACACGAAATATGGAAACGATGACAAAAGAGAACTGAATTCTTTGAGAGTCAAGCTAAACATGTGTCCTGGTTCAGCCTCTGCCTCAAGGCTCCAGTGAGGAGTCAGAGGAGTTAGAAGATGAGCTGCCCCTGGCAAACCTCCAGGGGACTGAGCCAGGCGAGGCCCCAGACACAGGCACGGCCCCAGACGGAGATCCAGCACCGCAGGAGTTGGCAATACCCGAGGCTACAGGGGAGCAAGCTGGGGATTGTGGTTTGTCCCCACCCTCTGGCCAGCAGCCAATAACTGAGGCTACAGGGTAGCAAGCCGGGGATGGTGGTTTGTCCCCACCCTCTAGCCAGCAGCCAGCTGGAGCCCATCAGCCTCCCAGCTCACCTGAATCTCCCAAAGGGCAGAGGCGGAGGCGTGTGCGCCTCGCCTTAAAGGATAGAAGGAGGAGTGCTCGGCTGGCTGCTAGGGATTTACACAGAGGGCAGGGAGAGTCTTTGCAGGACCCAGAGGACAGCTCCTGAGCTCCTGATAAATTACCAGCAGAGCGATGAGGGAATTGTGGGAGCAAGGTTGCATTTTGGCTTCGCGACCACTCTGGTATCCTGTCTTGTTTCCTGCGTTCCTGACCCTGTTTGGACTATCGTTACTCTGCCTTCTGGACTCCTTGACCTGGCTTTGGATTTACGACTACCTCTTGGCTCCACCCTTTGACCATTGGCACACGGATTACTGGTTTGTCTCTCTCTTGGCTATTCTTGCAAAGTGACTCTGGGCTGCATTCCTCACCTCTGGCTGACTGCCAAAACTCCTTGTAACCTGATCCGGAGGCTAGCCAGCACAACATGCTCAGTCCTGTTTGGTGCTTCCTTCCAATGCTCTCCACCCCCACCTTCCCTCATTATTTTATCTTAAATAGGAATTTATGAACTTGGATGAAGTTCAAGCCTCTCAGCTAGAGTCTCCCTCTGTCACATTTCTGGAATGCAATTCTTCAGGGTGGTGCACAAATCAATCAAAATCAATCAATCAAAATCAGTCAATCAATCAATCAATCAATCAATCAATCAAAATTGTTTAAAAACAGAGCCCATGAGCATATTAGAGAGATCTAGGTTAGTCTTACACCTTTAGCCCACCTTAGCATAAAGAAACACGCACCTAGACATGGCAGATATGAAAAGTAAGTACAAAAGAGTCCTTACATTTATTCATTGCAGGTACAGCATTTTCGGTAGATAAATGATGTTCCATTTCTTCTTTCTGTTCCCTAAACTTAGTTAACTCTTGCCCCTCATTGCTGGCAAGAGATGCGTGTAGAAAGGGGGAAAAATCTAGGCCCATCCATGGCCTAAGATGGAGCAGCACATAGCCATGTGCTTTGCTCCCAGTCCAAGGATTAGGGTTAGGATTAGAGAGAGAGAGAGAGAGAGAGAGAGAGAGAGGAAGTGGGAGTGGCCACAAACAGCTTCCTCAAAAGCATGAAGAGCTTGCATCCTAGAGCAGCCATCCATATGCTGATGAGGCATGCTGGATTTGCCAGAATCTCCAACACATTGCAGCAGATCCGAGGCACAGCAGGTTGCAGAAAGGTGGACTTTAGCTACTGAGGACATTAGTTCTGGACTAACAATTCCCAGCCTCTTGTTCCCTCCCATTCTGTTCCAAAACGGAATCCTACTTGGCTTCAACTGCAGTTCAAATGCCACTGAACCTTAGAAAAAAGCCCTTGGAACTAGTTATCCTTGCTTTAAAGTCCAAATTCCTGCTTAGCCTGCCTTGGTTATTGAGAAATCACAGCCCTAGACTTCTATTGTCCCAGAAGTACAGCTATTCAAAATATTTTAATTTATTAGAGCTGCTCAATTTTGATTGTCTTTTTGTAAGAAAAGAATTGTGCATTCTCCCACCGCTTCTTGTTTCTTCTTACTTACCACACAAAAAAATGTCAAATTTGGTTCCTGCATGTGTATACTGTATCTCTCTCTCGTGTGTGTATACTGTAGTATACTATATCCCTCTTTCTCTTTCTCACACACATACAGACACAAATATATGCACAGTTTGTCTAATTTAAGTCCTGTAGATTTCAACTGTTCTACATGGAATAAGTCGGGACCATTCATATATATTATTTTACTGTGTGTTTTTTGTTTGCTTTCTATTTTTTGTTTGCATATTACTTTGAAAGCCCTCCTTGGAAAAGATGCTGAAAACATAAATGTATTAAAATTGTTTAATATATGATATACTGTAGCTCACTAAGGAAAGAATGAGGGGTCAGCTGTGCATAAGAAGCCTCTCTTGAAGCATTTGATATATCTGCCAGTCCCAGATGAACTGGGTTGTGGTCCATCAATGCTGTGTGTCTTTTTAAAATTTTTAACTTTAAAAAAAAATTAATTACAAGAAGAGAAGAAGAAAGAGAAAAGAAAAAGCACTTTTTATGTGTGTGTTTTTAACAAAAAGGTGAAAGAAATACAACAAATTAAAAAACAGGTTAATATGTCATTACAACAGTAAACAATTACAATTCTATATATACTTATCTAATGCAAATATTCAAGTATGTATATATTTCTAATAGATTTATGTGACTATCATGTTTTTTTAACCTACTGTATTTTATATAAATGAGTCCCATATTTCATTCTACTTGTCCATACAAAGTCTACATATATGGGCAATCCGTTTTGTGTCTTAATAATAAAGTTAGTCTTTAAGGTGCTGCAAGACTTTGTGTGTGTGTGTGTGTGTGTGTGTGTGTTTGCCACAACCAATTAACCCAACTCCCCCTCAGAATGCCCATGATATATTTTTGAAGAAAAAATGTTTAATGCAATCTCACCAGTGCCAGAGCAAAAGTTGCTACTTGCTGTATCACTGTCATTGATTTTTTTTTAGCAGAACATCCGTTTTGCAGTTCAGATTAATGATTACTGTCCTTTAACAGCAGGGAAAGAAACTGATTCCTCGCTTGCTTAACAAGGAAAAGTCCAATTCCCCAGGGGAGCGGTAACACCGTTCTTGCCTTTTTTCACAGAAATATTGCAAACAGGTTCACTCGAGCATTTCCAACTTCCTTGTGCAAAGAGGAATTCTAGTTAACTTTGAATATGCCGGTTAGAGAATAATCAACTGGCTGACAAGTGTAGAGATAGGGCAAGGTTAAAGTTGCCAGATAATTGCCCAAAGATGGTGCCAAAATCTTGAAAACATTTTGAGGCACCCAGGCAAGTTTCAGCTAGCTGCTACTAGTTCTCATCTTGCTCCTCTATCAGCAGAGATGGAGGCATATTGCAGCTCATTTCGATTTTCAGAAGACTTTTGATAACAGTCCTCAACAAACAGAAGCCTTCCTGTGGATCTGAGTCTTCTAGAAGAAGAGAAAGCAAGAGCAAGCACTGAAAGTCCTCATAATGGGAGGATGGATATGGTGGAATATTGAGTTGCGTGTTTTGTTTTATTTTTCTTAACAAAGGTGTGCACTAGGGCAGGTCTTTGAAAAAGGATTTTGCTAGAGATGGAAAGATCCACAGATACCTATGGTTGAAGATTGGATTGTTAAATTAACGGATCTGGCCCAGATGGCTAAATTGACAGCATTCATTAGAGAACATTCATTGTCTGTAGCGTGAATCATGTCAACTGGATTTTTATTTTCTATGATTCAAGCTACAGACAATTCCACCTGGATGACTGAGAACCTTCATAGACATAGAGAACATTCAGTTTCTGGATTTTTATCTGTTTGGCAACCACTTCTAGAGTACTTGCTTGTGGTAGAAAAAAATGATGTTTTGATTTTGGGTTTTAATGATTAATTGGTTTATTTTAATAGAAATGATGTTACTATGGTTTAATCATTGGTAAGAGATTATTTTTGTAAATTTATATCTGTATTGGAGAAAGTTGGAAGTCACTTTTCCGTCTTTGTTTTCTGTCTATTTGCACTTTATAGTTTTTTCTTCTTTCTTCTTTAGTTCTATTTTCATGCTTTTCATGCTTTTCTGTATTTTCTATTTTATCTATACTCTGAAAAATCAATAAAAATTAAATTATAAAAAAGAAAAGAAAAGGGATTTTGCTCTGGTGTGTGCTTGAGGGAAACCACCCTTGGATGTTTCTGTGCAAAGCAATGCAGCCCCCTCATTGCTAAGGCTGAACCAGACCTGGGCTTTGGCTTTGCCCTTCCTCATCCAGCATTTGCAAAACCTGGAAGAGGATAAATGAAACTTTGCCAGCACCCTTTGCTGGACAAAGAGAACCCCGTCACCTCCACAGCGCAAAGCTCTTCACTGAGGTAAATCCAACCCCCCCGTGCACAGGCCAAGTATGCATCAAAATCCTCAGTCAAACTGGGCTTCTTCTGTGACTGTCCACTGTGGGTGAGTCCATGTGATAGGGCACATGACCCCTCAGATTCCCAGATGCTGTGCCTCCCCTGGGCTAAACCCCCATTTTGAGCCGGGTTGCTAAGTCAACTGATGTCATCAGACTACCACACACCCTAATTTGACAGAGTGTGTCCAGGATGTTGAGACCTCCTATGTTTCTTTCAATGTGGTGTCCCCAGCTCTCCAGACAGCACCAACAATGACTGGGGCTCCATTTCTGTTACGTATTTTATATTTTCACTTGCTATGTGAAGGATCTTGTTGTTGTTGTGGGGGAACACTTATTACTGCCTGTTACTGCCACCTGCTCCACTTGGAGAAATGACAGGTTTCCATCCACCGTTGCTTTGGACAAAATCCATAATTATCACCCGGAGGTGAGGCGGGCACCCTCGCTCCTGGCCTTCAGGAAGTCTTTAAAGACCTGGTTCTGCCGCCTTGCCTGGAACGAAGGAAATAATAGTTCCTCCTGGGGGTGGTTAGCTTAGTAATATCCTTCTTTTAAGAACACACCATCTCTTGGATTTTTTATTTATTTTATAGTAGATTTTAGATGTATAGGTTTTTAACTTTTTTATAAGATGATTGTAAACTGCCCAGAGTCTACCATGGTAGAGATGGGCGGTGATAAATCCAAATAATAAATAAATAAAAATAATTATATAAGGCAATCAGTCCTGTTATGGGATGCTCTTCAGTTTGTTGCAGAAGGGCAGATTCTGCAGAATTTAGCATTTCATCTATTTTTTAATTTTTTTCCACCAAAAACAAAGAGAGAGAAGGAGAAAAGGAATGGACTGGAATGGCTGAGAAATGAGGTTCAGCGTAAGTAAGGTGGGTAAACTGATGGATGTTGGGCAAAACATTCCAATTTCAGTGATGGGTTCTGAGATGGCCAAAATAGGAGAGATACTGAGTTCCAGGGGGTGTCCTGATGCAAATACATATCTTGAATATACATATTTGATGTATCTGTCAGTCCCAGATGAACTGGGTCCTGGTCCATCAATGCTGCGTGTCTTAATAATGACTTTAGTCTCTAAGATGCTGCAACATCAACATGGTGGGCATCGAAAAGGCCAAAAATACAAAATTAATCTTGGGGATGATTAGGAAAGGAATGAAAGGAATTCGGAGGAGATGGGTGGCGATAAAATAAATAAATAAATAAATAAATAAATAAATAAAATGAAAAATAAAACTGCCAGTGCTAGTATGCCTTGAACATTCTGGGCAATGTGCCTTGAAACAGATATTGTAGAGCTACTGTATGGAAAAGGTCAATCAAATTGATTGGGTGCTAAAGCAACTTTGGAATGAAGAAAGTTACAAGAATTGGGAGCTGTGTTTTGCAGCTTCCTCTTTCATACTAGAACCTGGAGTTCACCCAGACAACTAAACATTAGGAGAATCAGGACAGATAAAACTACAACTTCATACCGCGTGTCAATGAACTATGGAATTTGTAGCCACAAGATATGTGATTGCCACTAAATTGGGCAAGTTTAAAAGAAGATTACACAAGCAATTTCTGTCATGGAGTATCAACTGCTTTCACTATTGCTAATCTACGTGGGTATGTCTTCCTTCAGTCATTCGTCAGTCACTGAAAACACTTCTGGGATAAAGGCTATAATACTATCTGTGATATAGCAATGTGTTCCTTTGCACAGCCAAAATTGCATCACGCACACTTATCAGGCAAGTATTTGTGGGCGGGAAGCCTAAAGTTTGCAGAGGTAAAAAAAAACCTTCAGGATGAGTACCTTAAAGAGAATCAGGGAAAAAACACAGTCTGATGGCAACTGCTCATCCATAGCTGCCTGGAATTCTCATTTCTTGTTTGGAAAGGGGAGGAAACAAGAGGTTGGATTCTGTTTACTTGGTTCTGAGTTGCAGAATGTATTTTTTGTCCTATGAAAGGTGCATGTTGATTTAACAGTGCTACAAATGCTGTGTTGTCAATTACTGAGAGTGCTCTGCAGACATTGTCTTTTGTCACAGGCTTTATGTTTTTGCTCTTGTGCACCTGTCAGCTGAAAATATGTATGCACCCAAGGTTGTGGACCCTAGCACATGAAACTATAAAGGGTAAAGGTTCCCCCCGCACATTTGTGCAGTCGTGTCCGACTCTAGGGGCCGGTGCTCATCTCCGTTTGTTAGCCAAAGAGCCAGCGTTGTCCAAAGACACTTCCACGGTCATGTGGCCGCATGACACGCACGGAACGCTGTTACCTACCCACAAAAGTGGTACCTATTCATCTACTTGCATCTGCATGCTTTCGAATTGCTAGGTTGGCAAGAGCTGGAGCTAGTGCGGGAGCTCACTCCGCACGCAGGGCTAGGGATTCGAACCTCCGAACTTGCGATCTTCTGATCGACAAGCCTGGCGTCTTACCTGCTGAGCCACCACTCCCCCTAGTATACCATAACTGCAACTAAAACCCCATTTTACCCTGAGCATGCTTAGGCTATTCAGTGTAGGTTAGAATCTCTAATCTAGAGATTATCTTGCAAGCCAACTCACTGATGTCCACAACTTACCATCTAGGTAGTTTATACAGTGCATTTTCTCCCATGATAATGATTTTCCCGTTGATTGATTGATTGATTGAACTTCATTTGCACTCAGGATCCCCACATTTGGTTGCTACTGGCCAAGTTAACTGGGCTATCAGTAACATGGGAACAGCCACTACTTCTTCATCCTTGGTCTAAGAATGGAATTCTACCACCAAGTGCACAGGGTGAGAAGACTGCAGATCTACAGAAAATGGATTCTGGGAGCTTGATTCTTTATTATCAATCAGTCTGTACATCCTTCTGCTACATGGAAACAGCCTTCCCCTGCATTATCAGTGATTGCCATATGCCACGGGACATTCAAACACACACAATTAATCTGTAATCCCAATGCATGTGGCTTTTAACTGTAGCATTCCTGGAAAAAGGGCCTATAAATCCAATATATTAGCCCTCCCAACCTGGTGCTTTCCAGATGTTTTTTATTTATTTATTTATTTATTTATTTATTTATCAATCAAATTTATCACCGCCCATCTCCACCACGGTAGACTCTGGGCGGTGTTAGAATATACATCATTCCCATCCAGCAAGTTTGCAGTATACTAAACAGCAAGTTCATTTACCAAATGCCAAATTATTCTCTACCCATAACAAGGCATGTGAAGGTTTGGAAGAACCTTAAATTTTGCAAATGAAGTACAATCAGTCAATCAATCAATGGGAAAATCATTATCATGGGAGAAAGCCTACTTTTTTGCGACTGAAGTACAATGAATGAATGAATGAATGAATGAATGAATGAATGAATGAATGAATGAATGAATGAATGAGAAAATCATCATGGGAGAAAACTTACTAAAGTATCCTAATAGGGCTGAGACTGGGTTCATACATCACACTAAAGCAATGTTTCTCAACCTTGGCAACTTGAAGATGTGTGAACTCCAACTCCCAGCATGGCTGGCTGGGGAATTCTGGGAGTTGAAGTCCACACATCTTCAAGTTGCCAAGGTTGAGAAACACTGCACTAAGGCATAATGTGGTTTGTTTGGTTTAGCTTTAGGTATTATGTACAAACCATTGTGGTTTGTAAACTAAGGTTTATAGTTTAGTGCAATGTATGATTGGAGCCAATTCTGGCTTAGTCAACATTCCATGCCTTAGTGGAATATGAGAATCCAGAAGTAGGTATGCTCAGTGGGTGAAGATGGTCATGGACTACTGGAAAAGGTACAGAGAAATGGAGAAGAGAAGTAGAACATCTTGGAAAAGAATATAGCATTCCACCTTGCAATGGGTCAATGTGGATCATATTTGTATAAATAGCCTGTTGTTATCCTGATGCCTTGGACATTACTCAGTGGGGTCAATGAGCTTAAAGTCCAAAACATCTACAAGATGCCAGGTTGTCTATCATGGATATTCTGAATTACTGGCCTTCACCCAAGCAACCCTATATACATTTGATAGATAGATAAATAATAAATAAACCCTCCTCTTGCTTTTTTGTGTTTGAATTATGAGGCATCTTGAAGAAGTACCTTTCTGCCCACACAGTTCTTCTGAGCCAAGAACCTGCAGGCTGCATATAGCCCTCCAGGTTTGAAGGTGTTTCAGTGCCAAAAGGGGTTCCTTCACCTTCTCTGTGTGGGAATGAACACCTGCTATTGGACTGCAACCCTCAGTATGTCATGTAAGGTGGGGTGTGGTTCTTGAACCAACTGACGTTACATGCCAAGAAACTGATAGTCAAGAAGGGATGTGGCCTTCAGAACCAGGGAGCTCATATCTGGTAGAAAAACATCTGTGGCTACTCCCCTCTTCTCCCATGTATCTGCAGTCAACATGGAAAGGCTGCAGTTGGCAGATACAAAATTCATGAGGACACAGGCAATTATTTCCCTACACTACCTACATTAACCTTCCCCAATCTGGTGCCCTCTAAAAATTTAGGACTTCAACTCCCAGAAAGCCTAATCAGCAAGGCCATGCTGGCTAAGCATTCTGGGAGTTGAAGTCCATTCACATCTGGCAGTCAGTGGCTGGGGAATGTTGTTCTACAAGTTTAAGCTAACTTTCTTTTTTTTGTGCCTTTGAGTCAGTCTTGACTCCTGGAGACTGCCTGGACTAGTCCCTGAAGGTTTCTTGGCAACATTTTCAGAAGTGGTTTGCCATTGCCCTCTTACTAGGGCTGAGAGAGAGGTACCAGCCCAAGCTTCCCAACTAGTTTCTGTGTCTAAGCCTGGACTAGAACTCACAGTCTCCTGGTTTCTAGGCCAGTGCCCTAACCTCTACACCAAACTAACTCTCAGACTAACATTAGGTCTCATTATTACTACCAATGTTTCTTTCCCCATGTACTCATCTGTATTTTGGTATAGATATTTCAGGACCTAAGCTTTATTTAAATTATCTAATTTATTTATTTATTTATCGTATTTATACCCCGCCTATCCCCTCCCTAACGGAGGGCTCTAGGCGGCTTACATACATTGCATTTCATATATTTATACATTCATATATTAACAACATTTTACCACGCACTAAGGAAAGGGAACCAACTCTTTTCCGTGGGTGTTGGACTACATGTCCCAGAATACCTTGCTTCAGAGTCGGCTGCTGACGTCCTGGATGTTGCTGTTCGGGATCCGCCGTCTCTGCCGCCATTCATGAGATCTTCTTCGTTCCGGTGGGCGACCCCCGACAGGATGCCAGCAATTTCTCCCATTTAAGGTGGTACCCATTTATCTACTTGCATTAGCTTTCGAACTGTTGGGTTGACAGGAGCTAGGACAAGTGATGAGAGCTCACCTCGTCACGCAGGGAATCAAACTGCTGACCTTCTGATCGGCAGTCTTACAGCTTCAGCGGCTTAACCCGCTGAGCCACCGCGTCCTACCAACAATTAGAAAGTGACCATATTTCTGAGCAGCCAGAGGTGCTACTCTGTAGATGGGTAGAATATTTGGAACCAGAAAATTCCCAGTCCCAAGCTTTGGTTGGCTTTACACAAACACTAAGTCATAAATCCCTCCCCTGTAATGTGCAAACCATGGTTTATGACTTACAGGTTTAGAGGAACCTAGCCACCCTGAGTTATACATTGAATGGGGGGCTTCATGAATTAACTAAATAAATAGCTAATTGTTTAATAAACCATGATAAAAACTATGATTTAGTGAGATGCATCACTAATTGAATTGTACATCAGATATACAAAGTAATTCTGGACATCAAAGCATGCTCTTACAACTTGGTCAGCCATTCTTCCAAGGATGGAATCAAAGAGCTTTTCCATTAAGAAGCATATAATATCCTTGCAGCTAGCTCATTATATTTTGAAGGAATTTATAATTTAGTAAAAACCATCATTTAGTGTGATGCATCAACCTAGTGTGACATCTCACTGCTACTCTCACCATTACACATGCCATATTCCGAAATGGTAGTGATTTTTACGCCTCTGTCATTGGGGTGAGGACATGTGAAGGTTCCTTGCCACAGTGGGACAAAACAGGCCCATGTGGTGGGAGAAGGAGAACAGATGCAAGTCACTGGGACAGCAACCTCTTCTTGGTGACCTTCTCTATGTTCCCTACCGTACCAGCAGGCTGTGGGACCCCTGGCAGTGGTTTTCAAAGCAGCAGCTTCAACTGTGTTACCCGAGGGCCTGCAAACTGGAAAGACAGGTTGTTGATGGGACCTGGTCAACAAAGGAACACAAAAGATGGCATAATCGCTCTGCTAAATGCAGCCTCTCCCTGTTCCATGAACAACAGGAAAGAGAAGACTGAAGTTGAATACCTCCCCAGGGAAATTCAGGACAAAATCTATAGGAAGTTGCTCAAGGTGTGTTCACATCTAACATGACCAATGAATCTAATGCATAGAGCTTCAGATTAGTTGTCTGGTAGCCTGTCATGGTCAAGCATACCCAAATATAGCTTCTTAACCTCAATGAATCCAGATTGTTCTTCAACTGACTGACTCTAGTTTAGCTCCAGGAGCACAATGATAATTCCAGATATGTCAATGCAAATTATTTTCACCATCAAGTTGCTTTTTGCTCACCCCCACTTCTTTGACTGGCAATCTCTGTCTGTCTATCTATCATTAAAAGGCTTGTGCTTTACTAATGCTTTTTCTTTTTCTCCCCATCTTGGCATATAGTTTCTCTTTACTTTCCCTCTTTTCCAAAGTTGGCAGCAGAATTGTCATCATTATTCCTTCCTTCAGTGGGAAGAAAGTGACAAGGTATGATGCCTGCTATTATATGTACATGTATGTGTGTCTGTTAGGCATTAGATTTGTACCCAGTTGGCCAGCCTTAACTGTAGGTGGCTAGTTCTGTAGCTACAGACAGAGCTATCATGATAATACAACATGATGGATTGGATTGTGGTAAATGAGATTGTCAGATGTCCCTCATTTATACTGACTTCCAGAGCACCACCATCCCATAAAATAAAACAGAACATTCCTCCACAATTCTCTTTTGGAAGTAAATTGTCCATTCCACAGTCAGAATTTACCAGTTCTTCATTAACAGATACCTACAAAAGGCCCCCTTTCATTTGCCAAATAGTAGGATCATCATTCCCAAGGTTGATACTTTTGCAATAGAATATATGAACTCTGCATCTCTAGTTTTCATACATGGTACAAGAAATAGGTGATTTCATTTCTAGCACATACTGCTTTTAAAAGCAAGTGTCAGAGGATATCAGTTTCAGTGCAAAAAGAGAACATTCATTTCCCCTCCTCAGTCCTTGGGGGTTGATATATCCTGCTATCATAACAAATGTATCCCGATTCTGCTATCTTGGGTGTTTTTGTGACTGGCTAATAAAAATGGGGTCCAGGATGGTGAATATTTTAAGGGTGCTGATTGGTTGAGGAGCTTCCTTCATGCTAGTGTCACCTGGGATGGTCTCAAGAACACACCGGGGAGTACTGTGAACATGATGCATCAGGATATTGTGATGCTGTAGCAACCCAAGGAAGAAGGTTGATTATATTTATGGCTGGGACTACACATGGGACTAAGTCACCATTGATTTGAATGTTGTCTGAACCTAACTATCTAGTAATGGAAGCTGTTCTCCAAAAATTGTCCTTTGGAAGGGAACACATAGCAATTACAATAAAATTATAAGCAGATCTGATGCTAACTATACTGGCCATTCCCCTTCTCTGCCTTGAAACCAACATGATATGTGATTGCGTATTTCTTGCATTTGACTGAATAGTACAATGGTCCGCCCTTGATGTGGAACCTTTGCTGGCCACTTGATGATCTACTATGGCTGATGAACAAGCATGCAAGGAACTCTTTAGAAGATTCTGGAATGTAGGGAAACAATCTTCAGCCACCCGGAAGGAGAAACAGCTGGTCTACAATTGGTTGTCTGGGCCACAAGCCAGGTGAATTATATTCCTTTTCTTTCTTTGCTTAAGGAATCATTTCAATGGTTTCATAAGATAATGTTAGACTCTGGTGTCTCAGCATACACATATTTTGGCTAGGTTCACACTGTATTAAGCCAAATAATCACTTGTTGGTTGGTTGGCTTATTGCGTTTTGTGATACTGGGGTTGGTAAACCAGAGTTGATGACTTAGTATAACTTTTGAACCCAGCCAATGGTGGCTTAATGGACAAACCATGGTTAAGTCAATGATGGCTTACAGTGATGTGTGAAACAGGCTTTAAACAACAATGTAGATTATTATTTTACTTACCTGAACATGTGGAAAGTCAGCCGTGTTGTTCCTGCTCATTCTGCTGAGTGCAATCCTGGACTTGTGCTCCAAAGATTTCTGCTGATGGGACCACTGACTTCTACTTTTAAAGAAAGATGGAAATATCTTGGTGGGACTTGATCTAATAAACTTTTCATTCTGCTCGTAATTCTGAATTTGTTACATAACACTTGTCCGTACAAAAAGATGAGAGGCAACAACGTGCTAAGTCTTAAGAGGGTTTGCTTGGTTTTGGCGTAGTGTATTATGTGAACCCAACCATTGTAGCCTAGTTAGCAGGAGACATTAAATTAAATTGCAGATTTTACTGAACTCAGAAGAAGAGTTGCATGATCATGCCCCGTTTTGGGGGCATTGCAGGAGAGGTGGCTGATGGTTGATCAAGAAAGATGAAAATGGACCCTGCCCATCTCCTCTAAGGAGTGTACTTTTGTGAATCCGACTGGATCTGCAAGATAAGGAGGGCAGGTCTTATTTCGCAGAAAAAACGTCCTCCCACTAGGGTACTTCAAACCAGCCCCACCTCCTTTATCAGACCTAATACATGGCCTGCTTTAAGATCTAGCTACTCACATGTCTCCTGCCTATTTAGAAAGTAGCTTAAGATAACTTTGGCTTTACTTTTCTAATCAGCTGAGAAGAAGCTGCCATTTGGGGCTGTGGGAAGCTGCAAGCCCAGCTCCACCCTGCTTGGGACAGAATGTTGAACAAAGGAGAGGGAAGAGGGGCTTCCATTGAGTTGGTTGGACACATATTATTATCTAGTAAAAGTGTCTAGAATTACAGCCTTGCTTCTGAGAGACATTTTGGTTCCCTCTCTGTGTAGAATGATTACTGCATAAAATTATATCAACCTGGGGGGGGGACACTTTTCCCCTCCACTTATTGAGGAGGTAATCTGTTGGGACAAAGGTAGGTGAGCTCTCCCATCCTACCTCTTTCTGCCTTTTCTCTCTCTTTTTCTGACATTCTTTTCTCCCTCCTTGTCTAACACCACCTTTCCAGCCTAGCAGTTGGGAGACAAATTTGCTCATGCTAGAGGTTTAAACTTGGCAGATCTTTAAAGCTAAGCAGGATTGGTGCTGGATAATATTTGGATGGAAGACAATCTGGACATCCCAGGTCTGTAGGCTAGAATAGGAAGTAAGCAAAACAAAACTTGGAAGAAAGCAATGGCAGATCACTTCTATACTGTTGCCAAGGAAACAACATAAACAGCAATCAGGTTCAGCTTAAGAGAGTCTTTTCTTCATGCCATCTTGGGGTTGTAACTAATTCTCCACCCCTAATTCAAATGTAAAAAAATGCCTTATATCAGACAGAAAATTGGTTCCTCTAACCTATTTTCTACTCAGACTGGCATTGGCTCTCCAAGATCTCAGACTGACAGGGGTATTTCCTAGTTCAGCTATCCCAGAACTTTTATCACCCAGACATGCACAGTCAGGTTAGCGCACGGTATCTTTAAAAAACTGCCAAGGCCCAAACTCTCCAGCAAGGTCCACCATGGCTCTGAAGCAGAGAGGGTTGGAATCTTCTTTAAATCACCACGCCCCCAAAATAAAATTGCTCCAGGCCATTATGGGAGAAAAGAAGTATCATCAAACACCTTGTGTCTAAATGCCAGGTAGGAAAACAGCCTCAAACATGGACCTGGTACTAATGGAAGGCACCACGATGAAGCTCCCTGCCCAACCAGTTTGAATATATAGAGATGGCACCTACCTATCTTACTGGTTTGCTATTTCTGGCTGCAAGTAGGATGTATTGGGTAATGTGTCATTATTGCCAAATAACCGCTACATTTATTCTCTTCTGGACATCCATTAGGATGGATTATTTGAACCATCAGCAAGTTAGGTTAACTTAAGGAAGTCAGCAAGAGCTGACCTTGCTGACCTTATTTGGGCCTCCAGTTTCCTAGCATCCTAGCGTTTGTTTTATTTATTTATTTATTTATTTATTTATTTATTTATTATTTTATTTGTATGAACACCCATCTCATCTAAGCGACACTGGGAGGCTCACAACAGGTTAAAAACAATCCAATAAAAACAAGTTAAAAACCAATATACAAATATATAAAAACTATCCATAACCAATTTAAAACAGAAAATCATGATCAGCGGCAGAATTCATCCTACATCAGCTCAACAGAGCCATTGTAAGAGCTCCCTACCATGGCCAGATCCCCAGGCACGGCGGCAGAGCCATGTTTTCAGGGCCAAGAGGGTCGGGGCCAACCTAAGGTCCAGGGGGAATGATGTTCCACAGGACAGGTGTCATGGCAGAAAAGGCTCTCTTCTTGTGTCCTGCCAGATGACACACTTTTGTAGATGGGACCCATAACATATCTCTCCTGATGGGACGGGTAGATGTAACCAGGGAGAGGCGGTCCCTCAAATAACCTGGTCCCAGGCCATATAGGGCTTTATAGGTCAACACCAGCACCTTGAATTGAACCTGGAAGCAGAAGGGCAACCAACGCAGCTCACAGAGCAGAGGTGTAACATGCACTGACATAATTGCTCGTGCTGCTGCATTCTGTACCAGCTGCAACTTTTGGGTTCTCTTCAAGGGCAGTCCCATGTCAATCCAACAGTCCTGCAGGAGGAATTTATCCATCCTCTTCGGGCACTGCAGTTTGATTACAACTGAAGACCAAACTCACATGGATCTGGAGACCTATGACAGTTCTCCTGACAAGGGATGGGAATAGAGGAATTCCACAGTTTCTCTTTATCTTGTTTTCATAATCTAAACCACTCTGCCCAGATTATTTGTATATCTGAATGTATAGGTGTGTTAGGGAGGAAAGGAATGCAATTATCCGTATCAACTTATCCGTATCAACCTATAGGAAGAAGGTAGGCAACTTGTTTAAGAGTCAGCTAGCATGCTGAGAGCAAGGAATTGTAAGAATTTAGTCACCCTTAGACATCTGGAAAGAATTAGGTCACTTCTCCTGCTGTATGGTGTGTTCTGACTCCACACAGACACTGGCCTCACGCTTCATACTGTCTTCAGCAATATTGTCCCAAAGTGCGAGTCTTCAGAAAGCCAGCAAGCATGCCCTCCAGCTGGCTGGGAGGATTCAAAGACGGATGCCAACTGAAGCACCCTCACTGCACTCTTTCAGCCCCACACTGTGGTTCTTAGGGGGAAATAGTTTAAAGCCCCCTCCCCATCCTCCCGCAGTGGAGGAGAAGCAGCAAAGCCAACCCTTGGATCATTTGTTGAGGATGGGGGCTTGGTAATGGTGCCATGATAGCGGGGCTGTAGGTAGCCTTCCAGGAGTCAGAAAGTGGGATGAGGCAGGAGTTGGCCCAGTGTGAATCCACTGCCCCCACCCTGCATCTCCAAAGGAAGACTCAGAATCCAATCCATGGTTGATTGGCTTGACTTCTCAAGGCTCATGCAAGTCTCACGACTTCATCATGACACAGAGGAGATGTATGTGGGACTGATACAAATTGCGCAGATCAGTGGAAGGGCCTAAGTCTTTTGTGGTCCCACCCTAGTTATATAAATTCTCTCTCCAATGAAGAGGAAGGAAGACAGGAATATTGGCTTAGGCCAAGTATTACAAAAAACATTTTACCAGGGAAAGGATTCTGCAGGTGATGTAAGATAACTTGCGTGACCGCATTCCAGAGAGCAGTAGCAATTGCATGTCCTTTTTGAGAAATTAAGCTCTACTTGCATTTAAGTGAGGGCAACTGGAAAGACAGTATCGTATCAAGCTTACATTGTAGGAATGGAACTGTGTAAGTCTGACGTCTGAGAGCACCTTTTCCAACTAACAAATTTAATTGAAAGGCCTAAGCTTCGTGGCATTGTGTACATTGGATGAAGTGAGCTGCAGTTCATGAAAGCGTGTGCCTTTTAATAAAATTTGCTAGTTGGATAAAGTGCCACCAGACTTCTTCTAAGATAGTGCTTGCAGTGTGGAACCAAAACTGGAGATACCCAGCTTGAAGTTCAAGTTGACTGTCGGAAATTAATTGGGAGAAATTGGGCCAGTCACACTCCTGCTCAGCCCAACCTTACAGCGTGTTGTTCTGGAGGTAAAATGAAAGGAGATCGTTATAGTTATCCTTGACATTATGGAGAAAAGGTAGGATATAAATCTAGCAAAAGAGAGATGGAGAAGAAAATAATCTGAGGGATTTGAGAAGCATGTCGCTATATAAATGTATCTGCACTAATTGCACATCCAGGATGCGCATTAGTAGAAATGCTCATCTATAAAGGGGGAGGTCATTGTGTGCATAATAGTGTGCATAAAAGAACATATAGTAGTTTAGCAGCAGGGTGGTTTGGTAGCACCCTACCCATGTGCATCAGGGTGTTCACCAGCCCCCCCCCCCCATAGTGCCTAAAAATTAACTGTAGATTCAAATTAAAATAATTGCTGCATTTCAGATGGGAAAATCTCATAAAACTTCATGCCAAAATGCAATCTGGCATAAGATTGCTAAAATTTACACCCTGGGACAATTCAACAAGAACTAAAATATATTGTGATGATTCACTCCTTTGATATTAACTTAGAAACTTTTAGCACAAGCCATGATAGGATATGCAAAACTTCTTTTATTAATACAAGTGAATGGAATTGATGCAAAGAGCAGACTAAGCATTTTCGCGCCCAAACGTATGTTAAAACCTGCCACTCTCAAGCACCTTCATCCACCCCTCCCCTCCTGACTCATTTCCCATAAGTTTACACTGCCAGCCTTTGATGTTTCCAGATGGATGGCCTTGGAGTCTGGTGCTTCTCTTCTCCATTTTAACGCCTGTATGCCATTCCTATCTCTAACAGTCGCTCTACTGTCTGGCAAGCAGCCTAGCTAACTACTACAAGCCTTGCACTAACTAGTTACTACAAATCCCATCTATCTAAGGCAGAATGGCAGGATGGCATCCTGACATATATACGAAATAACCCCAGTGTTCGTTCAACCATTGGTCATAACATATTTGCATTTTTGTTAAACAAGCCAACCCCTGCCGTGTGACCCCATCCCCCCCAAAAAAACAACTATATTGTAGTTATGTATATTATATAATATTATTGTAGTTGTATATATTATATAATATTATATAATATATACAAGGTAATATCAGCCAAAAAACAACTCTAACTGCCTCCCACTCAGAATCTTACAAACAACTCGGAATCAAACACAAAGTGTGAAATGTGTTTTCTTCCCTTTCTTGACAGCAAGTCAAGATTCCATGCATCTAAAAATGATTAATTGCCACTTCGCTTGGCAATTACTTTTTATTCATTCTACTTTTTAGAATGTTCTTTCTGAAGATTTTTTTTTATTCCTCTGCAAAGATTAGTCTTCCCACAAACATGCAAATATGCCGATTCTCCTCTCATGTGCATACATGACATACTTTTGGCTATACTAGGATCCACCTCAGTTTTAGCAAATAGTACCTTGTTTGTATGTACGCGCATGGCTGATATACTGTCCTTCGTAGTATTTATCCCAGAACTGCTTCTAATGAATGACAACTTCTGAACTTAATGAATCAAATGCAAACAAAGACCTACATGGCCAGAACTATCCACTGCAAGCCACAAAGCCTAATTAGCGCCAAATCCAGCCTCTGCCTGCCTCCAGAAGTCATTTGAGCCTCTCCTCAGTGCTAATGTTGTTATCCTGTGGAATGTGGTCCCACAAGTGCCATAAACTCCTACTGGATATTCCCCTCATGCTGTCATTAACAACACCCCTTCTGCCATCTCGAGTTCCAGCACTGAAGATTGTGAAAGTGCTTTATTTGACGGTTTTAACTCATCAGTTGCACATCGGCAGTGCCAAAGAGCGTTGGTCTAACCATGTGGAGTTATGATAAGACGTTGCAGCAGGATGCTGGAGATTTTGGCCAGACAATTCCTCTTCCCTTCCCCAGCTGTTTTCCAGTCTCCCTACAAACAGTCGAGCAGCATCTGAGACTGCTAAGTGTACTCAATTCTTATCAGGCTAGGTGAGAAGTTGCCCTTATTATTATTTTTTTCAATTGGGTTATAGGTAGCGGTGGTGGTGGTGGTGGCTCTTTTTCCTTACATTTTTCCACTTATTTTTTTCCTCCTCCCTCTCTTGAAGGTGCCCCTTCAAATCCAAATTAATGAGGACTTCTTTCTTGGGTGTAAGGGCTTTTGGAATTAAAAGCTAGCCCTTAGGACAGAGCTTTCCAAACTTTTCATGTTGGTGACACACTTTTTAGACATGCATCATTTTGCGACACACTCTTACAGCAGGGCATCATTTCGTGACACACTCTTACAGCAGGGCATCATTTCGTGACACACTCTTACAGCAGGGCGCAAGGCAGGCACTAGGACCTGCGCAGAATCCTGGCAGAGCAGGTTTGGAGGCAGCAAGGCAAAAGGCAGGCACTAGGACCTGTGCGGAATCACAGCAGGTTTGGAGGCAGCAAGGCACAAGGCAGGCACTGGGACCTGCGCGGAATCCTGGCAGGGCTCGGAGGCAGCAGCAGCCGCGACACACCCAGACACTGCAGCCGACACACTAACACACTAACGTGTCCCGACACACAGTTTGGAAAGCTCTGCCTTAGGAGCACTGAATTTGCCAGCAAGATATGTGACTTTTGTAAAAAAGTGTGTAAGAATAACCAGGCTTCCCTTGTCTGCTATTGAATGAATCTTCATTTTGATTTCATTCTTCAAAGGCTGGTTAGGCTGCCCATTACACAAAACGATTTACTGAAATTGCAGCCTTGGAAGGAGAGGGAGATTCAGACCCATAGCACACAGAAGAATAGATTAACTTTCTTCTCTATCCCCCATCCGCCCTGCCCCAATCCTTATGAAAGCTCCCCTCTATATAGTAAAGTAGGTATAGTATTTCTGCTGAAATTATACTGTTTCTAAATTTACATTAGTAATCTGCATTATTATATGGAATGATGATATGTATAATTTGGAGGGGGGCAAAAAGGACATGGCCATCTGAAGTCATTTTAGTTAGTCCTAGGCTTAAGGTGGAGAAGGTATGGCAATCGCAGGATCCTTGTTTGTTTAAACTACAGTTGCTCTTTAAAATCCCATCTTTACTGCCCCACACCATGAGAGAATGGAGAAGTGATAAGCCGAAAACCCTGCTTTGCAATAGCACCATAATTCACCTGGCACTTAACTGATGTTTATTCATTGGTGCCATTGAACAACTTTCTAAAACTTTTGTAAAGCATTTGAGCTGTGCATTTGATCCAATAATGTTGGACTTATTTTTGTCACATTTTAGTATTCTTGTCTTTAATCTTACATTTTTTATTGTAAGGTATTGTGAAAGTTTCTTCTTTAATGTGGTGCCAACAGTGTAGGACTTGGGAATAAAAATCCCCAAACTCTGATACAAGATCTTCTACTTTCTCTACCTGCTCATTATCTAAGGCGGGGGTGGGGAATGTCCGGCCCGCGGGCCTCAAATCATTTGGTCTGGCCCTGCCAAGGCAACCGCAGGCGGGACTCAAAATTCAATAAATCTAGGAGCTCCCGCCCGCAAACCCCACCCCCTTCCGCACGATTGGCTCCCGCCTGCAAACCCCGCCCCCTTCTGCGCAATTAGCTCCCACCCGCAAACCCCGCCCCCCCAGTCCGTGAATGATGTTATAAATATCCAAATGGCCCTCGGCAGAAAAAAGGTTCCCCAACCCCTGGACTAAGGCCTAGTGGAGAATGTCATCTTGAATGCACCTAACCATGCGCAAACATATCCTGGATACATCTTTTTTTCTGTCATGTTCTCATGATGTTGCCTTTGCCTCATTCCCAGCCCATAAATGAGATAATCTTTATATGGTCCTTAGCTGGACTGGTGGTCCTTAGTAATACATTATCCTGCATGAACAGTCATGCACAAGATTCTGAACAGAACAGCAAGTAACAATATTTCGCTCTATCAACAATGTTCTGGATTGTTGTCTTTGTGTCTGCCTTAAATAGATACAAGGCAACACATCTAAACTCTTGGAGAATTCTAGTGTTACTTCAGGATTGGGTTTCTCCAGTGGGAAGAAAAACAAATTTTGAGATATCAAGGAGGTCATTATGGATTCTGGCCTAGATAGTCATATAGTTGTTCACAGTGAACAAGTGAACAAAGAATTTGTGAGACACAAACCATAATTCCAAACCATTCCAAGGTAATATCAGCCAAAGTTCTTATCAGTAACCAATACTTAAAGGCAGCATAATCTAAATCAGCAGTTTATTAAATGAATTATTCTTTTTTCAAATCTTTTTCATTGATAATGCATTTAAAAAATAATGTTCCCTGCTTTGGGATTTGTTTTTAAGGATGAAAATTTTTACTCCAAACTGTTGTTCAGAGAATGAGCAAGATGTCTTTCCACAATCTGTGGCCAGAAAGTAATACAGATTTACCATCCGGCATTAAACCCAGTTTAATTTCAACAGTTTAGGAAATATCTAACTGCTGTGCTGTTCTTTCTTTTTAAAGGGCAGCATATAAATTCACAAATAAATAAATAGCATAATGGAAAGGACCAGGCTGAGCCAGCCTTCAGATATATGTCAAACTATCTTTCCCATCATTCCTGAGTTGCAAGGTCAAAGAGATTTGTGGTCCAACACAGCTGAAGGTCATTAACATAAATTGCATCCAGTCGAAAATGAAATAAATTGCATTTGGTTGAAAACTAACTCAGGCTCTGTTAAGAGCACCAACAGATGGAGGTCTTTTGGAACTCTGCTGAAATATCTTGCTGGGTAGCAGCCATGGATTTTTTGTGCAAATTGGGTTTGGGTCATGCAGCAAGTCATGCTGAGTTGCCTCTCTTACCTTGGGCGGAGCATGAGTTGAACGCCAAGTTTACTTCTTCTCTGGCAGCACACCGTGCTGGAGAAGCGTAGAAGTTGGTGAGAGGGAACATTTTCTCAATCCGTTTCTCCTAACTATAATTTGCTTGCAAAAGTAACATTTAGAATCCAGACAATTTGAACTGGTTGCTCTTTTCAGGACTTCCTCCCCCAAATCAATAAGAGTGATGCCTTTCAGATCATCTTGACTCCCACTTCCATTAGCCCCCGTTGGCATAACAGTAAGTGGGACTTTGAGGGGCCCCGATGGCACTGTACTGGAGAAGATATTATTATTATTATGGTTGATCGCACAGTCAGCCAGATGTTTAGACTGGATTTGGCATTTCTATCCACCTGGGTCCTTCCCAAGGACCTGGGATAGACAGATGTTGTTGTTTAATAATATTAAAGGTATCGTTGCAAGATGTCAGCAGTTCCAAGTAAAGCTGCCTTCTGCAATTGACTGACGGTGACGATGATTTTGCTATAAGTATTAAGTGTAGAGTTAACATTACATTCCAGAAATTGGTTTACAATATTAGTATAGGAATTTTGAAGGACTTTTTTTTAAGGGCTCCAGGCGGGTGAAAGTATGTAAAATAGAAAGAAAGTACAAATAAATGAATTCACACCCATCCTGAAAGTAAGTCTGACTTAAGGGCCACAGTCTTGCTTCTGGCAATTGCCGCTACACAATATGGCAGATGAGGATGAGCAAGTGTTTTCCTGCACTCAGCTGGGGATTGGAAATTAGGGTTGGGTTCCAGTTGCCCCTTCTAACTTGGAAGTCTATACCAACAAGACTTCAGTCTTTACTACATTTGGGTTCCTTGTAGCAAGTTCTGCAGTGACACAATCTCCGTCCAATGAATCTGGAAGTCAGATGTGATGGAGAGAGAGGGCTTTTTTCACTGCTGGCACAAGGTGACGGAACTGTCCAACGTGGGATTTTTCCAATTCTTCTTTTAAGATGATTATTTCTCCTTGCAAGGATCTTGTGAAATCCGGCCACCTTCCAAATGATGTTGGAATCCACATGATGTCTGATCATGCTGGCTGAAGACCCGCCAGAGTTGGAGCAGGGCATATGGGGGGGTTACAGGTGCCCCCCCCCTTTTAAAGCAGCCTTCCCAAGTGGGCACCATCCAGATATGTCCCCACCACTCTCGGCCAAGGTGGGTGGTGATTAAACTGACTGGGAAGTGATGGTACTCCCAGAATTGTATTGGTTGTGGCTGCTAGCTTTTAATTGGATTCACACATTGCAAACCATAGTTTGTTGAACGAACAACCACTGACTGAGTTCACACAAACCAAACAAGACACATTATGGTATGTAAAAAATAAATAAATTACTGTATTCCAAATTGCTTTGGGGTCAGAGGATGGACCCCGACTGCTTTTGTAATTTTTATTGTATCTATTCCATTCCTCTGCATGCTGCCTTGAGTGGTGAAAAGCGAAAGCAGTAGAGAAATGTCCCAATAAATGGCCAGATCCTTAACAATAAGGTCGTTTGGCCTTGGCTCGGTCCTTTATGAAAATCCAGCCTCTGATTCGTCAGCCATGGTTCACCGTGCCAGGCGTGATGTCAAAGCTACCCAGTTCTGGTTAGTTCAACAAACCACTATTCCACTTCCTTGACGCCAGCCTGCAAGTGGGATTTCTCTGCGATATTATTTTAATGCTTCCATTCAATCATTTGGTTGAACCGAAACCTCTATTCGGTTTGGACCCAAACGCCTATTTTGCAAGGCGCTTTGAATACCCGCGGTGGAAAAAGCAGAGGACCTACTCCAGGGGTTCTCAACCTTGGCTGGCTGAGGAATTCTGGGAGTTGAAGTCCACCCAGCTTGAAGTTGTCAAGATTGAGAAACACTGCGGATCACGATCGCGAAATCGCCCAGGGAAGTTCCTAGCCCTGTAATCCAACCGGGCGTTGCAGGCCGGCAAGGCGCATGCATGCCTCAACTCCCCCCCACCCCGCCGCATTTTTCCAACTCATGAACTGACATCTTCATTGCGCTTCTTTGATGTCCGATGCCACCGCGTCCCCCTCCCTCGCTCGCTCGCTCGCTCCCCGGCCAGCTGCTACTGCTGCTGCTGCCGCCTTCCCCTCCCCGGCTGGCGTTTGCGCCTCGCCAGCGGGTGGCTAGAAGGGCGGGCGAAGCGCAGGCCCGGATCCCGCCTAGCGGGCGCAAGCACAGCCCTCCGCCTTCCCGGGGATTTGCTGGCAGGACTGTAAGTCACCTCCACCTCCCAGCCCGAGCGCCACGAGCGGCTGCCAGGACGCCGCGGCGCAGGAGGAGGCGCGCCCGTGCCAATGGCGCGCCGGGCGCTGCGCTTTTGCGCCCCGCCATTGGCCGGCCGCTGGCGAGCGGGGAGGGCGTGTCGGGGGCGGGGGGAGCGCTACTTTCCGAAGTGAACTTTCTCCCCCCGTCTCCTCCCTCCCACCCGCCCCGGTCTCTCCCCTCCCGCAGCGGCCGCTCTCCTTTGCGCGCGGATGGAACTGAGCTGCGGCGTCGCGGGGAGGAACAGCAGCGGCGGGGGCACCACCATCAGCACCAGCGGCGGCGGCCCAGCGGCGGTGGCGGCGGCGGGGACAGCAACGCCGGGCAGCCCCGCGTCGCCCGCCGCAGCGGGGCTCCTGATGGACGTCGAGAGTCCCTGCGAGGACGACTACGAGAGCCTGCCCATTAGCGCCTCCCTCTCCACGCACATGACGGCCGGGGCGGTGGCCGGCATCCTGGAGCACACGGTCATGTATCCCGTGGACTCCGTCAAGGTGGGTCGGTGGGCTAGCGGAGGGGAGGGCCAGCCGTCCCCGTCTTCGTGCAGGAGAGCCTCCCCTTCTCCCAGACCCTGCTGGACTACAAGTCCCATCCCTCCAGCCGGAGAAGGCGACCTTACCCAGCACAGCTGCGTTTGGCTTGGGAGAGAGACCCCTTCCCGCGCATTCCCTTCTCTGCCCCCCAGTTCTTGCAGCAGCCCTGGGCTTCCCCTTTTGCATTTCTACCTGGGTGCAAGAACTAAGTTTAAGATCCTGTAAAATATAACTTTAAAAAATCTGGGTCTGGGCAACGGCTTTCTTCTCTTCAAACGATTGCGAAACCACCATGGCAACTTGTTTTCTGACAACCCCTCCTTGGGTAATTAATTGCTGATCTGCTCCAGGCCGCTCCCCCGAGAAGAGACCTGCGGGGCCAGGTCCCTTGCATTTGTTACTGTCAGCAAACCAGCTTCCGCCTTGGGTGTCTGCTCCCAGGTGCCTCTTTCCTTGGAAAAGGTACCCAAGTTGGCACTGTTCCTTGGCATGGTATGGTAGTCACACTTCTGGCTAATCATGGGCTTGGGATTTGGGGTGTTTTGGCTTCATCGGCAGGATTTTGTGTGATGGGATGCTGGCCTTTCTCGGAGCCCTTCATCTGGACACGCACTTCGGAGATGCTGACTGGTTGGTCGCACAGCAAACCCTTGACAAGTGCGTGGAAGGGGAGCATCTGCTTCAGCCTAATTAATTGGGCATTATTAATTATTGAATTAAGAATTAACCTCATTAGAAGGCTAGCAAATACTCCTGCTTTAACCTGCAGCTGTAGTAGATTTGTAAAGAGCTGGGACAGTGCCTAGAACACCTCATATAGATGTCACTGAGTAGCAACTACATGTTGAACTGGGTTCAAAATCTGGTCATAGATTCCTGACCCTCCTCCTCCTCCTCTTAGTTGGAGGTGATTTCCTTCCTGGTGGCACAAATTGCTTACTCATCTTTCCTACCTTGTCATTTCCACAGGGCTGTGGCCACACATGGATGTAAACACACGCACACTATTTCTAAAGAGACTGTTTTACCCATCTGGCACCAAGTCTTTCATCAAAATATTCCTGAAGGTTGTGGGCTGCGTTGTCCTCTTTCTTGACCCGTACACTTATGTGTGTGTGTTAGGTGTTGTCAGGATAGTCTTGAGCGGGTTGATTCATTGGGGCTTATTCCCAAGGAAGCATTTATGGCTCTACCCCCCACCAAGGTGTTTTCTTTTTGAATAAAACGCAGATGGGCTGAAAACACAACTTCAAATTGCCGGGTGGTGAATTCTGTAAACTGCAGTCCCAACCCATTTGCAGGGCATCAGGTAGCGGAAAGGTGATTTGATACAGTCAGATATCTTTCAGGACTGCAGCCCAAACAGGTGAAAAGACCCCCCCCCCAGTAAGCAAGTAACTTTACTGCTACTGTTTGCAACCACCCAACTCCAAACTAAGCAAAATTGGGTAGATTTCGGTATTGCTTAACTGAGGCCGAGTTGCCTAGCATGGAAGAAAAGGAAGCTCCTGTTTCCAAAAAAATCAATTCTTTTTTCACCGAGTTGAATTTTTGCAACAGTGGCGGTTAGGTGTTTACATATCATAACTCCTCCAGCAAAATCAAGCATGAGAAACAGCCTGGTTTCTGCCACGGAATTGCCTTTTATTGATGGGCAATGGCTCTGAGTCTGATAGTGCCATGGGTGTGGGTCTGGTACTACAACTTTCATTAAGAAAAATGTGGCAATGTGCTGCTAAGTTGCGTCAGGAAATGCCCTGAGCTTTGCAGCTGGATTTCACCTGCAGCTCAGGACAGAGAGAGGAGGAGGAAGTGGGTGTCTTTTTTTTTTCTCCCTTCCCTCGACTGTGCTATGTGAGTGCTGGTGAGTCCAGTGGTGTGAATTTCAACTCTGGCTTCAAGAATTCCTTCGTCACACCACCTAATTCTGGAGTAGCTGTTAGAGCACATTGTTACCGGGTTGTCTTCTGCAGCAGGGTGAAGTCCCTACACCACTGTTTCTCAACCTTGGCGACTTGAAGATGTGTGGACTTCAACTCCCAGAATTCCCCAGCCAGCCTTGGGGGGGTTGAAGTCCACACATCTTCAAGTTGCCAAGGTTGAGAAACACTGCCCTGCCCATTAGCCACTGTGCTACCAGACATATGGATGTGTGTGAAACAGTTGCACCCTGCATATAAAAACAGGTTCCATGGCTCTGGTGTGGTTGAATTCTGCAGCCACAACTCTTTCCTTTGAAGCCTATCCAGATTCTTCCTGATATTGATCCAAACTGGGGACATATTTCCAAGGGTTGGGCTCAGCTGCAAAAGTTTAGGACTTTTCACAAATTATTTTGAATCCTTGGGGTCTCCTCTTTGGCATGTTTTAGTGACATGGCACCAAATACCTGTTGGAGTTTGCTCCTAAGTAAGGAGGGGGGGGGCTTCTTCCAGTAATTCTGGGCTCTGCCCTCCCTTCTTGATTAGGAGAAGCAGGTGGCATATTGAATGTACAATCTTGCTTCAGAGGTCAGAGTCCTTTTGTATCCTTACTGCAGTTTCTCCTGTTAACAGGAAGAGCCTGTTTCTCTCTTCAAGTATCAGGTTAATAACGAAGCTTGTTCGACTGGGTAGTGAACCTGTTGGAACCCTGTCTGCAAGGTGGAATTAAGCCCGTGCAGCTCCTTTGTGGTGAGAGGGGCATATTGGCGAAAAAGCAAGGATTCTGCTTTGCTGTTAAAATTGCTGGCACCGTTACCCTCTGTTCAGGGTGACAAGTTGAACAGGAAGTGAGAGAGCCCTGGAGTGCAACCACGAACTTGGGGCAGCAGTGCCAGTAAGAAAACGTGACTGTGTGCATAAGCTGTACTATTGAGCATGTGCTGGGGGTCTTTTTTCCCCCACCATTGAGTGGCTGAAGTCTTGTCCCGCTATGAGCTAAGTCATGCCTTACTGGTTTTGGATCAAGTGTACTGTGTGAACTCACCTTGTTGTGGTTTATTGTCAGCCCTGCGAGGAAGTCCAGACAAGCAGCACACCCAGAAGTACTAGCTCTGATGTCATTGTAAGGTTACAGGAACAGAGTCTTGCAAGTCTGGAAGCCCATCTCTTCCTTCTTGTCTTTACAGTCCAAGACACTAGGGAGGGTCCCTTCTGAGATGTTTGCCACGTCTCCATTGCTTCTTTGGGCTCAGCTGCCTCTTATCTGACCGTTGCCTAGTCTGCGGCTCTTCCTCCTGTCTCCCAAGGTCATTCCCACAGACCATTACATTAATAAACTATTAATGAACAAGCCATGGTTTGCCTTGGACAAACCAGGTTGCTGCATTAGGTAAAAGGATTTCATATTAGCTGTCACAGGCAAGTCTGAAAACACGATGATAGTGCATGAGATTTGATGTCGGCATAATCCGGGAATTAGCTTAACTGACTACCTGGCCCTTTGCTGAGAGTTTGAAATTTTGCTCCTATTTTTGATTCCTTCCCAGGCCAGCATAATTTTAACTATGACTGGTTTGAAACCAGCTAACTCTAGATTATGGGCACAAGATAGGCTTATTCTGGAAAACCATTGGTAGGATTAACCACACTTTAGGGGTCAGAGGATGGGGTAAACTAGTAAATCCAGAAGGGCGAATGAAAGTCTCCCTTCTTGTGGCCGTACAGAAGAAGAAAGGTACAGCAGTGTGTGTAAGAGTGTGGGGTGGCTAGGATTTTTGCTCTCACAATAAATAATTGTGCCAACTAATTGTAGCCAGTGATGGTATATGTCCTTAAGGGAGGTGAGATAGGCAAATGATCCAAAATACTGTACAAAACTGGGCAACTTCCAAAGATTGACAGTATTTCCTTTCTCCCCTACTAACAAATTTAAATGGCTTTCTTGAAAACTAAATCTTTTGCTGTGAAGAAGCACTACCAAGCGGCTCATGAAACAACATAAACCATTTTAAGCATACCCTTTAATTTTTCCACTATGGTGATTAGGCAGGCTTAACAGATTAGAGATCTCTAAAACAGAGAAAAGCAAGTTGAGGTTGGGGAGATTCTCTTTGTGTCTACTTGCAGGACAGATTCCAGCTGCATAGGTATTTGTAAATGTTTGATGGCGGTTTGAGTGGATGTTTGGTAGGTAGGAAAAAAAATTGTCAGTGGAACTGGGGCAAAAAATATTTGTGTAACATTAACTTTGTTACAGTGTGAAACAGTTGCAAATTTATTTATTCTGTTCAGTTTTATAATAAATAAATAAAATTGCAAAAACAACTACTTAACTCTTATTGCAAAACAATAATATCATTTAAGATTGCAACAAATTCTAGCAACACTTAGGTCAGGTTTCTGTAAACAGCTCTGGGCTTTATCTGTGGCCATCTATAATCAATCCAAGAAAACAGTTGTTCTAACTAACAAACACAAGCTAATCATCTAAAATTGATGTATCTGCTAATTTGGAACACAGAAATATATCTGTCAAGAGTGGAGACGCTATTTTGCAAAATAATAGTGTTTGACATGATTTTATTTGCCTTATTTTCTATATATCATTTTAAGAATATGGGATATGTTGGAATGAAGCTGGTTTACATGTTTTCTTTCCAGTGTGCTGGTCTTACATCTTGTGGCTACTTAAGGAGAATGTTTTGTTTGTTCTTTGTGGTTTGAGAATAATAAAATGAAAGCAAACTAATAGTTCCCCCCCTTTAAAACCTTAGTATGGCCATCTTCATTTAACTGGCCTTCCAGCTGCAGTTGATGTGTTTGGGCGTTCTTTTCATGCTAGTTTATGTTTTTCTTCTCTTTCCTTCTCTGGACATTGCTTGTTGTCCTTTTATTTACATACTTATTTTATTTATTCAATTGTATAATTGAATAAATAATAATTGTATATATAATTGTATTGTATTATATTGCCACCCATCTCACCTAAGTGACTCTGGGCGGCTTACGTAATTAAAGCAACAAGAACAATTAGAAATAAAAACAAAGTAAAAGCTATTAAAACAGTTAATTAAAACAATAAAACTAATTTGCAGGAGAGTACAATAAATTACTAACAAGGGGGGGGGGATGATGTTCCAACGGGCGGGTGCCACAGCAGAAAAATCTCTCCTCCTGGGTCCCGTCAGATGATGTCCCTTAATGGACGGAACCCTTAACATACCTGTCCTGCCAGACCTGATGGGACGGGTAGATGTAACCTGATACAGGTAGTCCTCGCTTAGTTTTTTTAAAATAAATTTTATTAAAAGTTTAAAAAAGAAGATAAAAGCTAACAAACACTGATACCGAATAAAGAAAACAAAGCGAGAAAAAGAGAAAGACAAAAGTGCAGGGAAAAAAAGAGAAAAAGAAATAGAAGAAGCTTCTGATTTCCTTTGCGGCAAATTCAAGTATAATTACAAAGTTATCTCTTACTCTGTGGGTACAAAGAAAAGTTCACTTTTTTCTGTTATCTATTTTTTTTCTCAATCAAAACCACAAATCATAAGTGCATTTTTTTCTGTTTCATGCAAAAAGTCTCTAAGGGGTTTCCAGTCAGCCATAAATGTAGATATTGTCTTTTCTCTAATCAAGGAAGTCAATTTAGTCATCTCGACAAGTTCCATAATCTTCACCAATCATTCCTCTATTGTGGGTAGTGTTGAACTTTTCCACTTTTGACCATGTAGTAATTTTGCTGCAGTTGTCATATATAAAAACAAAGTTCCATGACTTTTTTCTAGCTGTCTGTCCATTAATCCCAAAAGAAAAGCCTCTGGTTTTGATTGTACATTAGTCTTTAAAATCATCTGAATTAGTGTATGTATTTGTATCCATTTTTTAAAGCTTTTTTACATGTCCACCATACATGATAAAATGTCCCTTCATGTTGTTCGCATTTCCATCACAAATTCAAAGTATCTGTGACGCCCTCGATCTATTAAATCAGAGTTCCTGGCACAAGCCACTCAGGGATATGAAGGAATCTTTATTAAAGCCAGTGATCCATTGCACGTTAAAGACTCGAGTGAATAAAGCTCCCACAACCAACAGTTTAAAAATCTCCAGGGTTCCCCCCCCCCCCCACATCAGGATTCACGGCTCGATCGCCTGTCCCTTTGTCTTTCAGTTTTCAGGTCTTTCTGTGTCCGAATCAACTAACGTGGCGATATCGCCCTTTGATCTGTCCTGGGTGCTGAATCACTCGGCGCGATACTTTGATTAACATAGTTTGCAGTTCTGTGAATACACCAAAACCCCATCGCCAGCATTCTCCCCTACTTTACACGTCTGGTAGTTTTACTGTAAAGCACCCCCAAATGACCCTGTGAGTTTAACAGACTGATGGGATGTTCCTTCCTGGCACCATGGCAGGATGGCATGGGTGACATTCTGACAGTACCTTTATACATTCTAGACAATTTCTCTGGTGACAAATACCAATGGTACATCATTTTATAAAAATTCTCTTTAAGACTAGAACATAATATAAATTTCAATCCTTTCAACCACGTATTTTCCCATTGATCCATTTGTATACTATAATCAAAAAATTTAGCCCATTTTATATCCACTTTCAACCTTAGATCAGCTCCTGTGTGAAAAATTGTTAGACAATAGATTAATTCCCTGGAAAAGAAAATGGCCCTGAGATGAGAGGATGTGGAAGCTGTTTAAAAGCAAATAAAAACAATACAGTGGTATGAAAAATGATGCATGATAGAAAGGGGGTATGCCTGAGAAAACATGCATATAAGAGAATGATTTCTGTGAAAAATAATGGAAGTTGTTGGATAACGTGTGTGGAGAAAAGAAGACATCTGCAAAGAACAAGAAACAGTTAAGATGAAAGAGAAAATACACAATGATTTTGATGGAGATAAAACATGAAAGTGAGTGAAGAAGGCTAAAAGTGGATCCTCCAGCAGAGTGAAAGGAATTAAAAATAAAAGCGATTAAAAAGATGTTAAGAGAGCTGGACGGAGTATGTTAGAGATTTGTATGGAAATAATAGCGGTATGTCAGAAAGTGCAATTGAAACAGATGCTGTAAATGCTGGCGTCCAAGAACAAGATGATGAAAAGGAAGTCGTAAGTGCTTTGGGAATCTTGAAAAATGCTAAGGCTGCAGGAGTAGGCGGCATAACTGGAGAAATGTTAAAATAGGGATGCAGCTTGTTCATGGAGTAGTTGTGTGACTTGTTTAACATACAGGTGTAGACTGCATCTGGGCCTGCCAATTGGAAAAAATTATGTTCTTGCTATCCTATAGAAAGGGAAAGTAGTATGTGTGGATGCAAAAATTACAGGGAGATTAATTTACTAAATGGGAAGATGATAGGCTAGATGAGTGTTTCTCAACCTTGGCAACTTTAAGATGTGTGGACTTCAACTCCCAGAATTCCCCAGCCAGCCATGCTGGCTGGGGAATTCTGGGAGTTGAAGCCCACACATCTTAGTTGCCAAGGTTGAGAAACACTAGGCTAGATTCTGATCAAAAGACTATGAGAGGTGACTGTGACAAAAATTTAGGAAGTGTAGTGAAGCTTTGACCTGATCACAGGTATACAGACTAGCTTTCTGCTCTTCAGTAGGTCACTGAGAAAGGCATGAATGTGAAATGTGAAAAAAGTATACTGTTTGTTGATTTAGAAAAAGCATGTGGTAAACTGATTGGGTTTGTACAGTAGTCTAAAATGTTTTCACGTGGATATGGAGTCAATGTTTGCTAAGTATGATAAGAATTATATCTGATGGATGTAAAGAATGTATGAGAATACTGTAAATGGAATGTTTAGCAATAAGGAATAGTTGAATAAGGAATCAGACCAGGCTGCGTGCTATCCCTATAGCTGTTTAAGTATTTTTGCATAAATTTATAGGAATGCTTGTGGTGACATTAGAAATATGTTGATTGGGGAAGGGAGTCTATGCACATTTTTGTATGCAAATAAGTCCATTGTTGAATGTTTTGTGGGGAATGTTAGTTAGATTGTATGATACAGTGAGCAGTATGAATTTGAAAATTAACATATCAAAGACCAAGGTGGTTGTGCTTGACAGGGACATGAAGTGAATGGATTAAGTTAAATGGCAGGAACTAGAGGCAAGTGGATGAATTTGTATACTTGTACTGATTTGGTTTAGTTTATTTATTGGATTTATATTACCGCCCATCTTCTCCACAAGGAGAACTCTGGGCGGTTCACAACCAAACCAACATTAAAATACAAACCGGTCCTAAAACAAATACACAAAATATAAAATATCATTAAAATTCTCATTAAAACATTGACAAATCTATACTAAATGATGCCAGATTGGAAACAGTACTCTATTCATAGAAGTGCGCCATTACCACCAGCACCACATTCTTTTCACTATTATTGGTTTTTATTTCAGTAGCCAGGTCAAACATAGCTTCTGATGAAATCTTTTTGATCAGGCTGAAGAATTTGGTATTACAGAGAAAGAAATATCTCTAAATCATGTGTCATGGCCATATTTTGAAAGCTATTTTCTTGTTGTGATTTGCCTTCACTCTTTGGCTATATTTATACCACTTTGATGACCAAAATTGAAGTACACACATTATTGCAATCACTTAATCACTCAATTGACTCATGCTAGAAAACTCCCCCTACCCCCTATTCCTCTGCCCCACCAGTATTTATTTATTTATTTTATTAAATTTATATTACCGCCCATCTCCCCTGTCGGGGACCCTGGGCGGTTCGCAATAAAACATAGTTAAAAAAGATAAATATAAAATTAAAAAAAGGTAAAGGTTCCCCCCGCACATTTGTGCAGTCGTGTCCGACTCTAGGGGCCGGTGCTCATCTCTGTTTCTTAGCCGAAGAGCCAGCGTTGTCCGAAGACGCTTCCACGGTCATGTGGCCGCATGACACGCGTGGAACGCTGTTACCTACCCACAAAAGTGGTACCTATTCATCTACTTGCATTTGCATGCTTTCGAATTGCTAGGTTGGCAAGAGCTGGAGCTAGTGCGGGAGCTCACTCCGCACGCAGGGCTAGGGATTTGAACCTCCGAACTTGTGATCTTCCGATCGACAATCCTGGTGTCTTACCCGCTGAGCCACCACGCCCCTTAAATACAAAATTACAATATAATAAATAATATAAAATCCAAGTATAAAATATGTTAATGATCTAGAGATTTTCTGGAGAATAGCTGGGTAGAAATATTTTCAGATAATTAAAATGTGGTTGGGCATGTTTGCAAGATGAGACAAGTAGAAATGGTTGGGCAGTGTACAATAGCATGCTTATTTATTCCTGTGTGTTAATGTTTGAATGGAACGACACTGTTGGCATGAATTGCCGAGGGATCAGCCCTTTGAGGTAGGACAGGTCAGGAAACAGACAATGCAAGGACTACTGGAACTCTACTTTATTAATGCAGGCTATAATAACACAATCTTGAAACCCTGTCAGAATTCCCCTTTGAACCCAAACAAACAAACAAAAACAATTAGTATAATATGATCTAAAATTGATTTAAAATGAAAATACTAAAATAAATTGCAATAAAATAATATGTTAAGAAATTCTAAAGCTAAGTGATGGGGTGGCGTATTGTGCAGACGGTAGCAAGAACTGGGCAACCTGGGAGGATATTTTTGGGTCCTTGTCCGAAAGAAGTAGCATTAAATAGAAATCACACTCCCTGCCTGGAAATTTCTTCAATAACGGATATATAAGGATCTGTCTAGAGTCCTTATATAGGGAACAGTATAACAACATATGGCATAGGAGTACCCTTAAAACGTCCAAAAAGGACTGCTGAGGGCAGTGCGTCCAGCCTGGCTAAAGTGAAAGCTTTACGAAATTTCAAAATTGTGATGGATGATAAATAAGAAGCTGGAACGGACCCTTCTGGAAGAAAATGACAGATATTAGGGTGTAGCACCTTACTTAAATTTGTTTGGAGATCTATATCTTAGATTCGCTGTTTCAGGGCAGTTCTACTCCAATTCTCTCTTATAGCCTGCTGTTTCTTTATCTTTAAGAGATCTTTATATATATATTTTTGAATCTTAAGTAATTTTGAGGCACTTGCAGAATTTTCCTGTCGAAAGGAAGTTATTGCGTTTAAGAGAGCCTTTTTGGCTTTAATGCAGTCATTATCATACCAAGATTTGGATCTTTTATGTGCATAAACACAATTAGCTGTTGTAAATCTTGGGGGCTTGAAGATTAACAATAATTGATTGATATAGCGCTATTACTTGTTCATATGAATCAGATGAGCAAATTTGGGTATGCATTTGAAGCAGGGGCTCTGAGGTCAAAATTCCAGACATAATTTTAGCCAGATCTTGAGACCATTTATTTTGTACTTGCCCCTTCACTGTAATGTCAGTGGGGCAGTGGGCTACTTCTAATGATTCGAGATTGATTTTAGAATCAAAAAGACAAATTAGTGGAAAGTGGTCACTATCGGGGCGAGTTCCAATATAAAAGTAAGCTATATGACATACAAAGTTCCGGGAAATCATAATATAATCAACTACACTGGCCCCATTTGGGCGCCAGAATGTAAACTCCCCTTTTAAGTCACCCCTAACAGTGCCATTAAGTATAACTAGATCTAAACTGTCCACAAATTGAGCCAAACGAAATCCTGCAATATTACAATTTTGGTCTTTGAACCCTCTTATAAGCAACAGAATCAAGCTGGGGCAGAAAAATGACAAAACAGGGCAGGGTACTCTTGAGTTTCTTTCTCACCTGCTCTTCCTTCCCAGGGTTAAGTTAACATTTTCTTAACAGTTCTAGCTTTCCTGCGTCAAGGCTATCTCCATACTCCTTTATGAGAGGCAAGAACCCCTGGTTCTCCAGATGTTGCTGAAGTACAACCCCCAGCAGCCTTAGGTAGTGTGACCAATATTGATTACTTGTAAATCGCCCCAAGTAGACCAGTATACCTATCCATCTTGGCATCTCCTGAAAAGCTAAGAAGGGTCAGATCTAGCTAGTATTGGGATAGGAAACCACCAGATGAATTCCAGTGCTGAAGACCAGACTAGAAAGTGTTGAAAAAAGCCACGAGGAGTTATGAACCAGTTCTGTCTTATAACTAAAGTAAATGGACGAGACGTTGAGCTGGACTTGAAGATTTTACTTTATTAAAATCCCATGTGATTTATTGTACCCAACTCCAAGTAGACCAGGAACTCTAGTAAATGATTAGTTTATTTGGCATTGGGAATAGCCCAGATTGCCTGTGCAATCCGTGTTAGCATGCCATGCATCTGTGACTTAGGCAAGAGATGTGCTAATCTAAGTTTGGTGCCTGAAGGCCTGGCTTAAATGACACCCTTGCACTTGGAATGCAACCTGGGTGGCTTTTGCTGTGTTTCCTAGGTTATGCTTAAAGTGGAGCTTAATGTATTCCTTGGCTATTTAATAGAGACCACTAAAACACACACAGGGTGAAATTTACCAGTGCTGTCTCAGCTGCAGGATGCACGTGGTTGTCTGTTAGATCACCAAAGCGGGGAAGTGTTCTTTGGTTTCACGCCTTGCTCATTTTCCAGTAAAGTTTGCTTCACCATGACTTGCTAAAGAGTCTGGATGCTTTAATACAGCAGAGTTGTTCAAAGGCTTTTTCACAATGTGGAAAGGTCAAACGTGTACAGATTGCATAAATTATTAGCATTGTTATTTCAGTGAAAACAGGGTCCTTACGTTGAATATTGCAGAAAAAGAGCTGGTGATATAAATATTGATTGTAGTGTTTGGAATCTCCTCCTGAAAGACAGTTGGGAAAACTGTATTAGTAATTGTCTATGCCAGCCTTTCTCAACCTTTTGACTCTGGAGGAACCCTTGAAATATTTTTCAGGCCTCTGGGAACCCCTGCACATTCAGGCTCAGATATAGGCCAGAAGTTACAAAATTATTATATTCGTTTCATATGTAGGCCTCTATATATCCATTAACAGTGTTCTTAAACTAAAAATAAAGAATGAAACTTACCTCTTTAATGTGAAGTTGCCCGAATTGGAAATAATTTTTTAAATAAATTGTGATCTCTCAGGGAACCCCTTGTGACCTCTCGTGGAACCCTGGTTGAGAAACCCTGGTCTATACTATGAATCAGGAAATGTCTGCAGCATAGTGGTTAAGGCAACGGGGTAGAAACCAGGAGACTGAGAGTTCTAGTCCCGCCTTAGGCACGAAAGCCAGCTGGGTGACCTTGGGCCAGTTCCTGTCTCTCAGCCCTAGGAAGGAGCCAATGGCAAACCAGGAGACTGACAGTTCTAGTCCCGCCTCAGGCATGAAAGCCGGCTGGGTGACCTTGGGCCAGTCCCTGTGTCTCAGCCCTAGGAAGGAGCCAATGACAAACCAGGAGACTGAGAGTTCTAGTCCCGCCTTAGGCATGAAAGCCAGCTGGGTGACCTTGGGCCAGTCCCTGTGTCTCAGCCCTAGGAAGGAGCCAATGACAAACCAGGAGACTGAGAGTTCTAGTCCCGCCTTAGGCATGAAAGCCGGCTGGGTGACCTTGGGGCAGTCCCTGTGTCTCAGCCCTAGGAAGGAGCCAATGGCAAACCACGAGACTGAGAGTTCTAGTCCCACCTCAGGCATGAAAGCCGGCTGGGTGACCTTGGGCCAGTCCCTGTGTCTCAGCCCTAGGAAGGAGCCAATGACAAACCAGGAGACTGAGAGTTCTAGTCCCGCCTTAGGCATGAAAGCCGGCTGGGTGACCTTGGGGCAGTCCCTGTGTCTCAGCCCTAGGAAGGAGCCAATGGCAAACCACGAGACTGAGAGTTCTAGTCCCACCTTAGGCATGAAAGCCGGCTGGGTGACCTTGGGGCAGTCCCTGTGTCTCAGCCCTAGGAAGGAGCCAACGGCAAACCAGGAGACTGAGAGTTCTAGTCCCGCCTTAGGCATGAAAGCCAGCTGGGTGACCTTGGGCCAGTCCCTGTCTCTCAGCCCTAGGAAGGAGCCAATGGCAAACTAGGAGACAGAGTTCTAGTCCCGCCTTAGGCATGAAAGCCAGCTGGGTGACCTTGGGCCAGTCCCTGTCTCTCAGCCCTAGGAAGGAGCCAATGGCAAACCAGGAGACAGAGTTCTAGTCCCACCTTAAGCATGAAAGGCGGCTGGGTGACCTTGGGCCAGTCACTCTCTCAGCCCAACCTCACAGGGTTGTTGTTGTGGGGAAAATAGGAGGAGGAAGGAGTATTAGGTATGTTTGCTGCCTTGAGTTATTTATAAAAATAATAAAGGTATAAAAATTGAATGAATGAATGAATAAATAAATAAATAAATTGTGCTATAAACTTGTTCAGCCAGCTCTCCTCCTGCATTAAGAGAGTAATGCTGGTGTATATTACATCACAGTACATAATGTGTGTCAGGAATCATCAACCTTTTAGGAGTGGTGGGCACATTTGGAACTTTGAGAATTTACTTATGTTGACGACGAAAAATGGCTTTGTTTTGCAGTATGCTAACTTCCCAATTTTTTAAAATACAAATATATTTCTTTAAGATGTGAAAAGTCTGGTGGGGCAGGAAATCTGATAGGCACCAGGGGAGGTGTCTGAAGAGTGTTTTAATACCCCTGGGAATGGTGCAGAAGACTCTTGGTATATGGCCAGGGCTTGGAACTCTTGGGCATGCAATGCACATGCTTAGTGATGTGTCCTGAACACAGTCTGGGTGCATCTGCTAAAGTTTTTGAGACTTTTTTGAAACTCTGTTCTGTGATTGGGGCCACTGTTTTAGATGAGGTGAGCCCCTGGTCCGTTTCCCCCCAAAGCAAAGTACACCCTATTACCATGTTCCCTTGGCAATGCAGAAGTATGGGGTAGAATTTGGTATACTCCTTCTATTTCTGATTTCCAAGTATGGATGCTGATACTTAGGCAGCTTGATCAATGTCATCCATGCCTAAAGAGATATCAGCAGAGCTCCAGATTTGCTACAGCTCTCAAAATTGGGGGAAATGGGAAATAACATGGTGGATCTTCAGCATCTGGCTGACTTTGAGCTCATAAGCTAAGTAGGGTTGGCCTAGCTTAGGACTTGGATGGGGGTCCACAGCGAATCCCAGAACTATAAAGCTAGACAGATAAGAAGGCATTGGCAAAACATCTCTGTATTGTTGCCTAGAGTCTACATGTGTCTATAGAGTTACCATTCAGCTTGAAGGAGATTTTTTTATCCTAAAGGAGTGATTAATTGGTTGGCTTGAATATAGAACATGCTATTGTACTTTGACCCCTATTGGCCGGGTTCACATTTCATGCTAAGCCACGGTTAAGTAGGATGTATGCAGGATTTCCATACCAGGTAGATCCTGGCTGCTATTTTTAAAAGAGATCTATAGGCTTAAAAAAAAATGAAACACCGCATATTTGTAAACCTGATATTCTTTCATTTATTCTCTGTGATTCATTGGTAATACTGTGCAAACAATTGAATATAAACCTGATCCTTATTATGAAACAAAGTTTGAACTGCATAGCTTGGCTTGAAACTTCCCAAGGGTATGGGGAGGACTTCCCTATCTTCAAGATCCAGGATGAGAAATGAAAGTAGCACATCCTGTCTCATCTCTCTGTTGTCTTCCCCCCCCTCCCTTTCTGGAATTAAATAAACTGTAAGAGGAAAACGTTCTGAGTTGCATCAGAAGCCTGCCTTGGCAGCCACGGTCTTGTCAGTAAAAATGCTTTAAAATCACTGTAGCAAAGAAGGGCATTCATTTGAGGCCACAACAGCTGTAATTGAGGGGGTTGTTGTGTAACTGGAATACCTGAAGTGGAATTTAACATCCACTGCCTTTGTGTCTGTCTCTATCACTTGGTACAATGGATTCTTTTTCCCATCTCAAAGTATCCACCCTTTGGGGGAAATCCAACTTGGTTGCACTCTTCAAATGAATCTTTTTTCCCCTCCCTTTGAAGATTATGCAAACATGTCTCCACTCTACCACCACTCCAGGATGGACTGTTGAGGTCTACAAAGGAAAGCCAGGAAAGAATTATAAGTGCAAACCAAAGCTACAGCACTCTCAATAGTTTTTATTAAAAGATTTTACATACATAATAAGAAATACATTCAAAGGAAAAAAAATAAAGTAAATGTGAAAAAGAAAAAAGAAAAGACGAAACAAAGAAGAAAGGAGAAAGAAAAGAGAAAGAAAATAGAACAGAACAGAAAACTAGATAGATAGATAGATAGATAGATAGATAGATAGATAGATAGATAGATAGATAGATAGGGCTTCCGATCTTCCTCTCAGCAGTTATGCATACAATTCTAATCAAACCCCTCTCTCTAAGATTACATCATAATTCCCTTCTTTCTATAGCCTATTTTTTCTAATCATAAAAACCATAAGTTACAAAATCAGTTTCTTTTTTATGCAAAAAGCCCATAAGGGGTTTCCAGTCATAACAGCTACAGCAATCTAGACGTGCACCAATTCAAAAGCAAGTATCATTCAGCAGAGGGAGTAATGGTGGGAGTAGATTGGATTAATTTCATTAAGGAGAACATTCACTTTTGGTTGCATGAGTTGCCAGCGGCTTGCACAATTTGTGGCGTGTGTGTGTATGTGAGTGGGTCCAGAATTGCTGAGTATGTGCACTGACTAATGTTTTCTGGCAAGCCTCTTAGGAATGATTATGTGCATTTCCCATCACTGTTTGCGGGGAAACATTTGGGACTAGGAATTCAAGGCAAATCCTTGGCCCTGCTATGGGATTACTCCAAACTCATTGTCAGTTCCGGGTTTTTACTTCTGATCGTTGGTTGTGGTGGTTTTGTTTCCCTGATTTAGATTTAGATTTCCTATCACGGAGTGCTTCATGAAGTCTCCCACTTTTGAGTCTTTTTGAGGTGTGTGTGGGGGGCAGTATCTTGTCTCCTGGCCATCAAGAGAAAGTGAGAAAGATGACGAGGTCTGTAATAAAACAAAGCAGTGGATAAAATCCAGACAAATGTGAAATCAGATGGTAGAAGAGCTCTCAACTTGCTCTTTATTTAGAAGACCAAGAAGCAAATGAAAGAAGAGATAGCGGTAAATAGTCTTGGTTGGGTTGAGGGTTGCAGCTAAGCCTCTTGACCTCCCATGATGTTGTGATGTCAGCGGAAGGGTTGTATTTCCCATTTTTACGGAGTAGGAGTGGGAGACCCTTTAGAGACAAACTGTTTCCACTTGCAACCATAAAATCGGTGCAAAATTGCACAACCAGAATTTAGCCAGTGTGCTAAATTTAGATATTGGGGGAACCACAAATGAGGTGTTGGGGGCACCTGTGGTCGGCAGGTTACCCACCCGTTTAACAGTTTGCTTTGGGCAGTGGAGAAGAAAATGTCTTTGCCCCCCCCTCGCCCCAAATATTGCATGTCTGTATGGGACTGAAAGCACCTGCCGTCTTTCCGTGTAAATGTTTTGGGGAGATGGGGCACCCTTTTTTTTCAGGGGTACTCTTAGTTTTGTTCTATAGTTCCATCAACACTGCAATATGTTGGTGTAAAAATTAATATAACTTTCGGGATCCTCTTCTGAATTTTGTCATTCCACCCTCACCCCCCCAGCAGTTTTGTTACATTTTTCATTTATGGTAAGTTTTAAAGCATAAATTAACATTTCAGTGACTTTCCCTGTGTCCCACTTAGTCTACTTCTGAATCCCACTTGTGGTATGCATCACATCAGTTAAGAATCACTGCTTTATAGGTCAGAATCCAGACCATAAGCTTGTTACTCCAGAGTCTGTAATGTTGGCTTAAATGTACAGGGTACCAAATTGCTTGTTCTTTTTCTTTAATCTTCTTGCAAGATATACCTCAGCCGTGATGTCTTGCAGCCTGATTTTTAAAAGTTTTGTGCGGGTGGTGTGTGCAGTGTTTCAAATTTGAATCATCTTGCATATAAAGCACCCCTTGTATTCATTTTGAAACAGTGGTGTCAAGCGCGAAACACATGTCTTGCATTTGAAATGGCCTGGATCATTTTGGAAGAGTTTCAAGCTCAAAATGGATCTTATAGAGCTGTCCAACTTTGAAATAAGTGATGAGAGTTGGCAGATAATAATTGTGCAAAAGAAAAATGTTTTGATGCAGATTGACTTCTTTCGGATGGAAATTATCCTTTGCACATTTGCATAAGGAAACATTCCAGTTGATTTTTTTCTGGAAATCTCCCATCACTACTTTGTGAGTATTTTTTCTACATTGTTAATATCAGAAATCTCTCAGCTTTGTCAAATGCTCTTTTGAGATTTTTTGAGCCGTAAATCAGCTATTAATTCCACATGGTGTTTAGTTCGGAACAGAACAATTTAATTGGGCAGTGTATTGTACACTCTGGGCAGTGTACAATAAAACCAAATAAAATAGAAAATACAATATTGTATCATAATTATAAAAAAGGGAATAATAGAAGAAAGTCCAATAGACTTTACCAGGATTCTATAAATCTACTACCAGTTGTGTCTCTTAAAACATGAGCAACAGATTTTAGTGCATTATAGTTTCATTGAATTTTCTTGTATTTTATTGACAAACTGCTTCGTGATTTTTGTTGATGTAAATTAAGAAATAGGTGTGTTGCTCATGTTTACACGCAGAACTAATTTGTGGCCTTTAGACGCTGCATTTATCTCTCTATGAGGGTAGCAATGTGAGGGTTGGTTTTTTTTTTCATTTTAAACAGTGAATTCATATTCATGAAGAGATGTTTATCTCTTGGTTGAACAAGATCTTCTTGCTTTGCCTTAACTTTCCGACATTACATTGTATGTTATGTGTTTTGAAATGTCCCTTTGAGGTGGCAGAAAACAAAAATCAGAAACAAAACTCCAAACCCCATTGAAACACCCCCCCCCAGCCAGATGAATAGAACCTAAAGTTGTGTAGAAAATGGGATTAAGAGCATGTAACTTGAAGAGCTTTGAGTGGTCTATTTGCATATACTAGCACCTTGGAATCCGCTTTCATAAGTACCCCCAGTTACACATGTTTTGCTTATGTAATGTGGATTGTTGACTTTGTGTTGGTTAAATAACCTTTCTCATTGAGCTTAATGCCAGATGAGCTATTTGAAAACTGGATGGCCTCTACCGAGAGGCATTTTTGAACTTATCTAATGTACAGGTCTTTTGATAATATCAAAAAGCCTTGGCCTCTAGAATTTATTGTGATGTCATCTGAACATAGGTATAAAATTGCAGAGCAGCTGTTTTGAATTGTATGGCTACCACTTTAGATGTGTCCAGTGAATAACTTCATGCTAAGGGGTTTAAGTTTAAGGAGTAAGGGGGCGTGGTGGCTCAGCGGGTAAGATGCCAGGCTTGTCGATTGGAAGACCGCAAGTTCAGAGGTTCGAATCCCTAGCCCCACGTGACGGAGTGAGCTCCCGCACTCGCCCCAGCTCTTGCCAACCTAGCAATTCGAAAGCATGCAAATTCAAGTAGATGAATAGGTACCACTTCGGTGGGAAGGTAACAGCGTTCCGCGTGAGTCATGCCGGCCACATGACCGTGGAAGCGTCTTCGGACAATGCTGGCTCTTCGGCTAAGAAACAGAGATGAGCACCGGCCCCTAGAGTTGGACACGACTGCACAAATATGTGGGGGGAACCTTTATCTTTTTAAGGAGTTTATAGCTAATGTGCTAGAACTAGATATGTGAGGAAGCCATTGCAGCAAGAGTAGGGAGTGTAGTGTGCATGGGGATACTCAGAGGAACTGCCTTTTATTTTTAGCAAAGGTGAACAAATCTATGGACCCCTGGATATTGCTAAACTACAACTTTCAGTAACTCTAGCCAGCATGGCCACTGGGATGTATAGTTCAGCAATATCTGGAGGGTTGCAGGATCTTCACAGGAACCAAGAATTCTGGGTGTTCTCCAAACAAAACAGAATTTATTTATTTATTTATTTATTTATTTACCTACCTACCTACCTACCTACCTACCTACCAACCAACCAACCAACCAAATAAATTTCTTCACCCATCTCATATAGCAACGACTCATACACACAAAAAAAGACTGTGGCCAGAGTGGAACAAACCAAAGTTCCTGGTTAGTAAATAGTGATCAACAAACCATGAATAGTATGGAATTCTTTGCTTTTGTTTACATGTTCCTGTCATTGTAGCAAATCAAGCAAGAGTGATCTTGTGAGATTATTATTCAGAATTTTTGTGACATCCAAATGGAGCAACGCCTTTCCACTTAGAACTATTATCATATTTTCTTGAAAGTAAAGCAATTCCTGAATTCTCTCTACTCCCAAAATAGGAAAAACACATTGCAAACACTGTTAAGGATTCTATGCAGTGCTGAATTTCCTACCTACGATGGCAACTTCCAACTGAAACCAATCTTGGAGATCTCCCTCTTCCCACAATAAATATATACAGGTGACACACTTGTTGATGTATTTGCATATATGTATATATATGCCTTCTGGAAATCACATCTGCCCAAAAAGGGCAGGGCCATGACAAACATTGTACTAAAAACTACTAATTAAAATTAAATGCCTATAAAATAAGGTACCCGGTGTATAAAATTAATTGATATCTCTTCTGCATATACTAACTATTCTCTTGTTCTTAAACAAACCACCTGCACATACAGAAGGACACCGCACTTGCACAAAAACACACCAATTCTTCTTTCCCACAAGAGCAATGAAGAAGAAGTTAAAAATGGATTACAAAGAAGGAGGAGAAAATTATGGAGATGATGGGAAGGAAGGGGATAACTCTAACGGGGGAGGAAAGAAAAGGGAGAAGAGGCTTTATGGAAAGGGTTAACCTTCACCAGGTGAACAGTCATTTGCATTTCTACCCTTCCCCCTCCCCCATTCACAATTATTTGGGTGGAACATACTTGCCTGTTGGGTTAATATGGTGTAATTGTTTAGTATCCAGTGCCAAGAAGCCATGTAAGGTAAAGGTCCCCCCCCCTGCACATTTGTGCAGTACTCTAGGGGCTGGTGCTCATCTCCGTTTGTTAGCCGAAGAGCCAGCGTTGTCCGAAGACGCTTCCACGGTCATGTGGCCGCATGACGCGCGCGGAACGCTGTTAATAAATTAATAAATTAAATTTATTTGTTAATAAATTTAAGCAATGTAGACTGGCATTATTTGCAGTCTTTGGGATGTAGTTCAGAAGAGCGGTGAAGACCCGGCTCTTCACCCAGACTTTTGGTGAGGAAGAGTGAGATCCCTCACTTCATCTGTCTGGTCTGTCACACTTGCCATCTTTTATTGATTTTATTCTGGAGTCCCCTCTTGAAATCACTGGCATGGTTTCTTTCCAGTTTTAAGGTGAAAAGATTGTCAACTTTTTGTATAGACTGTAGAAGAGAATCAACGGCCTTGCCCATTTTTTATCGTTGCTTCACCCACTGTCACTTTCACCTCTTTTCTTCAAAAAAGGTTATCACAAAGGGCTTAAAAACCTAACACAGAGACACATACACAGACACACACAATGCCATTTTTCTGGAGGGTCAGATACTGCTAATATGTGCAGATGTTAAGATGTTGGTGGAGAGGTTGTAGATAATTGCTTAACTTGGCTGCAAAGCTTATCATCACGGGACAGATGCAGAGCAGACAGCAACAACCAAGTGTGTTATGTGAGATGATTGGGTTTTCCTCTCCCACCCTCAATTTGAGAAGCAGATTACTTTGCTGAGGCTTAGGTACTACATTCTTTATTCTCCTTGCTGTTTCCCTCAAAGCCAATTCATGAGCTAACACCACCATGCAAAGGTGACTCCGTTTCCAGGGGCAGACTGTTGCAAGGATGAAAATGAAGAGGAAATGAGTGCCACGCCCAGTTTAGTCACAAGGAGCTTTACGTAAAATAAGCTCTTCAGTTTGTTTACGCTGTTAGGAAAAATGACTGTGTCTGAACAGAGATGTAAAGTTCAACTAACATCAAGAGCTCATAAAGAAATTTTTCCTTCTGTAAGGATGGAGAATCCAGAAGCAATGGACTGGATACTCCACCCTTACACAGGATAAAATAAGGAGATGCAAGTAGATGAATAGGTACCACTTTGGTGGGAAGGTAACAGCGTTCCGCGTGCATCATGCGGCCACATGACCGCGGAAGCGTCTTCGGACAACGCTGGCTCTTCGGCTAACAAATGGAGATGAGCACCGGCCCCTAGAGTCGGACACGACTACACAACTGTGCAGAGGGAACCTTTACCTTTACCTTTATAGTTTTAACGGCAAACATCTTCAGTTCTCTCTTCCTCAGCTTTACTATCCCATCTCTGTGATCCAGTAATACCAAGCCAGGACCTCCTTCATAGGATCAGAAAGCTCCTGCTGGGCTTCTAGTAAGGGGGTGCTCATCAGTATCAATTCTTACTGAGCAAGTAGATTGCCCCCTTACTTTTAATGTTCCAGGATGCCCCCAAATCATAAGGACTAGAACTTTAAGGAAGTGAGGTTTATTTTAAGTGTGTCTATTGAGATATTTACGGGGTTGCTCATCTTTCATTATAATAAATTATACAGGAAATGCTTAAAAACCAGACTGTAAACCGCCCTTAATGCGGTTCTTTAATTTGCTTTACGTTAATGATTTAAAACTTATATTATCTTCCACTCAATTGTAGGGGTGCGTGTGTACACAAACACATAGGCACAAGCTGTTTTTGATGGGATTTGCCAAGTGAAGAATTTTGGCAGCTGGCAAATTGGTATTTATTTGCTGTAATTCCTCCACTGCATTTTCTGAGGATTTAGCGCCGACAAAATGATTTTTGGGATTAGATTTGCCTGTTTTTTAGGCTTTTGAAATAGATGGTTACGTTGAAGTGGGATTTGCTAGATTTGGGTAAGTGAGAAGCCTGGGATTTATGCCTGGCTGTTTCACTTAGCAAAGCATTATGAGACACGAGGAAGAACTTTTCTTTCTTGAGCAGAGAGCTTGAAATTGCAAAGAGAGGATGCCTGGCTCTGACGGTGCATGGACTGTAAACTGGAGGGCACTCCATCCACAGAGAGGCTGAAGGAATTCCACTTGAGTAGATCTGCTGGACTTCACTTGAATTTTCAAGTTCAGCAGTCCAAGCCCAGATCAGTAGATAAGTAACTGACATGATTATTAAACAGCCATCTAAGCTAGGGTTAGGATTAGTGACTTGAAACTAGCTAAGAAGCTATTTCTTTCTTGCATTGTTACCTTTACCTAAGAACTGCGATACCCAGGATAATGGGATATCTTAGCTGTAGCTTATGGTCCAAGAATTAGGTTAGATCAGAGCTTTCCAAACTTTTCATGTTGGTGACACACTTTTTAGACATGCATCATTTTGCGATGCACTCTTACAGCAGGGCATCATTTCGCGACACACTCTTACAGCAGGGCACAAGGCAGGCACTAGGACCTGCGCGGAATCACAGCAGGTTTGGAGACAGCAAGGCACAAGGCGGGCACTAGGACCTGCGTGGAATCACAGCAGGTTTGGAGGCAGCAAGGCACAAGGCGGGCACCAGGACCTGCGCGGAATCCTGGCAGGGCAGGTTTGGAGGCAGCAAGACACAAGGCAGGCACTAGGACCTGTGTGGAATCCTTGCAGGGCTTGGAGGCAGCAGCAGCCGCGACACACCCAGACACTGCAGCCGACACACTAACGTGTCCCGACACACAGTTTGGAAAGCTCTGGGTTAGATCTTCGGTTAATGCTTGGAGAGTGGAAAACTTTCAGAGCTGTACATTTTCAGACATGTACAGTACAATGAGCAGAGAAGTGGCAATTAGTTCATTTTTTTTTTTACAGAATTACAGGAATCCTGCATTAGTCAGGTTGATATTAGGCTGTTTGGGACATGTCCGGTCAGACATCTGGAGATTTTCAGGCATCCAGCTTGGGTTTAAATCACGCCAGTCATTAGTCCTGTGTCATCCCATGCTCTGATGTTTTTGAATCAACAAGAGGTGGAGAAAGGATTGCCTTAAATCTGGTAGGCCAATCCCTGCTTGATGCAGGAAGCTTAGGGCAACAGCATCTGTCATGGATGATAGTTCTGTCTCTGCTTGAAAAAAATTAGTCATTGTGTTACTGTTAAAACAACTATTAAACTCTCTCCTGACATCCTGCTGAAATCTACACTTTCTGTTTAAGCCTTTTAGAATGCATCTTGCATTTGGGGGCAGCAGAAGACACATCTAGGTTGTATTGTAAAGGATAACCCTTATCTGAAGTTGTCTTGCTCCCCATCCCCATTCTTGTTCCCCAGGATAAATATATCCAACTCCATCAAGTCCTTGAAATACTTGTTTCCTATATTTTCCACACTCTTTGTTGGTACTTTTTGCATTTGTTCTGCAGCATAGACTTTACAACCAAGGCACAGGAACCTAAGGATAGCCAGATTGGATCGGGTCAAGACCTATCTTAGTCTTAGTTTGCAAGCAGGAGATGGGGGCATGTTCTCCTCCTTCTCCCACCATTGTTCCCCTGGAGGCATACTGCCTCCAACTTATAGGCAACATTGATTCTCAGGACTAATAGTGTTTGATATACTTGTCCTCCGTAAAGTTATGCAGTCCAGTTTTAAAGATGTCCACATGAGTATGTCCATTACCATGTCTTGTGGTAAGGACTTCCACAGGTTAATTATGTACTGTGGGAATCATTTTCTTTTGCCTTGTCTTAAATCTCCTTCCTTTCCAATTTTGGTACTCAGAATTGAACAGAGCACATCAGAGAACATCATGTGTATAACAAACCATGAAAGCTTGGAGTCCAGTTACATTAGAGATGGATTTTTCTAGGCTGTTGGCTGGGTTCATACACAAAATTGGCTTGGCTTGCCCAGCGTGACAGGAGCCTTTAGGAAGTGTGACAGTCTGATAATATACTACATAAATAAACAACTGTCATCACCATGATTTATAAGCCACCATGGCTGCATGCCCACATCATACAAAGCCATGTTTTTAACTATAGTTTATGTCCAATGTACAACTGAATTAGTAGAATTGAATTAACACATCATGCTGTCATAAGCTATGGTCTATATACTGTACCCTCACATAACACGCTAAGCCAAAAGTAAGTTTAGTGCAAACTTAATGTAATAATCATTTGTTCCTCTCTCCTCTCCTCTCCTCTCCTCTTTTCTGGCACTAAGCAATTTTTTAAAAACAATTCTCCCAGATATTTTAAGGCTTTTTTATAGCTTGTAATTCTATACTTCAATTTATATTACTGAAATATTGAAAAAAAGTATACTCTTTATAATAGGGGACCTGGTTTTTGTGAGGTATTAATTGAAATTAATATATATTTTTGTGCTGCTTTTAATTATTTTTATATATGTTGCCAAAATATGGCCATTGGTTTATGTTTTGATTGTTTTCACTGTTTGCTCTGAACATCTGAACATTTTTTCCTTATGCCTGGGACTGGATTCTCCAAAGGCCATCATTTTATATTTTAATTTTAAGCTGATTTTCTTTTATCTCCTTCCAAGCTGAGTGGCACTTTGGAATGACTTGGGTATGATTATCGTGAAGTATTTATAAATCTCATAAATAAACACTTCCTGTGGCTTGTAAACTGTGGTTCTTGTAATGTAGCCTAGCATTGCTGTAGCCTACTTTTACTGCTACATTGCATTGCTTACTCATGGTAGACTAACCTGTTCATTCTATTTTTTTTCTGCATAAACAACAATCCGTTTGATTCTCAATTGCATTTTGTTTCAATCCAGATGTCAAAGAGATTTTGAATGTTCTTCTTGACTTCTGTGTTGTTTAAGTGACCCTTCCAATTTTAGGTCACCTGTAGACTTGGTATGGGTGCCTTTCATCCCCATCCTTGACCTCAACAGTGATATATACTAGACCAGGAATATAGTTTGTTGTCTGGCACCACACTTGTCTAATCATTTCAGTCATCCTTGTGAGTTTTCCTTGGCTACAATATAGAAGTGGTTTGCTATTGTCTTCTTCTAGATTTGACTTTGGAGTTTCTTCTCCCTGGTAGATTGGTTTCCCTCCTGCTTATAGGGCCTCACCTGCCCTCCGCCTGCAATAGATTAAGTTGCCCCCTCCCTTTTCCACCTTAGCAGCAAAAGTGGCCCTCTCAGGAGGTCGTGCTCCTTTTAACGTTGGGTCTCAGGATCTCTAAAGCTGCTGAGCTCTTCCACCAAGTCAAGGTGGTAACCCTTTGCTGCAACAAGAAGAAGTTGCCCCATTCATAACTTGTGGTGGCACAGCTCTATGAAGGTTTGCTGTTCATTTTAATGTAGAAGGACTAAATTCTTGGATATAAAGATTTGTTTTTACTGTACCAGAAGATCTCTTTTTCTGGTTAGCGAGTGCCAGTTTGTGTAAGTACGTGTGCCTGGGTCTGGATTCTCCAAAGGCCATCATTTTATATTTAAATTTTAAGCGGATTTTCTTTTATCTCCTTCCAAGCTGAGTGGCATTTTGGAATGACTTGGGTATGATTATCGTGAAGTATTTCCTAACCTCATATCTCCACTCTGATTGTACAGTAGGTAACTTTCTTCATCCGATGGGTAATTCAGTAATTGCTGGACAAAACAATTATCCCAAAGTAGAGCCCACGTTGACCGGGGAGGATGGATGCTGTGGTTGAATACATCTGGACAGCCTTTCTCAACCTTTTGACCCTGGAGGAACCCTCGAAATATTTTCCAGGCCTCGGGGAGCCCCTGCACATTCAGGCTCAAATAGAGGCCAAAAGTTACAAAATTATTGTATTCGTTTTAATGTGTAGGCCTGTCTATATGCATTAACAGTGTTCTTAAAAATAAAGAATGAAACTTACCCCTTTAATATGAAATTTCCCAAATTTGAAATACTTTTTTAAATAAATCATGATCTCCCAGGGAACCCCTAGTGACCTCTTGTGGAACCCTAGGGTTCCACGGTACCCTGGTTGAGAAATCCTGCATCTGGATGATTCCATGTTTGGGTTATTTATCAAATGATGTGTGTCTCAACCCTGTAGGACTGTTTGTGTTCCTCCGTTCTGAAAAGTGTCTGCTCTCCCACTTGGCTTCCTCTTTTTTTAGCAGAGGTTGCTCCTGTTTCTTCAAAAGCCCTTGGTAATGAATTCTGGGGAAAGCTCTTTGTGTTTATTGATGTGTGCTTTGACATCCTTAAAGAATGAAAACATTGGTAAAGAACAACTTTCCTTGCAAAACCCAAACTGATTCTTCCTCATCACGGCTTCTTTCTCAGTATGATAGATGAATATACGTTCTACTTATTTGCTGAGATGGAATTTAAATTCATGGGCCGATAACGTCTGGTCACCCCTGTCCTCAACATTTCTAGATTTAATTTTTTCATCTGTTAGAAAAGTGGCTGATTTGAATAAAGGTTGCCTTTTTTTGTTAAGAAGTAATAATTGCACATCCCTCTTTGTTAACCATTCATGGGTAAGGAGCATCTGAGTTCCACTGCCTTGCTTAGTTCGTGGTTTGACACTTAGCGCTCTCTCTTTCTTACTACTTCCGGGATACAGCTCCCTAGATATACTCCCATCTAAGAAGTATGGGTAGTATTTCATGTGTTGCACTAGGACCAGGGAGACTCAGGTTCAGCTCCATCCTTAACCATGGAAACTCATGGGTGAGTTTTGGCCAATGGCTGTCTCTCAACTCAACCTTCCTCATGTGGTGGTGGTTGGGGGAAAATGTTGGAGGAGAGAATGCTTGTGAAGGAGCTCCTGGTGGAAGGGCACAATGTAAATCATAACTGCGACTTGTAGTAACCAGGGGCTATCTAACAGAGCTTCTCATGTCACAGGTTTGCATTAGAGGTATAACAACTTCTGGCCATTGTATTGCGGCTTAAGGTGGGTATCCACTGTTGAGATCTGCCCCTAAAGCATGCACTGTTCTTCTCCGTGGTTTCCAGTGAAGTAGGTACATATTGACACAAAGGGCCAGTGAACCACTTTGCTGGAGAGGGCACTGCCATGTTGGGCAGGCTTATAGCACCCCCTTCTGGCATGTTGTGGAAGTATGTGCTTAAATGCTTGGCTTTTTAGAAGCTTTCCCCCCCCCCATTGCATTGTGGGAAATAATCACATGCCCTATATTTAATTCATGATTTTTTGATGTTCCACTTAACTGTAACTTCAGTTAAATGACATTTAGCTTTGTCTGGACTCCACCCACTTTTCCCCCCTCTCCCTGCCTACTTTTTCAGTGCCAGTAGGCTCTTCCAAGACTTAAGTATGGCCCCAAAAGTTGTGCCCCCCCCAGCATAGAGCCTCTCTCTTCTCCTATACATCATCTCTCTTTTTTTTCTTGCAGACTCGGATGCAGAGCTTGCAACCCGATCCCAAAGCTCAGTACCGAAGCGTCTTTGAGGCCTTGAGGAAGATTGTCCACACAGAAGGGATCTGGCGGCCTCTGCGAGGAATCAATGTCACTGTCCTTGGAGCCGGCCCGGCCCATGCGTTGTATTTTGCCTGCTACGAAAAAATGAAACGCACTTTAAGTGACATTATTCAACATGGAGGGAACAGCCACCTGGCCAACGGTATATTGACATAACCCAATGGGTGCCATCTTGGTCCTTTGACTCAACTTGCGTACTTTTTCATTTGGTCTGGCATCTTCAGCATGCAATTTCTGCTTCTGGAGAGAAAAAACAAGACGCTTGGAAGACTCCTTGTTTGGCAACCTAGGCGTTCTTGCTACTTCAACCTCTTGTCTATTTCCTACAGGCACCTGCTCAGTGTTAGAGGCACATGTATGAAGAATACCGAAGATACGTAGTGCTCCAGTTCCTCTCAAAGTTAGATGTTAAAGTGTTTTGATCATAAGCACCTCTGATGGGGTCTGGGAAGGAGATGTTCGAAACAGCTTGTCAGTCTAACATGGGCAGCTTTCTAGGAAAATTTGGTTCTTAGATTTTGGGTTTACTTCTCCCCAGAAAATCTATTTTATCACTACTAAATCTTACCAAATTTGGCTGTGCTCTAAAGAACGTAAGTACAAGCTGGCTGGATCACTCCAATCTCCATCTCTAGTCCAACATTTTTATTTCCCGTAATAATCAGCCAGCTGTCTCTAAAAACTTACCAGTCTTTCTCTCCAGCATATGACACTCAAAGGCATACTGGTTCATTAATTGGAATTTCTGCTTTTAGGATCCACGTTGACACTTGTGTGCTTTATGGCAAACTATGTGCTAGAATAAATTCTATAATCTCTTAATCAGCAATTCACAAATTTGCATCTAACTGCATTTCTGTTATCTGCCAATTAACGCAAATAGCTTTCCACTGATTTTTTTGTTTTGTTTTACTTAGATCTTCTTGGCAACGGATGAAATAAGTATGTAGCATGGGGCTAACCTTTAAATGTATGCCTCTAAACTCTTGTTTGCTCAGTGGACACTGAAATCGAAAATGGCACACCTGTCTTGGTATAAGAGATACAGATTTGTAATCTCTTTAAATATGCAGTTAAAGAGATAATTTGTGGCTGTTTCAGAGAAACATTGGCATTTTCCCACTGCACGGCCTGTCTAAAACTAGATTTCTAATGCAAACCTTCAAAGCTGATGATAAAAGTTAGATTTGCATTCCAGCTTCTCAAGGCATACTAATTTCTCTTTCTGTTTTTTCAGCTATTAATACTTATTTAGGCCCTTTTAATTCACTGTAAGGGTTGTTGGAAGAAAAGTGTGGGTACCCAGTGGGTTGCATGATGCCGTGGTTGCTTTGCCATAAACCATGGTGGTCCATGCTGTGGTTGTTTATAGCAAGTTTGTTCCCCTTTTCCTTCAAAGGTCAGCAATAAAATAGGAGTGTTAAGGCTTTACACACTTTTATGAAAGGGGGGGGGGAGAAAACTCTCAAACCACCTCAAACCTGAATTCTGTCCCTGCTCCCTGGACTGGCATTGCAAAGTACTTTACAAACTTTGGACCTCAAAAACTCTGAATTTGACTTTCTTGGTGGGAGAAAGGGTTTCCCCTCCTCCATTGTAAGGGGACAATAGCTGGCATATTTATTCACAATTGCTAGACTGAGGTAGTGCTTATGCCATTGTGAGGTTCAATTTGAAGGATTTTTTTCTGTTTATGTCTGCAGTCAGATTCTACGAGTACAATGTTGAAGCATTGCTTTTAAACGTTGGATGTCATTTTTGATTCAGAGTGGTACAGGTAGTCCTTGACTTATGGCCATTCATTTAGCAACCGTTCGAAGTTACGACGGTGCTGAAAAAAGTGACTTACAGCGGTCCTCATGCTTACGACCACCACAGCGTCCCTGCAGTCACGTGATCAAAATTCAGGCACTTGGCAAGCGGCATGTATTTATGATGGTTGCAGCATCCTGGGGTCATGTGATCACCATTTGCGACCTTCCCAGCCAGCTTCCAACAAGCAAAATCAATGGGGGAAGCCAGATTCGCTTAACAACCACATTATTCACTTAACAACTGTTGATTCACTTAATGACCATGGCAAAAGGGTTTTTAAAATTGGACATGACTCACTTAATGACCACCTCAGTGACGGGAGTTCCAGTCCCAATTGTGGTTGTAAGTCGAGGACTATGTCTATGAAGGTTCTCAGTCATCCAGGTGGAATTGTCTGTAGCTTGAATCATGTCAATTGGATTTCTATTTTCTTATTTTTCCACTGAGAAAATAGAAATCCAGTTGACATGATTCAAGCTACAGATAAGTCGAGGACTACCTGTACTTAATGGAAGAAAGCAATATGGGAAAGGTCTTTGGAATTTTTTATTTATTTTTATTAAATTTATATTACCGAATTTTGCTTTTACTACCATCTCAGCCCATGGGAGTAGCAAGGAAAATCACTAATTCATACTGACTTCCGAGGGTCTCTCCTAAACTAAAATGGTTCGGTGGGGTACGCTGGAGTGTGTGCCACTTTGTCCCTGCTTTGTGCCAAGAGTCTTTTTTGGAATTAAGGATGGCGCTGGAGGCTGTTACTTTGATTTGCAACACACCAACTGCCCAACTTTGTCACTGAGCAAGATGGGATGAAGAGACCGGTGGCATCCAGATGTCCATGAATATACCCAGTGGTGTCTGGGCATCATGTTGGATAGCTCAGTGGTAACATGTTAGGGTCTAAAGTTTGAATTATGTGCCTGGAGCAGGTTATATGTGAGGTGTTCGGCATATTAAGAAATTGGAGTGCTTGCAAAGCATCATCTTCAGTTTGGGGGGATCACTCCCATTTTTTGAAGGTGCTCTTGGGGTGCTGGTCTTCAGAACAGTTGCCTCACTGGCAGAGGCCCTTGGAGGTCAGCATGGATTACTGATTTTTCTGGAGATTTTTCAGGCTGAGATGGTTGTAAACAAGGCATGCATTTAAGACACTCCTTGCCTCACACAAAGTTTTCTTCAGTGTTACTGGTTTAATCTGGAATTACAATTATGGTTTAAACTTGCATAGTTATAACAAGTTGTTTATGTTAATCATGTGTATTTTTCAAGATGTTGCCTGTTTCTCTTCGTTTAAGAACAGTGAATACCACGCAATAATGTGATATTCCTGAAGCTTTCATTGCCTAATGACTTGCCTTAAAAGTCTCTAGCTGGCAAGTTGTCTGAATGCATCTTTTGCAGTGTTTGTGTGTGGAGAAGAGAAAAAACATTCCAACCAATTAGAATAGAGATTCGGATTGCAATCTTTTTTGATATTGCCCTCCAAGAAGTAGGTCACGATAGCACTAATCATTAGTAATCCAAGACTGAAAAGGGCAGGCCCAAGACAAAAAAATGAGTTTGATTTAAGCTACCATTAACTTTAAATTTAATTACAGTTGATATGATTACTCCCCATGTATTTAACCATTTGCCCCTTCTGCAACATCAAGAATAGCAGCAGTTTTTATATGGTTCATCCATAAGGGGGATCAAAAAAAAGGAAATCAAGATGGCATCTGGAACCATACAATTCAGCTGCCATCTTGACATTTTTTGAGCCCCCTCCCTAATGGACACCGTTGGCTACATCTATGGTTTTGGGGAACCACATGTGACCCTGGGGTCTCAGGTTTTACTCCCCTACATTAGAAGTATCATCTGTAATCTCTGCTGTCAAAGTTCACACATCTGTTTGTTCCATACATGAGGTCACAGCCTGTAGCACTCCAACTAAAGGGTCTAGCATCTCTAAGAACCATGGCTGACAGTGAGGGATGCAGGGAGTTTATTGTTTGTTTGTTTGTTTGTTTATTGAATTATATACAATACTAAAACCAATACAAACTTAAGCAGAGAAAAGAGTAAAGAAAAGCGAATAGATAAAGAAAAGGAAAAAAGGTATAAAGAAGCAGCTTCCAATTTTTTACAGCAGTTACAAATTTATCACCTGTCCTCCCTGTTTAAGGTTACATCATGTTTCCTTCTTCCCATATTTTAACTATTCTAATCATCAAATCCATAAATCACTAGTTCATTTTTTTCCATTTTCAGCAAAAAGTCCATAAAGGGTTTCCAGTTACTCATAAATGTACCTATTGCCTTTCCCCTAATCACACGACAATTTTGCCATTTCTACAAATTCTGTCATCTTCACCAACCATTCCTCTGTTGCAGGGAGTTCTTGTTTGAGGTTGTCCTATGGATAGTCCAGAACCATTTTCACTGATGGTTCTGGATTATCCATCAGTGAGAATAGGAATTACAGACTAAATTGTTTGGAGGGGACAAGATTGCCGAAGGTTGGCATAAGTTAATTTATATGGTCATTGAAACGACTGGAAGAATGATGTTTGGGTCTTCCAAAAGACCACAGAGCTGACTACTTTGGGCCTGTTTTTTTGTTTTTCTTTCAAGGATGAGTTTGGAGTTATTTTTGCCAAGTCTGTTATAGGCTGTTATGTTTGAGATTTAACTAGCTGAGGTGAAATAGCCACTGGAAGTTTAATTGCTGGAGATTTTCCAAAGCAGATTAGGTGACTGTAGGTCTTCAAGGCAAGAATGAATGTCTGGATAATCTTGGTGGTGGCCGATTCAATTTTGGTTGCCCAAGCAATGGCATCACTTGGAATTTTGGAAAGAGAGGGAAGGAGATTATTGTTTTATTCCCCAACAGAAATAATTTCAGGTAAAGTTTTTTTCTGGCTGAGGTAGAAAATTTTTAGATTTGTCATCTGCCCTTCCCATCAATGCAGTAATGCAAGATTTATTTAAGCAAGATTAATAATTTGAAGTTGAATACAATTTTAATGATGGGGACTGAGTACTGTTTTCATGCTCAGTATGATTTAAAGGTGCATTAGTGAGATTATGTGTTTTAAAAGTAGGCTGACCATATGTCCCGTTTTGAACGGGACAGTCCCATTTTTTTAGCATTTTTCAACCGTCCTGTCGTTTTGATAAAAATCTCAATTTTGTCCCGTTTTTTAAACCCGGCGGGAATGGCGCAGAAGGAGGATCCGAGCCGGAGCTGCCGATTGGAGGCAGCCCGGAAGAGGAAGCCCTCCCGTCTATCAGCGCGTGGCAAAGGAGGGCGGGGTTTGCAGGCGGGAGCCAATTGCACAGACCAGGGGGCGGGGTTTGCAGGTGGGAGCCAATCGCGTGGACCAGGGGGCGGGGACCCCTGTCTTTTTCATGAATACGGAATATTACACAAGACCCCGTCCCGTTTTGCCATCCCAATGTCCCGTTTTTGTCTCAAGGAAATATGGTCAGCCTATTTAAAAGACATGGATAGTTGACATTTTGACTGAATGATCACTCAGTTTTTTCCATGTATAGGGTCTTGTATAAAAAAGAAAGAAGGATGCAGCATAGCTCTTCCCTGACTTTACGGGGGAAACTCTCAACCCTATGAGCCCTTGAGATGCACACTTAAATTATTTTCTATTAATTAAGATTATATTAGCATTTGTTAATTATTTCTCAGTGCATTAATCTAACAGTTATGGATGAGAGAATTTAAGATCTCACTTCCAATATGGTTTTGCTATCATTACTAAAGCAACTCCAAATACTCTTTGCAGCCATAAAGGGATTATTTTGTCATCTGTTATGATTAGACGCTGAATTCAAATGGTTATATTTCTGGTTATATATAGCGAACTTTTTCTAGCTGCTGTGTCCTTTGAATAATATGCTGAGGGCTTCTCTCCTGGCTGAAAAGTTGGTGAGGTTAGGAAAAAAACATAGTTTCATTTAATGCCAGCTAATATTCTTCCTTTCTATCGCAGTGGAGGTTCTAATTTGATGGCAACTTTTGAAGGAGTTCTGAATGGCCACCAGCAATAATGTAGCTCCAGGTTGTATATCTCTAGCATCTGTAAATCTAGGCAGAATATTCTTTTTAAAAAATTAGAAACAAAACCTTTCATTCTTCCCAGCTATGCTGTTGGTAAGTTCATGGAAGTTTTAGATTTTTTAAAAATCTGTTATTGTAGAGTGTTTCATTTGGTACCTTCAGATTAACAGGTTTTTTTTATAAAAAATATTTGTTTCACGATTGTTAAACCCAATTTATATTCCTTTTGTATGTGACTCTCAGTATGTGCATATCTGTGATGCTGTATGTTCTTTTGCAAATGATTTGCAAAATGATTTGGGGCGTGGTGGCTCAGTGGGCAAGACGCCAGGCTTGTCGATCGGAAGGTTGCAGGTTCGAATCCCTAGCCCCGCGTGATGGAGTGAGCTCCGCACTAGCCCCAGCTCTTGCCAACCTAGCAATTCGAAAGCATGAAAATGCAAGTAGATGAATAGGTACCACTTTGGTGGGAAGGTAACAGTGTTCCGTGTACGTCATGCCGGCCACATAAACGTGGAAGCATCTTCGGACAACGCTGGCTCTTCAGCTAACAAACGGAGATGAACACCGGCCCCTAGAGTCGGGCACGACTGCACAAACGTGCAGAGGGAACCTTTACCTTTACCTCAGTATGTGCATATCTGTGATGCTGTATGTTCTTTTGCAAATGATTTGCCACACATTAGGTTGGTTTCCAAGATGTATAATGGGCCTGGAGGCTGGTGTGTTGCATGCTGTCCATTAAGGGTGTGCCATTTTGTGCACAGAACCAAGGATGGCTTGTCAAAGCTTGCTTTGTGAAAGGGGTATATCTCCATTTCTTCTTTTGCAGGCATGGCTGGCAGCCTGGCTACGCTTCTTCATGATGGTGTCATGAATCCAGCAGAAGGTAATGCTGTTTGGGGCAAGTGGTCCAGTGAGGCTGAGAAGAGGGAAGGGTAATTAAAAATGATTTGAGATATGCTTTATATTGCTCATCAAGGCTCCATATCAGATGTCAGAAGATACAAAGATAATAGATGGGCAGAATATATCTTAAGACCATAGGATTGTAAGAACTGTATAGCAAAAGAAGTCTAGAGATCTCTGATATAATTTTGAAGACAACATTTTAGCCAAAGTTACTCCTCTTCCTTTCCAAGGACAACTCTTTGTTCCATGAAAGGAGGTCTATAATGTCCTTGCAGCATGGCAGTGGGAAAACATTCCTGCTAATCAGGCTGCAGCCCTAAAAATAGCCAATATTCTCTGTCTTCTGCTCGGAAAGAACTTGAATCGGTGCAGAGTGAGCAGGCAAGTGATAAATCACATTGCTGCAACTTATGTGCCTGCCCTGTTCCCAGTTGCCATTGATGATTGGGTACCTTCCACTCAAGTGTGTGACCTTGATCTAACTTGGATTTCTTTTGTTGTCTCTTTGTTGTTCCTTTGCTCTGCTTTCCTTTTCCATCCGGGAACGTGTCCAATGTCTGACCCCCTGGTGCCAGTGGTGAAGCAGCGCATGCAGATGTATAATTCTCCATACAAGACAGTCACGGAGTGCATCAGGACAGTGCATCGGACTGAAGGCTTGGGTGCCTTTTACCGTAGCTACACCACCCAGCTCACCATGAATGTCCCTTTCCAAGCCATCCACTTTATCACCTATGAGTTCATGCAGGAGCAGATTAATCCCCAGCGACAATACAACCCTCACTCGCACATCATTTCGGGTGCTGTGGCGGGAGCAGTGGCAGCAGCCGCTACCACCCCCTTAGACGTCTGCAAGACCTTGCTCAACACTCAGGAGAACGTGGTGTTGAGTTCGGTGAACATTAGTGGGCACCTCTCTGGCATGGCCAACGCCTTTAGAACAGTGTATCAACTGGGAGGTGTCACTGGGTATTTTAAGGGCGTCCAAGCCCGTGTGATCTACCAGATGCCTTCAACTGCCATCGCGTGGTCGGTCTATGAATTTTTCAAGTATATCCTCACCAAGCGCCAGTTGGAGAAAGGAGCTCCTTGTTGATGGATCCTCTGATCCAGCTGCAGCCCAGAATCTCTGTTGGCCTCTCTCTGTATAAACTTCACCAGATTCCTTCTGACAACTTGTAAAAATGGCTGGTGGATCCCTGACTGGATTGTGTGTGTGTGTGTGTGTGTTTGTGTGTGCTTGCAAAAGAGTGTGCTTTTGAGATACCAGAGGGGGGGGGTTCTCTCCCCTTTCTCCCCCTGCTTTTGCTAAATCGAAATGTTTATTCTTTTAGACATGTATTTATAGTTTTCTAGGGCGTTGATAACGGGGGTAAGATTTGTACACGTTTGTACTTATTTCCTCACTGGAACGCTTGGGGGGGTCTAACCTGGAGGGGGGGGGGTTGCATAGGGGGAAGTCGAATGCTTGTGGCTTGGACTGCTTATCCTTTTATAAGCAAAAGGCAATGCCTTCAAACTGAACAGAGTTCTATATAGAGACATTATGTGATGGATAAAATGGATGGATAATGTTTATCCTTTATTTTTCTATTTTTTTTAAAGAAAAAAAAATTGTGCCAGGATGAATGCTTTGTGAGTTTTAAAGGGCTTTACTGTTCGTTCTGTTGCTAGAAGCTTATTTTCTTCCTAAACTAGAATGGCTCCAAGCATACCTGGTCTGGTATTACAGTGGCTGATAATATTTTTTTTTCCTCCCAGCGTACTTGAAGGGATTTTAGACCAGGGGTGTCTTTGTGGGGTGGGAGGTGAGATGGGGGTCAAAAACAAAAAACAAAAAAACAGATTGTAGCTCTGTGATCAAAGCCCTGTCTCTGTGTATGCATGTGATATTGAGATCCAAAAAAGGAGCCTGGTTTTGTTTGTGTGGCCACAGCCGTGGAAGTCACCTTGACTTTTGTGACACACACCCACACACCTCCCGATGCCCCTGCTTCAGACTATGGAAAGATTTGTCTTACGTCTTTTCCTTATTAAGCATGTCTGAATCAGGGGCTGCTTCTGTTAATAACCAAATTTCCCCACTACCCAATCACCTATTTCCCTGGCCATATTTTAGCAAAAGTTTAAACTTCTGAAGGTACTTCAACAGATTGCATCTCATTTTTGGATTGCCATTGTGGTCTTTAATTTATTTCTTCTTCTCACCAAAGCTCTGCTTCCCTTCACCCTCTACTCTCTCCACCCCTAGACCAGACTTACTATTGTATGCAAGTATATTGCACTCACGTGTGTAAATGAACACTCACAAACGCACTCAGGAATGGGGGCATCAAGTTTACATTTCCGTAATAAAACTTGCCTCAAATCGTTTATACCAAAAAAAGTAACAGAGGAAGGCAGCCGTTCACTGGTGTTCAATTTTAGCACTGAGAAGCCTTAGCAAAGAAGGCTTTGAAGTCCAACTTAACTCCAAAGTTAAGGAAAAGAAAATGAGGGTGAAATGTTGTATATGTGAGCATTGCTCACATCAGGTACTTGGTCTGTTAAGATGAAGATGTATAGAGTCATTTTAGCACTTGGGACAGATTTGGGTGTACCACTATGGACACTTGTGGGGTCCTGAAAGCATTTTTTTTCTTATCTAAAGAGTATTGTTTGGAATGAGAGATTGCAGCTGGACATCATGTTCCCCGTTTACTCACTACACCTTGGTCTTGGTAACCTTCACATTCTAAGACAAGGGTCTCTACAAATCATCTGCCCTTGCAGACCCCACGTATTTAATGGGAGTGCTGTGGAGGGTTATTTATGGTGAGTTGCTGATCTCCTTTTGTGTATAGAACCGAAACTTGGCCCTAAAGCTTTAATTGTAAATGTTGACGACTACGTCAGGATGCTTCCGGATAATGTGCTTTCCCAGCCATGATGGAAATGGAACGGGAGATAACGCCAGAAATATTTCCTTGGTGACTTGAGGAAATACTGCTGGCTTCCCAACAACCTTTCCCAACCAGGCTCTTTCTACATGCGTTCGGATTGCACTGGAGAATTCCCAGCCAACCTTGAGAGGAAAAAGAAGCGTGAAAACATCTGAAAAGAGTTTGCTTTTTTTTTTTTTTAAAGATTTGTTGGGGTGGCTTTGGGAAAAAAAAACTCCCAGTGGCTTCTCTTTGGAGTTGTCTTCAGGAAACTTTATGTAGCCTCTCCCCACCATGCCTCCTTTCCAGGTCTGGCGTCTGTCTGGAGCTGCCCTCTGCAAAGTAGCGCCCTTCTAAAGGGTTTAGGCTGCTGTTCCCAGAATGTGGAGGAGTTGAAGCCCACTTCATCAGGAGTAACTCTGGCTGAAGGAGACCAGTCTGCAATATAGTCTTGCTCCCCACCCACCCCTCCAAGAAAGCTCCTGTTCTCCATAAATAGCCATGTTGGCAAAGGTGGACTTGAATTCACAAAATGCCTTTTGAATTGCCACTCAAACCCGTTTGGATTCTTGGGTGTTCGATTGTTGTTCTGTTGAAAGCTTGCAGTAACAATGAAAGGCAGTTGCGTTGTACTTCTCCATGATTTTCATGGCACCGAAGACTTTGCTTGTGACCACCATTATATGCTTAGCTGCAAAAGACAAGTTGGCTTTCCTATAACATTCATTTTTATTGATCAAGTTTTGTCACCGCCCATCTCCCTCAAAAGAGGGACTCTGAGCGGTTTAGAGATTAAAATACAATAAAAACAAGATATCTTAAATATAAATATTAAATAGCAGGATGGCAATATTAAAAGTTCTGATTTAAATTCATAAGTACACGGGAACCACTTTAAGGCGCTAGCCACCCCCAGGATTGATTGCCTGGCCTTTGGGCTGGGGGCGCTGATTTTTTGTAGCTATAAATGCAGAGTGTAGCCTCAAGCAAAACAGCTCCAGTATTTTTGCAATGCCTTGCCCTTGATAAGTACCATTTAATGACTTCCTATTCATGGGGAGGAGCCCTTATTGTTCCCTTTGGATATATGCAAGGGGGCCAAAGGCACATTGGCTAAATGGAAGCTTAAAGAATGGCATTCCAGTTTTCAAAATTAGCTTCCTTGGCTGGAGGAACAAAAATATTACAGCAGCATTTTCTGTGTGAAGAGCATGTCTATGTGAGCCAGCCAGCTATTTTTGTTCCAGATAGAGAACTGACAATGCCAATAGATTCTTTTTCAGACATTATATAATATTTGCAGGCTTTGAAAGGTTAAAAAAAAGCATCACATGAACCAGGCTAGAGTTTAAACCAGTGTTTTTCAAACTTGGCAACTTCAAGATGTGTGGACTTCAAGTCCCCACATCTTGAAGTTGCCAAGTATGAAAAAAACGGGTTTAAATGTATGTTGCACTTAAGGACTGAGTTCCAATTTGTTCAAGAAAAACAAAAGGAGGTTTAACTGCTGGCTGATTTTTCTGAAGGCTACACATGACTATAGCAAACCTGGGTTAAATAGAACTGTTCCTCGACCGTGTCCAATTGGAGGGTCTAACTTCAAAAAGCAAAAGTTATGGAGGTGGGCTTCTAGATCAATTCCTTTTTCTCCTCCATGCTGCTTTTTGGCTTTATAAATGCTCCCCCCAATAATGTATCCACTGAGATTCTTGCCTGGAGTTCTCATCCTAGAAGTGGGCCTGATTGAAGGAGAGCTGGGCATATATGGTGGTCTGCATGAGAGCGAATGTGAGTGAGTGTTGGAAGGGACGGGACAGTTCAACTGCCCTCCATCTGTGTAACCCATTTTTATGTCGATGAAGGTTCTCAGTCATCCAGGTGGAACAGTCTGTAGCTTGCATCATGTCAACTGGATTTCTATTTTCTCAGTGGAAACGTTTCGCTCCTTATCCAAGGAGCTTCTTCAGTCTGAGCAAAGTTAGTAAGGGAATCCTTAAATATGTTTCTAGGGTGGCTGTGTGACCTTAAAATAACCATGACCTAGCCCCAGGTGCAAGGTCACACAGCCACCCTAGAAACATATTTAAGGATTCCCTTACTAACTTTGCTCAGACTGAAGAAGCTCCTTGGATAAGGAGCGAAACGTTTCCACTGAGAAAATAGAAATCCAGTTGACATGATTCAAGCTACAAACCCATTTTTATCTTCTAAATCTTTCTCGTCGCTTTCTGCCTCATTGGGACAAAACTTTAAAGTCAGATTTAGCACAGTTGTTCAACCTGCTGAGAATGCAACCTTTCAGTGTGTTCCTCACTAAAGAAGAACTAATTTGGAATTGCTGTCTTGAAACTAATTTCCTGTATTTGAAAAAAAAAAAAACTTACTTGCTTATAAGCCAAGTTTGAACGTGCAAGAGTCACCATAAAGTAACTTGGACCTGAAGTATTTGGGGAGAAAATTCCCAGTGGGTGACAACAAGCTCTGGCTGAATTCTGAGTGGGTTGATTATTTCTTTTTAACAAAAAATGCATAGCTGTATACACAATAATTCTTAAAATGGCTGGATCGCCAGTCTGAATCACCCTCTTCTGCTACGTTGAGTCCCATTGTGTGTTGGGCTAGAATTCTCTACTAATTCTCCACTAAGACATGGAACTACACTAGCAGCTGAAACAAAAGGCCTTTTAAAAAATGAAGCAAAACTGCAAATGTGGAAGTAGAAACATTGCTGCTTGGTATGCTACAGACGCACATTTTTAAAGTGATTTTTTAAAGCTGATATTTGCTGTTTGAAAATTGCCTTTTTATGAATTTACCAATGTAGACTTTTACGAGGAATGTTTGTATGTGTATATACACTCATGCTCATGTGCACACACACATATATATACCAGGCAAAAGAAAATGTGTTCTGAAATGCTGCTACAGTTAAAACACTGGGGCTCAAGTAATAAAAATAAGTGTTTTGATTTATTAGCAAGATCATTTTTTAAAAAGCTGGTTTACTTGGTGCTAAAATGCTCATTGAGATGGACTAAAGCTGTTTCTTGGGGCAATTATTGTGGTTCTAGCTCTTCCTTTCTCCCAGTAGCTGATGGCATTTGCATAATTTTCTCCATTTAATTCACAAAACAGCCCCCTGAGGAATGACTGAACATACTTAAGGTCTTGTAGAGTATAAGGAAGATGACCTTGATGGAGATAGACAACGGAGCCTGCCTATCTGTGGAGGTCATCTTCCTTACTCTCTCATGTCTTTACCAGGGCTTAGTTCTCAAATGACATTGTTAGATTAGAAAAACGCAGAAAGCACATTTTCCCTTTGACTTGGCAGAGCCTTTCATACTTTTTGGTAAGGATGGGGAATCTAACCAGTTTGGAGTCACCATTTTTAGAGAGGCCAAGAGCCACTGTAAGGAGACACGGAGGAGAGTCTAAGATGTTCCATTTTCTCCTGCATGTTTTTGGAAGTTCTCCAAAAGATTGCTTGTTGTGCCTGTTTCATTGTATTCACAATGTTGTATATTCTCTGCCTTAGAATGGCAAGAACTGGTACCATCAAATTTTAGCTATCCCAGTTAGAGGGGGCTCCAGGGATTGCAAAAGGGTGTAGCTGAGTCACATTGTCAGTCTCATTGAAGGAACAATAATACTCTAGATTCCAATAGAAAAGAATATTAGTAGATCAGGGCTGAACTGTGGAGTTCTTGGTGCTCTCTGAGCTTGGTTGTTTGCTTGCAGACGTTTCATTACCCAACTAGGTCATCAACCAAGCTCAGCACTAAGAACTCCACTCTAGATCATTATATCACCAAGCGTTGGAATCTCGCAATTGTTATCTACCTATATCCTGCAAGGTCTTATCCTTCTGGTGTCAAGAACCATGGTGATGTTGGCAGGATTGTTCTTTTAACATATTATGGGGCAATAGGAGTTGAATGGGGGGGGGGGTAATAGGACCTGTTTCTTAACTGCAGAGGGAGATTCATTCATCCCGTTATTCAGTTTCTATACCACCAAATAGTTGAGAACTTCGGATGGTTGACACAAGTTAATAATAAAACATCCACAGTAAGAATTTCCCTAAAACACAATGTATCCACAGTAAAGATAAATTTCAGAGTTAAATAGCAGATCCTAGTAAAAGACACCTCAACAATATGTTCAACCTAGAAGCATCCAGTCAATCTGCAACTCCTCTGCTGAAAAGCTGTGTTCTGTGCATATTCTTAAATGGAATCAAGATGGGGTCAGCCTGATTTCAACTGGGAGGCTATTCCAAAGGGTGGGCACTACCACTGAAAAACATGTCCCTGCCTTGGCCCCTTCCACAAGCAACAGTTTTTCCCAGGACAACCAGGTTGGTTGTGATTGGAAAGGGCCATCCTGCAAGTCAGCAGTTGCCAAACTATATAGGTTTTCTTAGCTCAAAACCACCACTCTGAATTTTTTAAATTTTTATTAAAGAATTTTTTACAGAATAAAAACAATGCAAATTTAAAGAAAAAGGAAAGTAAAAGTAAAAATAAATAAAGAATAGAAAAGAGGAAAAAGAAAAGTGGCTTCTGATCAGCAGCAGTTATAGATGCATTTATATTTTATCCTTCCTAAGGTTACATCGTGGCGCTCCTTTCCATATTCTGCTCTTTCTAATCATCAAACCCATAAATCACCAGTTCATTTTTTTCCCATTTTCAGCAAAAAGTCCATAAAGGGTTTCCAGCCACTGACAAATGTATGGTCTTTTCTCTAATCAAACAAGTCAATTTTGCCATCTGCAAATGCTGTCGTCTTTAGCAACCATTCCTCCATGGTGGGAATTTCAGAGTCTTTCCACCTTTGTGCATTTAACCATCTCGCTGCAGTTACCATGTACAAAATCAATCTTCCGTCAGTCTTTTCTAGTTGTCCATTAATTCCAGCAAGAAAAGTTCTGGTTTCAAAAACCACCACTTTGAATTGTGCCCAGAAGCCTTTTTTTTGCACAGTTGTAATGCAACACGGTGCCAGTGAGTAAATGGGCCACTGCGTTTTGTACACCTGCAGCTTCTGGGTGGTCTTCAGAGGCAGCTCCTTATAGAGATCTGGAAAGATGGATGGATCATGAATTGATGCAAGAGGAACAAGGCACAGAGTGTGGCACTCAATATAATACTTGGCTTTCAGCAATTTTTGAAGCAAGCTTCCAGTCTTAAAGGTCCAGCCCTCCAAAGTAGATTTGGAAGTGGCTCTGGAGCAGCTTGGAAGTGTGGTTCTGAAGGCAAAAATTCTAGAAATTGGGTGAAGATGTCTTGGATCTTTCCTTCCTGTGTACACACATGTGCATACAAGCATGCACACAGATAGAGAAGCAGGCTGGCTTTAAGACGGAGTTTCTCTTACTTTATTTTGCCAAAAGGTGGCAGGGTGTGATCATTGTTTCAATTATGTTTACTTTTTGCTGTTCACTATGATCAGAAGCCCAGCATGTTGCCATCGTAATAACAGGCTGAAGAAGAAGGGTTTTTATTAAATAAATAAATGACTGGCACATTTTGCAGTTTCAAACCTAATCTCTATGGTGCAGAATTTTCAGATGACACCCCTCTGGAGCAAAACCAGAGACTGGCATTTCCTAACGGCTGGAAGTGAAGTGGCCAAATGCGCGAAGCCCGTGTCATGCACATACATTTCATGGTTGAATTATTTTAACAATTGTGGTTTGGAAACAATGGTTTAGTACTGTTGTGTGCACCTAGCACATTGTGGGTTTTTCACTGAACCTTGGTTTAGCAAATTGTGGCTTAGTGTGATCTATGAAGCCAACCAAAGGGAAACAGATGGTTTAATATAACAGCTATAGTTCAAACCTTTCAGACTCTGGATTTGCTTTTAATCTTAATTTGCCACATGGGAAACCAGCTTTGGGAGATCAAAAATCTTTAAATTTTAATATTTGAGTGGCCAGGTATATGAGCAATTTTTCTTGGGTAATAATAATTCAGTGTATAGGCAGTGGATTGCCTGATTCCAAACTTTTGGAAAATTAGCATGCTGAAGAAGAATGTAGAATTTCTCTGAAATGTTACTTTACTGTGTGCAGAGAAAACAAAACCTTGGGTTTTTTTCAAGGAAACATACAGCCCACCTCCGCGCTCTGGAATTGTGCAGCCCAGAAACATGTTCACCACTTTATTATTTTTGAAAAAGTTATAGGAGAGAATATGTAGAATTAGTGAAATGCAATTGGGTTTACTAGCCAATTTTTTCCCCTCCATCCTTAATATGCTTTGGAATTTTGCTTATTTTGTATTGTTTTATAACAATTGAGAGGAGAGCAACCCTAGGGATGCTGCTCGCGAACATCTTGTGCTGATAAATATTTGTATATGTGAAGGTTAAGAGCAGATGATGGCAACAAAGGGAATATAGCAAGTCTATTATGTTAACTCCACTGGTATATACAAATAGAACAATATCTCTTCTCAAACATAGTATTCACTTCTCTAATTGCAATGTAGCTTGGAAGGTATGAAAGTGGAACACACTGATTATCTTAAGGACATAACTGCTTAAGAAGAGCCCTGCTAGGTCAATGCAAAGCCTACACTTCTAGCATTCTGTGTCAGAGATATATACTCCAGACTCCCAAATTGGGCAGGGACACCCCTCTTCCAGAAATGCTTCTTAGCAACTGGAAAATGGGCAAGGTGGCTTGAATGCTAGAAATGGTTTGCAATTATAAGCCAATGTAGAGGGAAAGCAGCGTTCCAGGAGGCCCTGTTGAGAACTTTTTTGTGGAATGAATATAGCTGGAACTTAATTAGTAAACTGTGGCTAAAAATGGTGGATTTGTGTAAAGCATAGCTTTCCAAACTGTGTGTCGCGACATTTTAGTGTGTCGCGAAGCGGTGGCACGGGGGCATGCGGTGGCGGCAGTGTGCATGGCAGCGGCGCGCCATCAGCGCTTCCGCGTTTTAGCGAGGCCGCCGCCGCTGCCGCCGCCATATATACCACCGCCGCACGCCCTGTGCCGCCGCCGTGCATGCACGCGCCCCCCCTGCGCCGCCGCCGCTGCTGCCGTTGGTGTGTCGCCAACGGCGGCACTTTAGAGAGCACTGGTGTAATGTTTGAGCACAGCCATACCAGGCCCCAAAGTCTGAGGACTGGGCAATCTATGGCCTTGGAATCCCACTCTATGGTAAAAATGGGAAGCATGGTTTCCTGCCACTTTTTGGTCAGGAACAACTGAGGACTGAAGTAGAAACCCTTAAAGTACCTGAACGTAATTAGAAAATAAAGATAAAATCTTTCTCCATCCCTTTAAAACAAATTGAGAAGGAAAATCCTGGAGTTGTAACTTGTAGTGTCAGTGTGGTAATGTAGGTATGGTGTTGGACTAAGAGTGGGGAGATGCAGGTTCTAGCCCCTCCACAGCAATGTAGCCTTAGAGAGTTGTTACTTGAGGAATATAATGAGGGGTGACCGCCATGTCTGCTACCTTGAGATTTCAAGGAAAAGGAGAACGATAAATGCCTAGGTAGGTAGGTAGGTAGGTAGGTAGATAGATAGATAGATGGATGATAGATAGATAACATGTGGAGTCCTTGGTGCTCTCTGAGCCTTGTTGTTTTCTTGCAGACATTTCAAACAACAAGGCTCCGAGAGCACCAAGGACTCCACAGTTCAACCCTGAGCTACAAATATTCTCTTCGATTGGTATAGATAACATGGCCTGCCACTTTTTCATCACTGCCCTTCATCTTGTGGCCCTAAGTCTTTCCCCCTCCAAATGTCAATTGCAGCCCCAGCCGTGAAAAAGTAGCCCAACGCTCCAACAGATTCTGGTTTTATCTTGAAATGCCTTTGCACTTCTTGTCCATCAAATGCTTTGCAGAGTGACCTCTTTTGACATATGTACCTACGGGTAGAAAATCCAGAGCTCTACTGCTGTACCCTCCGTTGCATTGGGTAAAACTGGGGTGGGCCATTGCCAAGTGGTAGGTGAGCACAGCTTGCATCTCTGCTCTAACCAAAATTAGGTGGTGAGTAGGGCAAGGCTGAGGAATCCAATGTTTATCTGACAATGAAAACCAAAACATACAGATAGTCCTCATTTACCAACTGCCTCATTTAGTGACCGGTCACAGTTACGAAGGTGATGAAAAAGTCAAAAAACCAAAAAACCAATCCTCGCATTTATGACCTTCACAGGTCTGTAAAGCAAAGGAAAGCTGAAGAAAGATCATAAACACAGTAGTGGTTTCACTTAGCGACCATTTCGCTTAATAACCGAGTTGCCAGTCCCAATTGTGGTTGCTAAATGAGGACTACCTGTACTATTGTTCAGAGCATTTCATCAAGCACAAGTAACCCTTCATTATCCTACTTTTTCCCTGGGATAAATGTATTAACATCAGGTAAATCCGTTAAAAAAGGAAGTTTTTTAGTATTGCCCAGTCAAGATTAAAGGGACCTGCAGAACCCCCCCCCCCCCAAACATTGATACTGAATTGTAATGTTTACTGTGATTCAAGGAGAACATTATTACATGGATGTCGTATTTACTATATTTACTGCATTTGATTTTAATCTAAATTCAATGAGTTCCTCCCCAGTTTTCACTCAATGGTTTGCTAATCATCTTCCAGTCCCTCCCCCTCCCGAATTTCACTTAGACACTAAGGACAGTCCCCCGAAATGTGTGTAATATTTAAGTTCATTAGGCCAGGAGTTAGGGTTGCTTTCTCCAGTCTGGTTGGGGGTAATGGGAATTATAATCCAGCATATCTGGAGAGGATCCCATGAGGACAGTTAGGCAAAAAAGCAAGGGGGGAGCAAAATCCAGATCCTAGTCTTCCATATTCTGTTTCTGTTTCCTCTTATTCTGGTTTTGCACAATGCAAACTTTTCTTTTGGAAAGACCATGGGAGATCTGTCAGTTCACTACATTTCGTAGCTCTTCTCTCTTCCTTTCTTTCCTCAACAGGTTTTCTGTAATGTTATAAAATCATAAAATCATGGAATCAGAAGGGACCTCAGAGATCATCAACCTTTGCTTGATGCAGGTTCTTCCGAAGATTTCCAGCTCCTCTTTCAAGACCTTGACTGAGAAGGAAATATCACTTCAGGAAGCAACTAATTCCACTGGTTAACAGCTCTTACTGCCAGGAATTATTTCTATGATCTAAGCTGAATCTGCTTTCTCTTCTTCCTTAAAGATGGAAGAAGCACAGGATGTAGCCAAGGAATGGCAATCGAACAATACAAAGCTCTTTTCCAACGCACCCTCCAGTATTTTCTATTAAATAATAAAGCATTGCTAAAAGTTTTTGTGAGCTGCATTACTGCAAATTAGTAATCAGTTGTGATATAGAAATTTTACCTGCAAAGATACAGAAGATGCTAGTAAGAATGAATTTAGCCACTTTAGTTTCTTTCAGTTTTGCAAGAGTCTATTTTAAAAATTAGTTTTAAAAGTTTCCACTAAAAATTGCAGTAATTTGGGACACATTTCTCCAAAGAAATGCATTTCTTTTTTCAATTTTGCCTCATGCGCATAATTTTTGCAACCAATAGTATCACATTTTTTATTCTTTATTTTTAGGAACATATGTGTTCTCCTTAATGCATTTTTATTGACAAACCAAAATTCAAATTTTAGAGGATTAGGATTTCAGAGAATAACTAAATTTCGGTTTGTGGATTGGTTCAAAAATGCAAAATGAGGCTATCAGCAATGAAAGCTTGTTTCTCCCATGTATATCTCCCTCCCCAGTCAGGCTTGTAAATTTTATGTCCTTGTTTTCTGAAGTCTGCAGACAACTTAACTGAAATATAGGTAGGTTTGCAACTAGTGTCTAACACTAGTGTTTCTCAAACATGGCTGGCTGGGGAATTCTGGGAGTTGAAGTCCACACATCTTAAAGTTGCCAAGTTTGAGAAACACTCGTTCATTCTAACCTAAGCAAGACCCAATTAATAAGTATTTTAACACTGGCAATTAGTGATGTACTAGGGAACTTCTGTAGAGCACATGGAAACATCTTTAGCTTCCTTTTGCATTTGGCAGAGGAAGGGGTAACCATTAGGAATCACTTACAGTGACAATCTCAGATGCTATCTGTATTAAATAATTAAACAAGATAGGGAAAACATACAGAGCATGGCTTCTAGAATGCTTTCCCACTTTTTAATATGAGCCCTGTCCAGAGTCATGTGACTGGGAGGGGTTATGAATAGAGCCATCAGCAGCATTCTCAGCCCCCGTCCAATTGTCTTTCCCATAGGGATGCATGGAGGACATTTCTCTGGATTTTTTTTAACCTCCCCAATTCCTGCCCATTTTCAAACTTTTGGCCAGTTACAGTATTCCCTCCACACCAAGTTTGGTCCCATTCTGTTCTGTTTGTTGGAAAGTTATGCTGATGACGGAAAGGCAGACAGTGGGAGTCCCTTTGCATGATTACATTCTTCCCAACTTTCCCTTGGGTTGGAAAGAATTAAAAGAAAAGCAAATCTGCTCCTCTTCCCAGGTTCCTTCATTTCCTTCCCTAGAGAGTCCCCTCTTGGAATGGCGATTGGTTCAACCCTCCCATTCGTCTCCCTTTCCCCATTATGAGCTTTCTTTTGGGTCCTAACGATTCTCCTGAATTAAACATGAACTTCACACGAAACGAGGAAACAGTTCTTGTGCACATATCATATTCATTTCAACAAGAATTGTGCGGGAAATCTTTCTTCTAGTTTGTGCCTTTTGTCTTCAACCGCTTGTCAACAGCCCCTGACAGGTCAAATAATTCTCTGTTATTCCAGTTTCCGAAAACACCCTATCGGACAGTCTTTGTGTACAACTCTTACTGCCAAAGTTCTAGCGCTTGGATTTTTGATTACTTTTGTCACGTCGCTTTAATCCAGGATCCGGACGTTAATTGTTCACTGTGTGTGATTATTATCTAGTTTACTTAATTCTTTGTTTCTTGTCAAATACTACTAATGCTTCCGAGAGAATGAAATATAAAGACCTCTCTCTCTTTCCCTTGTAATGCCATGAAAGCCTCTGTTGGCTTTGGATGATAAGATACTTGATAAAAGTAGGAGGTTTTTCTGGTCCCAACTGTAGAAAAAAATTGAGTGTAACAATATGCTTATTTCTCTGAAAAGCTCTGCAGTTCATGGCTAGAAAACCCAAATCAAAATAATAGAAATGTGGTGGGAATAATGTGGGTTAAGAAGTTATATTCATGTGTGCCTTGACCTTGTGGTCAGTTGTCTTGGCTATTGTTTTATTATTGTAATGCTTGACATTTCTTGCTTTGTTACATACAGTATTGCCCAGAGTCAGTATGATTTGGGATGGTTTACAAATTTTGTAATAAAGAAAATAAGCATTCCCAATCAGATTATAGTTATTAGACTACAGATAGCTAGCTAGCTAGCCTGGGTCTGTTCTTTGCAAATGTACTGCATGTTTAATTGTAGGATAGCATACAGTTTGATAGAGTCACTGTAAATAAGTGTAAAGCCATTTCACTCAATTAATTGTATGATTTGGTTGGTTAACCAATTGTTTAAGGCAACATATGAAGAAAAGTAGTTTTTGGGGAGGTTAGATCCATGATTAGTCATGCTTACATAGGGCTCTTGATGGTTTTGGGTTACTTCACTGATTTTAGCAACTATCTCTCCAAGGGTTGCTGACCTCCAATTTAATAATACACATAAGCAGAGATGCTTAGCTCTTGTCATTATGTCTTCTAAGATGTTGGGCGAAACAAATCATTTGGGGAACCTCACTGGCACATCTCATTCTATATCAGTGTTTCTGAACCTCAGCAACTTTAAGACAACAACAACAACTTTATTGATTAGTCTTACGACCATATCAAAGATAAAATGAAATAACAAGAGTACAATTTAACTGATAAAATTGATAACAATACACCAAAATATTCCATTTTGATAAAGGAAATGTGATAATTAAATAACCTGAAATAATGATAAATACAATACGTGTATATCTAGTCAAAATTCAAATGAGTTCATCACCCCTACATGACACTCCAATCTTTTCAATATAACAGGCTCTCAGCTGAACTGCCTTGTCTACAAACCTGGCAGTCCTGTTCACAATAAAAGTATTTGAGCCCGAAAGAAAATAAGATAATCTGTGATTAGAATCCCAGTGTGCTGTTCTTTCCAACAAAGGAGACAGGAATTTAATCCTAAGTGAGTCATATAGTTTACAGTCGAACAAAACATGGGCAATATCTTCTATGGCTGGGTCCCCACCTACACAAGTCCTCTCATCATATGGCAAACGATGGAAACGTCCATATTTAACCATAGAGTCCAACAATTCAAACCTAGCTCTGGAATAGGCCCTTCTCAGATTTTGTGTAGCAACTTTAAGATGTGTGGACTTCAACTCCCAGAATTCCCCAGTCAGCATGGGAATTCTGGAAGTTGAAGTCCACACATCTTAAAGTTGCTGAGGTTCAGAAACACTGCTCTGTATGACATACAGTACATCAATCTACTCTGCAAAAACAAATTGACCAAGATCTGAGACAGTGTGGATTGTCAATACCAGCCCTGCTTGCTTTAGGCCAGGGGTGGGGAACCTTTTTTCTGCCAAGGGCCATTCGGATATTTATAACCGGGGGCCGGAGTTTGTGGGCGGGAGCCAATCACAAGCACTGGGGGGCGGGGTTTGCGGGCGGGAGCCAATATGGCCCGCGGGCCTGATGTTGCCCACCCCTGCTTTAGGCCTAGAAAAATCCCTGGTAGAACTTAAACAGAGGGCATGGGACTCAGACATTCACACGGACAGAGCCAAACTTTTCCACCTCTCAAATAGAGGAATTGCTTTTTCCCCTTGGACACTCCGCAATTACTTTTCTAAGATTCTGCATGTCCCATACAGAAGGCTCTTCTCCCTATCCCATATAGATGCTCTCTCCACTCGGGTAATAGCTGGTTGATATGCCAACCTCCCATATGAAGACTGAGTATGTGTCTGCTCAAATATAGTGGTTGAATCTGTTTCGCACACCCTTTTAAAGTACCCACTGTACACACACTGACAATTAGAGCTAATACATCCACTCTTTAGTTTGATAAACTCCACTCATAATGAGGAGATTGAAGTATTCTTATTAAATGACTAATATCCAGGTGTTTCAAAGGCAGTAGCGAAATTTTTATTTATAGCCTCAGCTTATAGGAACATGGCTAGAAATAGGGAGACCGCGAGTTCTAGTCCCACCTAAGGCACAAAGCCAGCTGGGTGACTTTGGGCCAGTCACTTTCTCTCAGCCCTAGGAAGGAGGGATTGGCAAACCACTTCTGAAAAACCTTGCCAAGAAAACTGCAGGGACTTGTCCAGACAGTCTCAAACACAATTGAACGGATTAAAAAAAAAAAGGAACAGGTTGGTCCCTTGTATGTACTAATGTTAATTTTATAGGGCTTGAGAGAGAGAGAGAGAGAGAGAGAGAGAGAGAGAGAGAGAGAGAGAGAGAGAGAGAGAGAGACTTGGTCTGCAGTAAATGACCAGAATTTCAGTAACTAAGTCTATCTCATATGAATTTTGTTGTGTACAAATTATTCCTTAATGAGCTCTCCTTGTTTTAATACTATCATTTTCTGCTCCCCCCTTCTTTCTGCGGGTGTGTATTTTAATGTAATTCTTTATTTTTGAAACGAATATGCTGCCCTCCAAAACCACTTTTTTGGCTGCAATTTAAAGTGCTGGTCGTAACCGATAAAGCTTGGGTTGCCTACAAGACTGTGTTTGCCCACTAGAGTTGGCCCGACCAAGTGTGCCAGGAGAAGCAGCTGGCTGTCTCCCACTTCTGGGCGGTCAGGGGGGCCAAAGCCCAAAAGTATTGTTTTTCAGTGATGGGGCCAGGCCTCTGGAATGAGCTCCTGTTGGAGTTTCATTTGTCTCCAACATTATCCGCTTTCTGGAAAACGTTAAAGCTAGAGCTTTTCTGCTTTGGGGACCTGATATCATGTATTGTGTTGAGGTTTTTCATTGTGTTATGATCTTATCATGCGTTCCACGCGTGTCATGCGGCCACATGACCACGGAAGCGTCTTCGGACAACGCTGGCTCTTCGGCTAACAAACGGAGATGAGCAGCGGCCCCTAGAGTCGGACACGACTGCACAACTGTGCGGGGGGAACCTTTACCTTTACCTATGATCTTATATTTTCATAAGGTTATTGTATGCTTATTTTTGGGAGCCACCGGTTAATAAATAAAATAAATTGAAGACATTGAAGATGGTACTGTAATCATCATCATCATCATCATCATCATCATCACCATCTATTAAACTTGCATGCCACTCGACTCAACAACTCTGGGAGGCTCACAACAATCAAAGACACTACAATAAAATCAATAAAATATAGAGATACTGTGGAGAAAGTGTTCCCAGATCTGGGGTTTTCCATTGAAAAAGTGTGCTCTGTGCATCTATTTCTGCATTTAGCTTAGGAAGGCAGGGCCTCTGAAGATTATATTAGGGAATGGAAAGACCCAACCAGAGAGAGATGTTCCTTCAGATACTCTGGCACCACCACACACCTGGGGAACAGCAGCTCTTATTTTTCTGATGAACAGTTCTTCCGTTGGGCTTAGAAGATGCTCATTCAATTTGATCTGCAAAAGACTTCCTTCTACACCTTAAGCCACATGGCCAAACATCCTAAGTACTTTTTTCAACAAGTCTGCTATTCACTGCTTGCATGCACCCTTGCAGAACTTTAATCTCCTTTGATTAAAGCTCCAGCTGATACTTCCTTATCTATGTATCATTTTTAATAAGGTGTGTGTACAGGACCTAGGGCGGATCTGTACCTCCAAGCCTGCTTTGCAAATAAGGAGAAACAAACACCTGATGAGAGAGGATTTTACTAGACAAACGTTTCTGGTAATTCTTTTCACCCGCATGAATACAGGACAAGAAAGGTTTGACATTCTCATGTCAATACTCAGCCAAAGGCCATTCGAAAGGGAGGGGAAGAATCCTGTGAGCAGATTAAACAAAGACAGAGGTTCTGCAGTGATGTGTAGGAATGGGAGCAGAATCTGGCCACAGCTCAGGGGTTTCAGCATTTAGGCTGCAATGGGAGTGTTTGGCAGGGCATAAGCTGGATAGTCACTTTTTCTTTCAGCGAGAAGGCTACAGAATAGGATGGGGGTCTGAGGGTCTGGCTCCTGTCAACCCAACAGTTCGAAAGCTAAATGCGAGTAGATAAATGGGTACCACCTTAAGTGGGAGAATGTGCTGGTGTCCTGTCGGGGGTCGCCTCGGAATGAAAGAAGGTCCCGTGAATCCCGTGAATGGCGGCGGAGGACGACGGATCCCGAACGGCGACATCCAGGACGTCAGCAGCCGACTCGGAAGCGAGGTATCCTGGGACATGTAGTCCAATACCTACGGAAGAAGAGTCGGTTCCTTTACCCCCTCCCTTAGCGCGCAGTAAACATTGTTAATTATATATGGATGTATAAATATGAAATTGCAATGTATGTAAGCTGCCTAGAGCCCTCCGTCTAGGGAGGGGATAGGCGGGGTATAAATATGTAAAATAAATAAATAAATAAATATTTGGGCAACTGCTGAAATGCAGATGCTCCAGCATAGGCCACAAGCACTGATACCCCCCTTCCACTCTGCCACGGCTCATTTCTCATAATGCCCTGGGGCATTCAATATGGCATTGCAGGAAATTTAAGAAAAGAGGCTTCCTAGCCATTTCTTGCTGCTGCTGTCATCAAGTAACGTTGCTGTTGGAATGGAAAGGATGCCTGACCAGGAAGAGCCTCTCCACCTTGTGAACATTCCCAGTGTGAAAATGGGAAAAGGGAAAGGCTGCATGGGATTGGTACAGATGAGAATGGGCCCAAGCAATTAATGCTAAATTTCATTTCATTTCATTTCAGCAGCTGACCTGCCCCATACTCATGCTGCTGTCTGGCTGACGCGCTTTGGATCATGGTGTCAATTTAACATGGAGAACATTGCAATAATCCAGACTAGAAATAACAGTTTTGTTCAACAACAGACACCTGTCATAGCAACTGGATCGGAGGGTTAGCTGCAGCTTTGTAAGACTGTTGAAGAAAGATAGTCCTGGAAGGGCCATTCTTCTAACTGATAGATCCTCTTAGGCTCATCTGACAATAGTGATGGAAGCCGTTTTGATGGCTAGCTGGGAGTTGCATTTTATTTTTCCTAGAATGTCCTGTATGGTGTTGCTCCAGGGCATTCTAGGAAATTTAAATGGAAGCTCAGTCACCTGACCTACTTCAGGATGGAGGAGGTGCATTAATAACAAGCAATGGCAAAAGGTAGGTCTTTTCTCTGATTAACTTACTACTTGGATTTATGCAGAGGAGACACGTATCTGATATGAGCTATTGCAGAAGTGCATAAATTATTGACAACGAAGACCAAGTAATTAAACCAAAGACCTTATGGAAGAACTAAGTTTAGGAACAAAATGGCTTACTTTATAACAAGCACGTAGAAACGATCTAAGCTGGTCCAAGGTTCCAAAAAGGATCCACTGCACACTGGGAGAAGTCTGATATAACTGTTCCCCAGTTCTGCACAATGATTAGAAGAACAGAATTTTGCTTTTTTTATTGTCTAGCATGAGAAAACTTGAAACAGATTTTCACCAGAACTGGATGAAATCTGCCAGAAAGCTAGAGTATTATGAGTGCTATGTTCTGATTTCACAGAAATGGGTGCAGGGTTTTTGAGTAATATTTCTTTAAAATCCATTTCTTAAAAAAAATGAATAAATCCCACCCCCCCACCCCCGTTCCTGCCCCAGATTTTTAGCTGGCTGCCATGGTGTCTCTGTATTCAGCATGCTGGAATGACAGAGCTCCATTCAGTTTAGTTTTTCAACTCAAATACAGGTTAGATCTATCCACTGTATTTCAGATGAAGTAAAGGTAAAGGTTCCCCCCGCACATTTGTGCAGTTGTGTCCGACTCTAGGGGGCGGTGCTCATCTCTGTTTGTTAGCCAAAGAGCCAGCGTTGTCCGAAGACGCTTCCATGGTCATGTGGCTGGCATGACGCATGCGGAACGCTGTTACCTACCCACAAAAGTGGTACCTATTAATCTACTTGCATTTGCATGCTTTCGAATTGCTAGGTTGGCAATAGTTGGGGTGCGTGCGGGAGCTCAGTCTGTCACGCGGGGCTAGGGATTCGAACCTCCAAACTTGCAATCTTCCGATCGACAAGCCTGGTGTCTTACCCGCTGAGGCACCACGCCCCTTATTCAGATGAAGGAGAAGCTTATTTACCCTGGACTTGGTTTCCAGCTGGATTAGATGCACATCCCTCTTTATGTCAACTCACTGCTCATCTAATACAATATTCTCTATCAAGGTTTCAAGCAGAAAACCTAATTAGCTGCATTGTCAGACTGTTGCCCTGCCCTTAAAATATTTCTAGTACTCAATTGAAATCCATCTTCCTATAATTTAGCCAATTAGCTCTAATCCAGCACCCTGGGATAGCAGAAAACAAGTCTTTGCTCTCTCCTATCTAACAACCTTCTAGGTATATCTTATTTTCCAGGCTGAAGATGCTCAGTTCCTTCCATTTGTGGGCCCTTCACTGAATATCTTCCAGTTCATCTCCATCCTTCTTAAGGAGCGGTGCCCACAATTGGACATAATTGTGTTGCTTGCCAGGGGGCACCTGGAGACACTGGAGCATTGTCACCAATCTTGTCCTGTTAAAGCTACTAGATAAGTTGATTTTGTCATCTGAGACTAAGCTGTCCTAAAAGAAAAAAAGTTACATAGAACTGAAGTACATTTTTCATCCAGTGCAATTTTGTATTTATTTTTCATGGCTCTTGGGTTCTTATCAGCTGGCAGGGTTTGGGTTAGGCAGATAGCATTGTTGAGGATTTGTAACACTTTTTGTTCTTGCTCATGTTTAAAGGGTTTGTTCTGAGAGTCAGAAACCAAGCAGCTTTCTCAGATCAGCAGAGTACTGGGCAAAACGTGTTAAGCAACATGAACTAAAATGGCAGTGTTTGGGGGTTGGGGAGTAGGGTGGGGTATGTCTGAATGTGTAATGACATTAGGATCTAGCTCAAGTTCAACTCTGTACTGAGCCAAAATGTGCTATGTTTCACTGAGGCTTAGAGAGTTATGTGAGCCCCACCAATTATGATTTATTCAATAAACCACGGTTAAGCCAATTGCCTTAGAATGATGTCTAACCTAAGCCAATTTGTCTAGAGAATGTCAGACTTAAATATGAGAAGAGAAGGTGTGACTGCTATCATACAGCATGCTTAGTTATAAGATGACTCATTCAATCGGGTGTTTGACCCAACCAATGGTACTTCATTCATTAAAGTTTGAATAAACAAAACACGGCTTAGAATGATAATGCCAGCCCAATCCATATGCCAGATTGTATCAGCATAATTAGACAGTGTCAACAAACATAATGCAAGTTTACAGCTTCAGCTGGTGAAAAGTATAAATATAGACTAGCCTGGCCTGATGCACTCTACTACGTGTTGGCCTATAACATTCCTAGCCAGCACATATTGGTCATACTGTGATTTCTCTCTTTCCCTCCAAGGTTTTCAGAAGTTGAACAAATGGTGAGGGACATCTATAATGCTTCTGGTGTGAGATTTGAACTCCAGATATCCTCTTGATATAAGTCTTTTTGGTTTTTTGGTACTACAGCTGACAGCAGTACACCTGGCCAACTTTGGATGGTTGGAAAAAAGCTAAGCAGGATTGGACCTGGTTAGTAAGTTGCAGGGAAAAGCACCAGGGTTAGGGTTAGGGTTAAGGCCTAGAAAACCTGCTGGAAGAAGCCAAGGACAAACCACTTCCGTATTGTCATTAAGAAAACTATTATACACCTATCTATGAAGTCACTAGGATTTGGTTGGGATCCAAAGGGGAAAAGGTGATCTGGACAGCACAGCGGTGCTCTTGTAATACCTGTCAACAACTTCTTAAAGCAGCTGTGTCTTTTCCCAGGACTGTGTGGCTGCCCTCTGCAATTGCATCTCAACCCAGAGAAAGTCCCGTTTAAGTTTAAGACACCGTCAACATGCAACCTACCCTTATTCTAAAGCAGGTTTTTTTTCTTTGACTCTGAACATTGCATTGCCCTAACCCCCAGGACAAAAGTTTCTATCTTTCATTATTTAAATTATGCTCACTGTCATTCCATTTTTCCATTTGAACCTTCAAAGCAGCATCCAGTTCCTGCCAGCCGTTCAAGATAGCCAAGGTCGAGAAACAGGCAGGGCAGGGATGCCAGGATGCTCTTTATTGTTGTAAGGTAGAATAACCAAATCTTGAAAGCCTGTCAGAGTTTCATCATATTATACCAAACAAAATCAGGGTAGGGAGATTTTGAGTTTCTTTCTCACACTTTCCTCTTTCTCAGGGCTGCATAATCTTTTCTGAAAGTCCCCCCTTAATGATTTCCTCATTCCTTCCCCATTCCTAAGGCCAGATCAATATTCCTTCACAGTTATGGAGCAGTTTAATTCACTCATTTCGCCTCACAAGTCATTATTCAAGCTATTGGTTGAACTACTGTGATGTCATAGAAGGGCTTACAGTAAATCTTGATACAAAGGGTCAAGCCTGGATAATTTTTCTATTATGCAGGAAGTCATCATTCCCCCTGAGGTGAGATCGGCTCCATTCCTGCTTGCCTTCCGGAAAGCCCTCAAAACGTGGTTTTTTCATCAACTCTGGGGGTCCCATGGGGAGCCAGCAAGATGGTTGTGTGATGTCAAGTGATGGTTGTTCTCCCACTATCTTGGGTTCTTATGCTTCATGTTTTTCTGTTTTATTTATGTTTGAGTGTTTTATGGTTTTTATCATGTGGCACAGAGTGGTAGGCAGCAGTATTGCAGCATTGAAACCGAAACTCTCCCCACGACCTGAGTTCAATCCCAGCGGAAGCTGGTTCCCAGGTAGCCGGTTCAGGTCGACTCAGCCTTCCATCCTTCCGAGGTTGGTAAAATGAGTACCCAGCTTGCTGGGGGAAAGGTAATCACGACTGGGGAAGGCAATGGCAAACCACCCTGTTCTATAGTTTGCCAAGAAAACGTCAGCAAAAGCGGCGTCCCTCCAAAGGGTCAGTAATGACTTGTGCTTGCACATTGTTTTTATGTGTTGTACGCCACCCAAAGTCATGTTTTGTGAGATGGGCGGCTATATAAATTTGCTAAATATATAAATAAGTGGAAATTCTACTTGGACGGAGAAGATGGTCTTGGACTAGGAACACTACTGACATCAATTTAAGAGCATGAAGAAGGTAATGCAGGACTGGTCCTAGCATCTTCATGCATTTGCCAGGACCCCAGAACCTAAGTATGCACTAGTACTAATGTCTGCGTTGGATTAGACAGTTCCTCCAGAAAGCACTCTTTGAAATTTCCTGTAAGGTAAAGGTAAAGGTTCCCCCCACACATTTGTGCAGTCGTGTCTGACTCTAGGGGCCGGTGCTCATCTCCGTTTCTTAGCCGAAGAGCCAGCGTTGTCCGAAGACGCTTCCGCGGTCATGTGGCTGCATGACGCGCGCGGAACGCTGTTACCTACCCACCGAAGTGGTACCTATTCATCTACTTGCATTTGCATGCTTTCGAATTGCTAGGTTGGCAAGAGCTGGGGCGAGTGCGGGAGCTCACTCCTGTACTGCCCTAAATAAGAACATTGTGGATAACCAGTAGACAACCCATAAACTCTTGCTATAAATCATAAAGCTGCTATCATTACCTATATTATGTGGTAGGGTGGGTGATGGTGGAGTGCTGAAGTCAGGACAGTCTATCTCACAGTGAGGTTGCTGGGGCAGCCACTAAGCCTGGAACTGATCTTGAAGCTAAGGAACCATATTAGCCTGTTGACATCATTTCCCTCCCATAGTTTCTTCTCCTGTAAGTGTTCTTTAGGTAAAGCACAAGCTTTCCCTTGGCATGGTGGCTTGCTTTGCCTGCCAAGTTTGCGGTTGAATGCATGCAAATGTTTGTCCAACGCTAGCCAAATGCAGACCTTTTTTCTACAGCTTGAAATAAATTGGCAAGAGCAACTGTCAATGTTATGTCAGCCTCTTGATGGAGATGTTAGTAATGGAGCATGGGGCACTTTGACAGATGTTCAATGATGCCTCAAATTTTCTAATGGTGCACCAATATGGCTATACTTTGTTAAAGCCAGAAAATGCTTCTGTGCCTTTGTGGTTGGATAGGTTTTCTTCATTCTCATTCATCAAGAGGAGGTGCATCATTTGCATACCTCATTGCTGCGGGTTTAATGGAGTAATTAACATATTGGAGTTATTTGCTTATTAAAACATCACATTCCTTTTTTCACATTTCCCCTCTCCACAATCACGTTCAGCTTGGCTGCATCCTTGATGTTTAAAATGTGGCTTCATTTCTCCACACTAACTGTTTAATTTCCCTTATGGCAAGAGCGGACAACGTTAGATCTCAAGGGTCTTCTCACCATACTATGTTAAAGTGCTACCCACCCATCTTTGGAGTTGTCACAAAACAGAGCAGGACAGCTTTGCTGTCCCCATCGCTACTTCCTATCCTGCTTCTATTATATTTTCCCCCAGTTGTTGTTGTGTCCTGATTACTAATGGCATCAGGCAGTGCAGGTAAGCTTCCTTTCCTTTCCTGGATTTGTTGGGTTCTTGGTGTTTTCTGAGCTTCCTTTTCTTCCTGCAGACATTTCATTACCAGCCTAGGTAACATCATCAGCGCATGGGTGAGTGGGATGCACACTGAGCTACATATAATCTCCCCTACCATCTCCTGGTTTTGCTGCCACCCCCTTTGAGGATGGCAGACCCAATAGAGGAAACATCCACCAATTATGTCATTGCAGCAGGAATGGGGAGGGCCTCTCTACAGGACTTCACATGGACTTCTCTGGACTTATGGTCTTCCGTCTTTCCCAACTCCATTCTCAAGTTAAAATACTCTGAAATCATGAAACATGTGAGAAGACATTAGCATAGTAGTTGCCCCTCAAAGGAAGGAGACAGTCCCTACCATGGGTGTACAAATAGCTAGATGTTCTGGGTGTGTATGTGGAGGGAGGGGGTGGGGTGGGGAGAGCTGACACTGGCTGCTAAGTAAGTAATATGTGAGACAGATTCCAAGTACCTTATCAATTAACAATCGCAATGTCTTAAAATCTCACTGTGTTTGTAGAGCAGTGTTTCTCAACCTTGGCAACTTCAAGCTATGTGGACTTCAACTCCCAGAATACCCCAGCCAGCATGGACATGGAAGTCCACACAGCTTGAAGTTGCCAAGGTTGAGAAACACTGTTATAGAGACCTTCTGAGATTGCCTGAAACTTTTTGATGTATGGGAATTCAACAATTTCTTGTTCAATGGTGCTGTTAAAATCCCACTTTTCCAGAACTGTCACTTTGAGGTCTGCCATGGAGTGTCTTGGAAGGTTGAGAGGCTCTGATATTACTTTGTCCTTATTTTGAGTCTTGACATCAAATTTATTTCATCCCCTACCTCACCCCAATTTAAATCCTACAGTATATCAAGTCTAGCCACTCTATGCATCTGATTAAGTGAATTGCAGCTCATGAAAGCCGATGCCTTTTAATAAAATGTGCTAGTAGGAAAAGGCACTACCAGACTCCTGAGTTTTTGCCACCATAATCTAACACAGCTCTCCTCCTACAATGTTAGGCAAACAATTATTTCTTTTTTTGGGTGTGTGTGACTGAAATGGACAAATACAGAGAAACTGGCAAGAAAGCAACATTATTTTCTGGACAGGCAGAAAATGCAGAAGTGGAGGCAGGCGTTTCCCAATGCTCCCCCAAGCCATTTCTGTTTATACCCTTTACCTGATGACTTTGCACCAATGGGTGATGAAGCAGAACTGTTTCTATATGAGGTTTTTTCATGAGATACTGGAAGAAGGGAGAAAATGCCACTTTTATGCTGATTCAGCTAATGATGGTTTAAGGCTGCCTTATTCATAGGCTGGGGGGCAAGATAAGGGCAATATTGGGGTTCTAGTGGGAAAACTGGTGTTGCCTGGTGTTGTCTTAAGAAGTGCAAATGAGAATAATGCGTGTAGTTGCATGGAGGCCCCATGAATTAATCTCATGCAGGTTTTGATTCAGTCTCAAAAAATCTCTGGAAGTTCAGAACATTATTTTTTTTTTATCCCGCCTTTATTATTTTTACAAATAACTCAAGGTGGGGAACATACCTAATACTCCTTCCTCCTCCTATTTTCCCCACAACAACAACCCTGTGAGGTGAGTTGGGCTGAGAGAGAGTGACTGGCCCAGGGTCACCCAGCTGGCTTTCATGCCTAAGGCGGGACTAGAGCTCTCAGTCTCCTGGTTTGCCATTGGCTCCTTCCTAGGGCTGAGGGACAGGGACTGGCCCAAGGTCACCCAGCCGGCTTTCATGCCTAAGGCGGGACTAGAGCTCTTAGTCTCCTGGTTTGCCATTGGCTCCTTCCTAGGGCTGAGAGACAGGGACTGGCCCAAGGTCACCCAGCCGGCTTTCATGCCCAAGGCGGGACTAGAACTCTCAGACTCCTGGTTTCTAGCCCGTTGCCTTAACCACTAGACCAAACTGGCTGTAGGAGGTCTCCAAGTCTAAGAATGGTTAAAAAATAGAAATCCAGTCCATTTTATATTAGGGCAGTATTTAGGTTTGTCTTCCAATTTACACAGTTGCTATGCAAATTTGTCTTGCATTAATTTTAAATTTCTCTGATGTAATTTTTAAAAAATGATTACCGTTGTACAAACACTGTTTTTAAAATACCATTTTATGGGATTGTCAAAGGCAGCCTCCCTTAATCTGGTACTTCCCAGCTATGTTGGGATAGCAATCCCAGAATCTGTAAAGCCAAGAAACTCTCTCCTTCTGATTCTCTTTAAATGAACAATGCCAGAAATGAATGAATAGAACAATAGTAGAGGAAAAGAACAGGCAACAAGATAGAATTACATTTTCCTTTAAAATGTAACAGTCCATTTGTCCTGATGCCTTTCAAGAACGAAAATTCTCAACGAAGCATGGTCAGTTACCCAAACCAAGAATAAACAAACAGACAAAGACTTTTGGGCTGTTAATGTGCTACCCAACAGCAAAAATAATTGAGAGTTAATAACTTATTTAGAAATATATTTGCAAATGTGGTTAAGAGCGTTTTTCTCAGTAAGTGGTCTTACCTGTCTGGGCTTGAAAGCTAAGCAGGGTCAGACCTGGGTAGTACTTGGAAGGGAGACTATCATACAATGCCTGGGCTGTCAGTTATGGTGAGAAGTCGAAAAATATTTTGGAAGAAGGCAATGGCAAACTGCTCCTATGTTGTCGCCAAGAAAATTAGGTGGTTAAGACACCAGGCTTGTCGATCGGAAGGTCGCAATTTCAGGGGTTCGAGACCCTAGCCCCGTGTGACAGAGTGAGCTCCTGCACTCACCCCAGCTCTTGCCAACCTAGCAATTCGAAAGCATGCAAATGCAAGTAGATGAATAGGTACCACTTTGGTGGGTAGGTAACAGCGTTCCGCATGCGTCATGCGGCCACATGACCGTGGAAGCGTCTTCGGACAACGCTGGCTCTGTGGCTAACAAATGGAGATGAGCACCGGTCAGACACGACTGTGTGGGGGAACCTTTACCTTTTATCTATGTAGTTACCAGGAACTGAGCTTAAAAGGAATATGTATGTATGTATGTATGTATGTATGTATGTATGTATGTATGTATTTATCTCAGTTTAGTCATTGCCCAACTCCAAAGTGACTCTAATGCTATCCATCCTCTACCTATCTACCTATCTACCTATCTACCTATCTACCTATCTACCTACCTACCTACCTATCTACCTATCCATCCATCCATCCTCCATCCTCCATCCTCCATCCTCCATCCTCCATCATCTATCGTGTTTTAGGATGGTGGAATTGGTCAACTTGGAAGATGATATCTGTGATGAATAATTATGAATAAAGGGCCATAGCTCAGTTTCCCCAATTTTAAGATGTTGCAATTTTAATATTTTCCACAACTGTAGTTTTATATGCTTTGTAATTTGGTTGGAATATGGCACTGCAAATTTATGGCTTTTAACCGTCATCTCTATGCCACTCTGGGGCACATACATGATAGCTATAATGAAAAGCAAATGCCCATATTATAAGCCAGTAAAATCAGATCCCTGCCTGCTTGTCTCTAGTCCAATTTTCTTCAACCTGGAGCACTTTCAGTTGTGCCTCACTAACTTCCACCATATATACCCTGCCCAACCAAGAGTAGCTGGTATGATGTTGTCCAATGCAGCTACCTACATTCTTAAGAGTATTGGCCCTGTAACCCAAGAGAGTTTGACACAACTGTGGTAGGAGATGTCATGTGGCTGATGTAAATCTTCAGCTTGGTAGGTATTCCTCCTTGTGTTTAAAAGAGCTTCTTGTTCGGTGAAAGACAGAGAGACTGGAAAGTAATCTTTGGCTGTGTTTTGCATGATCACATTTTAGAAAGTGGATAAGCAGCAAGTTTGGCTTTGAAACATTGTTCTCAATGTTTGGTGGTGACCTTCTGCTCTTAATGCTGGTGAAGAGCTGAGGCTGGATCTTCCGAGGTGCACTGGCTCTAAATAACAAGGAGGAGGTGGGTGGGGGAAGAAACCTTATCTGAAGATTAGATGTGCTACATTATGGATTGTTAGAAAATAGGCAATTGTTAGTTCATATGCTGGGTCCACACAAAGATTCTTCTCTAAGAGTGCTGGGACATATGCCAAGCATATGTCCTGTTCCAAATATGTAGGACTGTAATTGTTCTAAATTGTTGTTTGAGGGTTTCCCTTCCATTCTGTAACTCCATGGCAGTTTCACAAAACTGGAAATGCTCATTGTAAGAATTGCTGTGCTGGTGAAATGAAAAGTCAATCTAACTCAAGGTTCTTTTTCTAATGATAGGCAGCCAATAAACTCACAAGCAAAAAGGCATAACTGTTGCAGCATGCATACTTTGGAAGCAAGTAGTTACAGGTTTAGTCTTTCACACCTCCAAGTCAGGCTAGACAAACTTCTGTTTAAAATCCCGGGGAAATGCTTCCCATGAGTTTACACATTGCTAAGCTAGTCAGACCAAAAGGCAGACTCTGTTATATCCACAAAACCCCAGAGTACTAGATCAACTGAAGATTTAGCAGTTGGAACTGCACAACATGCCAAGTTTGGATATTGCTAATCTTGATTAATTTGTGTATGTGGGATATGTGTGTTTGTGTCTGTCTTAGCATGTGCACGCTTACCGTGTTTGACTGGTTGACAGTCCAGTGTGTTGTGCAAACCCAGAAAATGGATTTATTTATTTTTTATTTTACTTGTAAGACTTATATGGCTGTCTATCTTATACAGTAATCCCAGGTGGCCCACGGCAAAATCAATAAAACAACAACATAAATGCAGTTCATGAAGCAACCATGTTAAGCAAACTTTGTGAATGTAGGTAGTAGAACGTCATCTGGGTCCATGTTCCTATAAGTCTCCACATTGTTTGTCCTGGATGGACATCTCATTCTCAGGGCTATGCTGCATTCGTGTAGTGATTCTGGTTGTTATGTTTGGATGACAGCTCCCATCATCCCCATCACATGGATTTTAGCTGCAATGGGAATTTGTGGTCCATTTACAGTTGTTGAGGTACCCATGGTCAAACTACACAAATCTCCAAGTGAACAGAAGCCAGCACAATCTTTACATGGTGCAAAGTAAACATTCAGCACATTTGAATGCATACATATTATTTGTGTGCAGTTGTTTACTTCATTCAAAATAAAAAAAAATCCAATTGAATGTTAAAGAAACTTTACTATCAGTAAGAACAGTTGGACAGTGGAATCAGTTTTGATGGAAGTGGGGGGCTTCCCTTTACTAAATATCTCAATATCGATTCCTGCAGTGAGCAGAGAAGTTACTTCATAGCTTCAATGGCCCCCTTCTTCCTCTATGATTCTGAGCTTTCAAGGAACCTAAAATCTGAACTTAAGAAACATTTAGACTCTCACAATCAGCTGGGGAGGGGTTAATTATTGAGAACAAGAACTGAGCCTCCCTTAGTTAGCTAGTATAATGAGAAAGAAAATGGAAAAATATTAACAATTGCATTTCCATCCAGAGAGGAACAATAGTCTCCATGCAATCATTAACTACTCTTACCCATCCTTCAAAAGCTCAAGAAGGCAGGCACATCTTGACCTGCTGAATTTTTAAAAGTATGCCCATTAATTTAAATTGTTTGCTTAAAACAAAAGACAAATTAGTAACCCAGTAAAGAACTCGTAATGCACTTGAATTAATTGGGAACACTTGAAGAAATGTTTGTATAGTAGCCAAATTAAGAGGCCTCTTGTCATCGTATGATCTAAAGGATAATAACTTTGTTTTCTCAGATTCTGGATTGCCTGAATCAAATGTTGATAGTTTGACATGATAAGGAGATGGGGATGGGCTTGATTGACAATGGTGGAGGGAAGGGCGGGACTCTTCATTGGTTCAAAAAACAGGTTGCAATTTAATTCTGTTCAATGCATTCATTGACTGGTAAATATTGATACAGACAAATACAAAGAAGAATAAGATCACACTAATATGATTTAAATAAACCAAGGAGAAAAAGTTGTCTTGTATTAAAAGACACCAATCTGTGGCTACTTTATCTGTAATACCGGGACATGAATCCAGTGTGTTTGGGGAGTGTTCCAAACTGAGAGAGATCAAATCTGCCTCCAGATATTGGAAGGATGATAATCTCCTACTATAATAGTAGTATATTAGTAGTAATATAATACTACTGCAAAGACAGCAGTAATGTCTTTGCACCTCAGGAACAGGGACATTCTGTACCTTCCTTCTATTACTGTGGAAAATCGGGCATCACAGTGAGCAAGTATACTGTAAATGCCCTACAACATTTAGGGAGGGGAAAATAACATTATAGTGTTATAGTATACTGGTATAGTGGAACTAGAGCAGGGCTTTCCAAAGTTTTTCCCGCGGCGACACACCAACCAGCGTTGGTGTGTCGCCGCGGGAAAACTCGGAAGTGCGGCAGCACGCAAAAACCCGGAAGCGCTGCTGCTGCTTTCGGGTTTTGCGCGCTGCAGTTGGTGTGTTGCCGCGGGAAAACCCGGAAGCGCTGATGATGATCAGCGCTTCCGGGTTGTGTGGCGACACACCAGACTCTGTGTGGCGACACACTTTTGTGTCGCGACACACAGTTTGGAAAGCTCTGAACTAGAGACTGCCAGTTTCTAATATTTTGTGAGGCTGTATTCATCTTCCTCTGCAGGGACAAATATGCGCCTAATACAGAGCTTTCCAAACTTTTCATGTTGGTGACACACGTTTTAGACATGCATCATTTCACAACACACTCTTACAGCAGGGCACAAGGCAGGCACTAGGACCTGTGCAGAATCACAGCAGGTTTGGAGGCAGCAAGGCACAAGGCAGGCACTAGGACCTGTGTAGAATCCTGGCAGGGCTCGGAGGCAGCAGCAGCAGCGACACACCCAAACACTGCAGCCGACACACTAACATGTCGCGACACACAGTTTGGAAAGCTCTGGTCTATTACAAGTACCTTTCAAGGGTAGATTCTCCCTCCCCTCTTACCCCCCCCCCCCCGTTTAGCAGAAGCAGCTGCAGAAAGAAAAAAATCCTCTCCAATGAATTAATTGCATCCTCCTGCCCTAACATTTGACATGTCAACAACCCAATAGAAAGCTGGTGTTCAGTTTCCAGATCCTGGTGGGTTACCAGCTCCCTTTTGAATGGGGCGTGGGATTTCTAATATCCAACCCATTTTTTTTTATTATTAGGGCTGTGCTGGTTCTGGATTGCTGTACCTTTTCTCAGGATCATGCAATAGTGCTAACCTGGGAAGACCTGCATTTAAGACTCATATTGCCGTGGAAGAGATGTGTTTAAAGCTTCCTGCACCTTTTTCCTTTGGACTTCGAAGTGCTTCACAGACCTCCTTTCTCCAGTCCTCATTTAGGTTCGTAGCTGGAAGAGGGAGATTAGTTTCACTGTTTTTGTTTTCTGAATGGCAGTGGCAGTGATGGGTGAATCTGTCACCTTGGGTTCCTCATTCATTCGTCACCTGTTTGGTTCACTACATTCCTGTACTAGTTGATGTTTTTTTTTTCTAGTTTACACTTACATTTGTGTGTATTTTTGTACCTGTTTCTTCACTCACTCTATGCTGGTCTACGACCATAATAAAGATTCAATTTGATTTGAGCTTCACTCACACACACTTTTCTTTGCAATTTTGTCTCACTGTTTTTGTGACCATTGCCCCTTACATAATTTCTGTGAATTATTTCTGGCAGTACGGTATATGCATTTTTGTGCAGACTTTCTAATATACCTGCTCTTAAACTTGACCAACTGCAGAGCAAAACTCAGAAAAGTGACTTTCAAAGGATAGTTGAATTTTGATTTGTACATTGGTTCAAAAACACAACATGAGAAGCTTGCATTACATTTCTCCCATCCTCCCCCCACCCTCATAGAAATTGTTTCATGTAAATGACTCCAAGTGCATCAAAAGAAAAACTACTGAGTTTTCCTGAAAGAATTGTTGTTGTTTGTATGGAAAGCAAAAAAAAAAAAGGAAACAGTGGAGACATGAGAGTTCCATGTGGAATATATTATCATCTGGATCCGCTATAAAATCCATGAATGAGATAAAGTGATTGCATTTGGCAGCATCTTAAGGCAAAGCATGGAATGATGGTCTTTCTAAGTTTCAGGAAGAAAGATTCCAGTTAAATATTAGGAAAAACTTCCTAATAAGAGTAATTTGGCAGTAGACATGGTAATTAGGGTTATGTTCCTGGCTAGGTTCAAGGAGAGTCTGGCAGCTCCATCATGGATGCTTGAATTTAACCAAGGAGCTGGAATTGATGGTCTCAGCGCCTTCACCCTGTTCAGCGTGGCTTTTGAATCTCTTTTTGCCAACCCCTGAAGCACCTTGAAATTGAATACAAATTCCCTCCATATTCCTGGAAGAAAAAAATTAAAAATGCACAAAAAGGACTTCCTTAACCTTCTTCCAACCCCCTTCTCCCCCCAGTAATTACTGTAGCAGTGCTATTCAGCCTGGGAAAATTATACTTGAGTCATTGGATTCATATTAGAGAAAACTGCTCACCTTAATCCAGCAAACAGAGGGAAGCGTTCCTCTCAGCATTTCCACCCACCTTCTAAAAGCTGAATCCCATTTCTTCCGGTTTGGAATTAAAATGAGATGCACACTCTGCCTTGCTCCCCAAAAGATTTTTATTTTCAGGGACAGAAAGAGTAACAATTTCTTCTCCTTTCAGAGAAAGGAACCTACACACTGCACTGATGTGTTATCACCCTGGATCCCATCAACGCAAGCAAGGTCAGGTGGCAGTTCATTCAAAAATGAACCAAGATGGTGTTCTATTTGCATGGAAACAGTTAAATGAATCCTCAAGCTTAAGGCACACCACATTTGGATTGTACAGGAAAAGCTCACCCTGTATCAATAGAATCGGTGTGGAAGCCATGAATTATGTGGATAATGAATTATGGATTCCATGAATTATGTAGAGAATCTACACAATTTGTACACATGAATCGTGCAGATTATCTATCTAACAAATGGAGAGACTGCTCAGGAGCTAGTTGTGCTTCCCAACAAATTAAAGAGCAGGTAATGGGGTGGCTGATTCACATAGCCCCCTAAGTCTTTTCCAGGGTCTTTTGACACATGGGGAATTTCAGCACATGCAACCTTCCCATTGCAATTATCTACTTATAGAAGAAGCTGTCTGGAAACTGCCAAACCTAGACTAATTTAGACTATAAAGCAGCAAGACAGAAAAATGGAGACTTGTCTTAAACCAAATCAGATGAGCCCCAAATTTTCCACTATGTCTGGCAGCAATTCACGAAGGTGAAGTTTCAGACGTACAATGACTGGGTTCACATCTTAAGCTGAACCATGGTTTGTTTTGTGAATGGTTTGTTGAATACACCATGATTGACTGGGTTCACACTCACAAGAGGCTATAAATCATGGCCTGCACACCACAGTGGTTGGGTTCATCTAATACATGAAATCAGGGACACACAATCTGAGATCCCAGATGATTGAAATGGATGCCTCAATGAATATTCAATTGAAACCAGAACTTTTCCTTTTAGGACTAACAGATAAACAGTTAGAAAAAAGCCATGGAAGATTATTTCAATATATGATTACTGCGGTGAGATTATTATATGCGCAAAGATGGAAAAGTTCGACACTACCCACTATGAAGGAATGGCTGGTGAAACTGACAGATCTTGCAGAGATGGATAAATTAACTTCTTTGATTAGAGACACGATCTACATTTATTGGTGATGGGAAACCTCTTATAGACTTTTTGTGTAAAAATGAAAAAAATCAACTTGTGATTTATGGCTTTGATTAGACAGGATAGATTATAGAAAGAAAAGTATTACGATGTAACTTTAGAGAGAGAGGTTAAAATATAATTGTACTTATGACTGCTGTGAAGAAGATTGGAAGCCACTGCTTTGTATCTTTTTTCTTTCTTTTCTATTTTTCAACTTTTTTTTCCTTGCACTTTTTCCTTTCTCTTTGCTTTCTTTTTCTTTTTTCTTCTTTACTTTATATTAGTTTGTATTAGTTTTTAATCTTTTTCTAAAGTTTCAATAAAATCATATATATATATATATATATATATATATATATATATATATATTTTCACTGTGGCATCCATTTCAATCATCTGGGATCTCAGATTGTATATATATGAAATGGATGTCACAATGGGAGGACAGCCTATAGCCTGAAAAATACCTACACATGAACCCCATGTTGAAACCAAACCAACTACTTGGTCATTTAGTGCCACCTGATAACCCAGCCAGTATTTTCCAACCCATCATCTGCCATCATGTTACTCTTTCAGATGGGTCACAAGAAAAGCATATCCACTGTACGAAGATTCAGTTAAAAAGGAAGTGGGTCCTTAAACGCCAAATTGCATTTAAGGTGGAGGTTCCAAGTCTGAAAAACCTGATAATTGCTATGCTGTCTGGCCTAACTAACTAACTAACTAACTAACTAGGGCTGAAACCTGGCATCTTTGGCACTGTCTATCTCCAGAACTGTCAACTTGCTCTGAAAAGTGGTCCTTTGGGCTTTCAAGTTTTAATGAATTTCTCAGGATACCATAATTCTTTCACTGTATGTTAATAGGTGTATGTTATAGCCTGGTGTTGAGGAAATAGAGAGATAGTTACATTATTGTATTAATTTTGTTCTTTGGATAATCTCTCAGCATGTACTGTATAGTGAGGACACCCAGCAGTGCCCCTGGAAGTGGAGGAGGAAACAGGTTGACCAAATCTCTCTGCAAAGTCTACCTGGGCAATCGATTCCAAGGTAGCAAAGCTAGTGGGGAGTGGTGATGGACGAAGACATGCAAATCCCTGAGAGACTTGGGTCACTCACTGCATTAGTTACCAAAAGACTGGGCTCCAGCCATTCAGGTAACATAAATATGGATTATACTGATAGCTGTGGTATACAGAAAGTGCTAGGGTAGCCCTAGAGAAATGGTTTTCCCTGAAGACTGGGAGAGGCGAATTCTTCTCAAGTCCTCCAAGTTCGGAGGCCAGTTGCTTCCTCTTGGTCTTATATCTTCTGTTCTGGAACCAGATCTTCACTTGGGTTTCGGTGAGCTTCAGGTTCTTGGCGAGGTGGGCTCGTTCAGGAGCAGAGAGGTATTTCTGGTGACTGAACTTCCTTTCCAGCTCAATGACCTGGGTGTGGGAGAAGGCTGCCCGTGAACGCTTCAGCTGTTTTGGGGCTCTCGGGAAGGATTTGGAGGAGTGCTCACAGTTCGGCCGACAGACTTCCGCAGGTGGATCTAGCGGGCAGGAAAAATATTGATACAACTTCAGCAACTGCACTTGGAAAGAGGGCAGACCATTTCACATGACATCAGTCAAGAGGAAAAGGTGGAATAACCACATGAAGACTGGATTTGCACCTTGCACACCATACTCTAATACTGTTGGTTTAATTTAGCATGTTGGGACACCCATTCAAGGGGGTTTTATTGAGTAAACCATGGTTAAGCTATGGCCTAGTGCAAAGTTCACATAGCAGACTGTCCTAAACCATAGTTAACAAACCATAATGGCTGACTTCATGCATTATACTGAGCCAAAATTAAACAAACCATACAATAGCTTTGTGCAACTTGTGAAGCTAACCACTGCCTTTGTATTGGGAATATCAGGAACCATCTATCTGGAAATGCCCTAAAGATGATCCAAGTGGAGATATTCTCTTCTGCTTCTTTTCAAAACACAAGCCTGTATTGGATATCAAAGAAGCTCTGTTATATCTCTATCTCCCTGGTCCTGCAGTCCAATGTGAGTTCTAGTCCCACCTTAGTCATGAAAGCCGGCTGGGTGACCTTGGGCCAGTCCTTCTCTCTCAGCCCTAGGAAGGAGCCAATGGCAAACCAGGAGACTGAGAGTTCTAGTCCCGCCTCAGACATGAAAGCCAGCTGGGTGACCTTGGGCCAGTCCCTGTCTCTCAGCCCTAGGAAGGAGCCAACGGCAAACCAGGAGACTGAGAGTTCTAGTCCCGCCTTAGGCATGAAAGCCGGCTGGGTGACCTTGGGCCAGTCACTCTCTCTCAGCCCAACTCACCTCACAGTGTGGTTGTTGTGGGGAAAATAGGAGGAGGAAGGAGTATTAGGTATGCTTGCTGCCTTGAGTTATTTATAAAAATAATAAAGGTGGGATAGAAAATAAATAACTAAATAACTAAATAACTAAATAACTAAATAACTAAATAACTAAATAACTAAATAACTAAATAACTAAATAACTAAATAACTAAATAACTAAATAACTAAATAACTAAATAACTAATAATGCACCTTCCCCATTGGACTAGTCCGGGAGCTGACTTAAATGTAAGCATTCAAAACCATCAGTTGCACTTTTAGGCTGGATTCTCATTTGTGGAGTAACATGGGTCACTTGCACACAGCCTGAGGCTTACATTCCCACAGGAAGATCTTTCTGGGGCAATTCCCCCTCTCAGATTTAGGAGCATCACATTGCTAAGCTTTGCCATGAGGGAACACTTCCTTTATGTACTGTTTACATCACTTTTCATTCAGAGTAATAGCACATTAGAAGGACATGGAGTCAAACCAGAGCCAAATTGCGATGTGACTATCATATATACAGTACTTGTTCCTTTTTATCCCATATTAATACATTAAAAACACCCTACAATCTAATACTCCTCAGACCTTCCACTGACATTAAACAGAAATATGTACAGAGAAGAAGAAAACTGATACTTTTTGCTGGCTGAAAAAAAGATAATAGATACAAGATAATAAGGGGCAACATAAGGGTGATAAATTTGAATAATAATAAAATAAACAGGGCTGACATAATCTACTGGTTTATATACTCAAATGCAATCTTATTTATTCCCAAGCATTGCTTGTACAATGAAAAATGTATATTTGTTGTTTGTAAACTTTAGTTCAGATGTCACCAAAATCAGTCTCTATGGACTGAACGTCAATGTTCGCACAACATGCTTACTTGGGTCAACTGAAGAGCACAGGCTATGAGAACACACAAAATGCAAAACTTGGTTAACTTTAACTTGCTCAGTTTGTTTGGGACTGTGTTGCAGTTAGGGTTTGGTTGTGTTTTTTTTCCCCCCTGGCTTAGTGAGTTGTGCAAATTCAAATTTTTCCTGCCTGATTAGTTACTAGTCCAATATTTATTTATTTATTTATTTATTTATTTTCTATCCTGCCTTTATTATTTTTATAAATAACTCAAGGCGGCGAACATAGCTAATATTCCTTCCTCCTCCTATTTTCCCCACAACAACAACCCTGTGAGGTGAGTTGGGCTGAGAGAGAGTGACTGGCCCAAGGTCACCCAGCCGGCTTTCATGCCTAAGGTGGGACTAGAACTCTCAGGCTCCTGGTTTGACATTGGCTCCTTCCTAGGGCTGAGAGAGAGTGACTGGCCCAAGGCCACCCAGCCGGCTTTTGTGCCTAAGGCGGGACTAGAACTCTCAGTCTCCTGGTTTCTAGCCCGTTGCCTTAACCACTAAACCATATTGCATGAACCCAGAAAATAGGTCAATTCAGTAACCAGGTTAAGAGAGGTTGTATAAGCCCAACCAGTAGATCAGCCAGTAGATAAGGTTGTATAAGTTCAGTCAGTAGATAGTGTTTCTCAACCTTGGCAACTTTGAGATGTGTGGACTTCAATTCCCAGAATACCCCATGATGGCTGAGGAATTCTGGGAGTTGAAGTCCACACATCTTCAAGTGGCCAAGGTTGAGAAACACTGCAGTAGATAATTACAGGCAGATAACAAGCAAGAGAACCCAGCCTTGAGCCTCTGGACAGGTTGGTCTTTAATGACCATAATCCAGGATATGGAAGGCTCTGCTACCTTGCTTTCACACAACACACTTAACCTGGTTAATGAATTCACCCATGTTGAGACTTGCACAATACACCGAATCACAAACTAGCCAAATCAGCTGAGTTTGCACAGTATCCAAAACCAAGCAAAAAGAGACTGTGTTCTGCAAATGCAGCCTACGACTCTCAAGGTTTCAGACAGGGGTTATTCCCAGACCTGCCTGGGTACAATAGTACCCACTTTTTTTTTAAATACAAACTTTGTGTGCTTTATCACTAAATCATGGCTCACATGTGCAATTAAAATGTTGGCCAGGATCTTGCAAAATCTTGTCTGGGACTCAGCAGCTAAACAAGGCCGGGCCAGGTTAATGCTTGGATAGGTCGCCATCAGAAAATCTCAGGTCTGTTGGCTAGTTTGCAAAAAAAAAAAAAAGATAGTGCTGCAAAGAAAATTACACGGTGGTGTCCATGAATGCACTCACAACACAACAGTGTTTTTATCTTTTATCTCACAGGACTGTTGCAAAGATTCGTGCAATTTTGGATGTAAAATGCTTTGAACTCATGCACATTTCTATAGTAGCTTTAAAAGAAAAATGACGGAGTTACTTACTGACTGGATCCTTGTTAAAGGATTTTACTAGTTACCCTATGAGCTTCTTCTAGTAGAAGCTGAGCTAGTCTAGCAATGTACTGTCGCACACTTTGCTGCAGTTAAGATGCTTCTGGAAAACCCACAGCAAACAAGGCCCCGGGGTAAGATCCTGCCTTCTCTGTGTGCCTACAGCACCTGTTCTTTACAGATAGGCTGCCTCTAGACGTGGAAGTTCATTTAAACCATTATGATTAATTTTCTTTGATAGACCCATCTTCCGTGGCTTCAGCAACTTCATCTTGTGCAATCACACCAGATAGTAATGAAGTGCTAGTATCCTTCAAACGGCAAATGGGGAAAAATATTACCTGTGCGGACATTTTGGAAAAGCCCTAGACAACAGCACAGCAGAAGTTGAGAACTTTTCTTCACACTTTACTAGGGTTTTTTGGCTGGCATTTTTTTTTGCATGGAGAACAAGTTGGCAAACAGGAACCTGTTTCCACAGATGCAGTTTGAAGTGGTGCAGTCTACCAGCCCAGGCCTCTAGCCGAACACCTCCACATGTATGTAAACTGGCTCTATCGTAGCAGCAATTACAGGGACATGAAGCCTCTACAGTTTTTGACCCAGAGGAAGATGGTTTAGATTTGCGCATGAGTCCTCCAAGCAAGACGCCACTTCATAATGGGGCCCTTTCTCCAGACAGGGAGAAGGGCAGCTCTCCTGTTATAGACAGATTTGGCATCCCCAACACACAAACCCTACAAGATATGCTGAGAAATAAGAAGTGGCCGAAACTTGCCCAGCAACCTTGACAGCGAAGGAGTTCAAACTCAGCCTCCTTTAGTTCTAATCTGATGTTCTACCCAACCCAGGAGCCACATCTGCACAGGGCACTGAGTTTTGGGAATCCAGGTTCTCTGGGTTTCATGCTAGTTGCCGGAGGCGCGTGAACTCAGCCAGTACAGTAAGTTCCACACTCACTTGAGACACTGTTGGAATAAGGTGGCAAGAAATCAGAAGGCAAAAGAGGCTATACCTTTTGATCAGAAGGGTTAGTCCGAAAAGGTGCTCCCAGGCTCCGGATTTTTGGCACTCATTGGACCGGCCGCGGAAGAACGGGGGAAGGAGAGGCAGGGATCCAGAGCGGGAGATTCGTGCTCAGGCTGCCGTGAGAACACGCCCGTTTGTAGGAGCCGCAGAGTTACACCCCCTTACCTGTGGCGTCCGTCTCGGAGGCTCGGGGAGCCCCAAGAGGGAGGAGATCGCTCGGGGTGGCCTCTCTGGGAGACGCTCCGTCGGGGCGATGCGGCCGCGACGCCTTTTCTGCCCTCGGCTCCGCGCTGGAAGCCTCCCGCGCGTCGCTCCGGCGCAGAATGTCCTGGATGAGAAACGAAGTCAACTGCTTGGAGGGGGGCGCGACGCCGCCGCCGCCGCCGCCGCCGCCGCCAGCCCCGCCGCCCCCATCCGCGGGCAGCTGCGGCCGCGGCGGGAGACCGCGGGGGGACAGGCGCGGCTGGGCGCTCTGCATGAGCCTCGGCTTGCGCGGAAGGGGGCGCCCTGGCGCTCCGCGCAAAGTTCGGCACTCTCGCCCGCTGAGGTTCCCCGCGCGTCCGGAGGGTCGTTTATGTAGCTTGGCGGCGGGGCGGCGAGCCCTCCTCGCTCGGGATTGGTGCCTCCGGGCCCGAGAAACGCCTCGTGGGCTTCTCCTCTCCACAAGCTGGGCCCTCGGTGACCTCCGCCGTGCACTTGAGGCCAGCGCGTCCCTCCCTCCCTGCCCCCCTCCTTTTCTTGCACGAGGTGCTTTGCAAGGGGTGGTAGCAGTAGCGCTACTAGTCCTTGCAGTAAATGCACTCGCGGTCTTCAGGTGCGTGCTTCCCTTCGGACTGAAAGGGAAAACCACTCCAACATCTCCGTTGCCTACTCCAGCCTTCCGCAAGCGGGTACCCTCCAGTTGCGTGGGACTTGAAGACCGCGCTGGATGGGGACGGTAGAAGTTCAAGTTCCGTGGAGTCCTTGGTGCCCTCTGAGCTTGGTTGTTTGGTGGCAGACGTTTCATCACCCGACTAGGTAACATCATCAGCCCTGATGAAGTTACCTAGTCAGGTAATGAAACGTCTGCAAGCGAACAACCAGGCTCGGAGAGCACCAGGATTCCACAGTTCAACCCCGACCTACAGAGATTCTCTTCTATTGGAGTTCAAGTTCACCTATCCAGAGGTGGAAGGCTGCCCGCTGCTCAGGAGTCAGTCCCCTTGGCCTTGATGGGCTTCCTCTGATACGGTGGGGCAGATTTTATCCTGGGTCTACCTGGGTGGTGAGAACGACCTTGCTGCCTCGCCTGAAGTTCGAGGCGGACTTTCCAAATCAGTGTCTACAGATCTGCAGCTTCTCTTGGGCTAAGAACAAGGAGCATCCGACTGTCCGATCTTGCTTTTGCTCAGATTTTCTTCTGCCAGGGTGTTTTCAGCCTTCACCCCCAACCCAGAAATAAATAAGAGCAGGTGCTTGCTTTTCAAAGATCCCAACATTTGTTTTAAAAGTTTTTTTTTCAAAGAAAGGCAAAGCCTGGTTTTTTTTAAAAAAAAAAAAGTTTGCACAATCCTTCACCTTCTGGGCCCCTTCAGATCGATAGGACTACAGTGCCTATTGTCCCCATTGGCATGTCCATCACACTGGCTGAAGAGAATGAATGAAGAGAATGAGAGCCAGTTTGGTCTAGTGGTTAAGGCAACGGGCTAGAAACCAGGAGTCTGTGAGTTCTAGTCCTGCCTTAGGCATGAAAGCCAGCTGGGTGACCTTGGGCCAGTCCCTGTCTCTCAGCCCTAGGAAGGAGGCAATGGCAAACCAGGAGACTGAGAGTTCTAGTCCCGCCTTAGGCACGAAAGCCAGCTGGGTGACCTTGGGCCAGTCACTCTCTCTCAGCCCAACTCACCTCACAAGGTTGTTGTGGGGAAAATAGGAGGAGGAAGGAGTAATTGGTATGTTCGCCGCCTTGAGTTATTTATAAAAATAATAAAGGCGGGATATAAAATAAATAAAATAAATAAATTAAAAATAATGGGATCTATACTCCAGCATAGATGAACCTAACACAATGGACAGTTTATTTTTGGGTCTCTGTAGGAACTTAGAGAGCTGCTTTTTCCAGAATTAGTCTGCTGAGTGTTCTAGCCCAATACTGTCATCCCAGAAATGAGGCGGTGCAATTTCAGGAAGGGATTTTTCCAACCCTGATTGGAGATGCCTGGCATTAACTTTGGCAGGGGTGTATGCAGGGTATGGTCAAAAAGATGAAGATGGTGGCTATGATGGTGTGTTTGAAGTTCTGCCCGTTCTTTATGTGTGATACACATAAGAAACAGGCAAAGCTTTGATTGCACCATTGTGGCCACCATCTTGACTTTTTTGACCATACCCTGCATCTACCCCTGAACCTTGGGACATTCTGTATACTAAGGTATACCCTACCACTGAGCAATAGTTCAGATTGGCACAAAATTGAGGAAGCCAGATAAATGTATTTAACTGGGAGCCGGCTCCACTGGCTACAATGCCTTCATTTCCAAATAAAGATAGAAGATGATTCTTTCATTCTCCTTTAAAATGGGAGGGTTTCTTAGATTTGATAAGAATATGATAATAGTAGGAGTTTTTTTTTCCTATTTAATCTTCCTTTTGGGGGGCAGTCATCATCAATTCAAGACTATCTTCCTTTCTGGTGGGAATGATCTCCATCCAGCCCTCAATAAACATGCAGAAATTGCACTGGTAAAAGCCAGACGTAGGAATGGACTTTCAACCAGGGAAATGGCTGGGAAGGATCCACTACAAGAATGTCTTGGTGTCTGCCCTTATTTCTTAGGGCAGGGTCTCAAGCTGTTTAAGTGCTGGCACTTTGCATAAATGTTTAGCAAATGGCCCCCCTGGTCTGGAGGAACTCTTGACAAGCAACAGTTGGCTGAATTCTACCAATGTCAATAAAAGCCTGGGTGTATTAAGCAAACAATTTCTCCTCTGCTTTTAGCTGAATGGGCTTGCTCCGTAGCAGTTCATCATCACCCCTTGCCCCGGCACCTTTCTATTCTACTGCAACATTTTAAGGAAATGTCAGGAGCTGATAATAACTCCAGCCTGTGATCCCCTTAACAGCTGCAGAGGAAAGATTTATGCCGCAATAGGAAACCAACAGTATAATAGGGGCAGCTTTTTGCCATCACCCTGCCCTGCAGTGGGCTGCACCCCCCCTCCACCCCCCAGCCTCTGGAGAGGAAATGAAGACCTGTGGCTGGCTGCTGAAATGCTTAGATGGTGGGCAGGCTGGGTGGCCTGTGGGATGATGCGTTTGCAATGTGCTCAACCGCTTAGCTGGACCTTTTCACCTGTAACGCACATTGGAAATGTTTGCTCTAGGCCTGTGGGAAATGACCTCCTAACACCCCAACAGGAGAGGTTCAGTTTGGGAGAGTGAAAGGATCAACCCGAGACCTCCAGCACCGGTTGCTGACTGTTCATCTTGCCAAGGCATTTTGTTGGGGTGATACAAGGATACTAGAGTTACTGGTTTCTCTGGTGGAGTTGTCTATCAGCCATCAGTTCATTAGCAAGCCCCCTGAGATATTCTGACGGGACTCAGAAGAGCTGTACAGTGAAGACGTGTTGCCTCTATTTGAACACCTAATTTAACCCTCAGCCCAGCTCAACAAAGCACAGTGGTAATGTTCGCATAATGCACTATGCCCAGACCAATAAACCATATTCTGGCTTAATGAGATGGTCTACTTCATTCAGCAGGCAAAGGGAATGGTTAGACACCTATATTGAGTCTCAATAGGGGTGCCTGCAGTGGTGGGATTCAAGATGCTGGCTGTGGCATCAAGTTTGACTCCTGGAAACTGAACAGACCCATCCATGCAGTATTCCTGGCTTAGTTCAGTTAATGGCTGTCTATTTCTGGATGCTTTTTTCAGTCATTTGGGTTTAATACAGTGTTTCTCAATCTCAGCAACTTTAAGATGTGTGGACTTCAACTCCCAGAATTCCCCAGCCAGCATGCCATTGCTGAGATTGAGAAACACTGGTCTAGTATGTTGTGGAAACCCAGCCAAGAAGGTTTTGCTATTTGACATCCACCTGGCCCAAACACAGCCATTTTTATAGTAAGTAAGCCCTAAAGATTCATTCTCTTCTTTACCTTCCTCTGGATAAGTTTTATTGGTCTGGATTTAGCTCTGATATTTTAGTAGGCATCTGGTACAAACTGTGGTGTTGAAATATATTATGATGCAAACCTGGACTTTGTACTTGTACCCTGACCAGGGTTGCCTGTAGGGCATGGTCAAAAGAGTCAAGATGGCAGCCGCAATGGTGCAATTTTATGGGTGGAGCTTCTTGACTTTTTGACCATGCCTTGCAGACCCCTCTTATCCTGAAATGAATGCCAATCTGCAAGTCATGTGATTTGCATTGTGACATCGCAACACACATTTTGCCATTCTCCTATATGCTCCATGGATGTTCATGCTCCCCTGGAGTGTTATCTTGGAGCATTTTACTACTGTTTGCAGTTCTTGAAATGCATGATCTTATTCCTGTAAGCTGCTTTGGAAATCAGTCTAGCTTTAAAGGTAGCTGTGTAATATTCAATATATGAATACATAATAAGAAGGAAAATTATTGCTTGAAAGACGAGATAGCTGGCTTCAGAAATGCTCAGAGATGTGGCTTTTGCTGCCCACTTCGTTGTGCTCCACATTGCCTGACACTGTAACTCAAGCATCCCATTTGGAGAAAGGAGATACAAAAATTGGGAGGTTGCTGGGAACAGGAATGATTCCCTAAAGGACTGCAATGGTGTATGTGTGTGAGAGAGAAAAAAAGAGAATGTTACTGTTTATGCATTTTCTCCATTGGTTGTGTAAACAAATATTATGTTTTTCATAAAGGGAATTTCTCCCCCCAAACAGTTGAATTTACCTGCTTATAAAGCAAAGGTTCCCCTGTTGGCCGGATCTAGACATCATCTCTACATTCTGACCATTACTGGGATAAATATTTTTTGGGAAGTTTTTTTGCAAGTCTGCCTCTTTGTGGCCTACTTGGGTACTGCACTCTTCAAACAGCTAGTGCTTGGGGAAAAAGGAAAGTTAATGTCTTATGAAGAGATGGCTTTAAAGAGGATTTAATAGATGATCTACCCAGGTGCCTTAAAGGTAAATGCTGGGTTGTTTTTTTTTTTTTTTTTTGGTGCCTTTGAGTCAGTGTTGACTCCTGGCGACTGCCTAGATAAGTCCCTTCAGTTTTCTTGGCAAGTTTTTGGAAGTGGTTTGCCATTGCCTCCTTCCTAGGGCTCCTTCCTAGGGCTGAGAGAGTGCCTGGCCCAAGGTCACCCAGATGGCTTCGTGCCTAAGGTGCAACTAGAACTCACAGTCTCCTGCTTTCTAGCCTGATGCCTTAACCACTACACCAAACTGTTGGGCAAATACAGGTGGGACTTACACATCATACTAAGCTATGGTTGGCTTAACCATGAATTAATGAAAA